>CM053575.1:102162845-102187234 GCA_028646485.1 Cryptoprocta ferox | reverse complement strand
TTTTCATAGATGGCTTTTATAAAGTTTAAGTAAGTTCCTTCAATCCCGACTTTCTCGAGGGTTTTTTATTAAGAAAGGATGCTGTATTTTGTCAAATGCTTTTTCTGCATCTATCGACAGGATCATATGGTTTTTATCTTTTCTTTTGTTGATGTGATGTATCACATTGATGGATTTGCGAATATTGAACCAGCCCTGTAACCCAGGAATGAATATCACTTGATCATCGTGGATAATTCTTTTTATATGCTGTTGAATTCGATTTGCTAGTATCTTGTTGAGGATTTTTGCATCTGTATTCATTAAGGATATTGGCTATTGGCTTGTAGTTCTCCTTTTTTGTTGGGTCTCTGTCTGGTTTGGGAATCAAAGTGATGCTGGCTTCATAGAATGAGTTCGGAAGTTTTCCTTCTATTTCTATTTTTTGGAATAACTTGAGAAGAATGGGTATTAACTCCGCTTTAAATGTCTGGTAGAATTCCCCTGGGAAGCCATCTCGTCCTGGGCTCTTATTCATTGGGAGATTTTTGATCACTGATTCGATTTCTTCACAGGTAAGGGTCTGTTCAGATTTTCTATCTCTTCCCGTTTGTATTTTGGTAGTGCATGTGTGTTCAGGAATTTTCCATTTCTTCTAGATTGTCCAGTTTGTTGGCATCTAATTTTTCATAGTGATCTCTGATGATTGCTTGTATTTCTGAGGGATTGGTTGTGATAGATCCATTTTCATTCATGATTTTGTGTATTTGGGTGTTCTCTCTTTTTTTTTTTTTTCTTTTCTGAGGAGCCTGGCTAGAGGTTGATCAATTTTGTTTATTTTTTCAAAAAAACAACTCTTGGTTTCATTGATCTGTTCAACTGTGTTTTTTTGGGGGAGGGGGATTCTATATTGTTTATTTCTGCCCTGATCTTATTTCTCTTCTTCTGCTGGATTTGGGGTGTTCTTGCTGCTCCCCTTCTAGTCCCTTTAGGTGCTCTGTTAGATTTTGAATTTGCGCTCTTTCTAGTTTGTTGAAATAGGTCTGGATTGCAATATACTTTCCTCTTAGGACTGCCTTTGCTGAGTCCCAGAGAATTTGGATTGTTGTATTTTCGTTTTCATTTGTTTACATATATTTTTAAAATTCTTCTCTGATTGCCTGATTGGCCCAATCATTCTTTAGTAGGGTGGTTTTTAACCTCCACATTTTTGGAGGTTTTCCAGACTTTTTCCTGTGATTGATTCCAAGTTTCATTGCATTGTCCTCTGAAAGTGTGCATGGTATAATCTCAATTCGTTTATATTTAGGGAGGGCTGCTTTATGCCCCAGTGTGTGATCTATCTTGGAGAATGTGCCATGCGCACTCGAGAAGAAGGTGAATTTTCTAGCTTCAGGATGCAGATTTCTAAATATATCTATCAATTCTATATATCAACGACATATCAATGTGTCGTTCAGGTCCATTGTTTCTTTAGTGATTTCCTGTCTGGTTGATCTATTCATTGTTGTAAGTGGAGTGTTAAAGTCCCCTGCAATTAGCACATTCTTATCAATAAGATTGTTTCTGTTTGTGATTGTTTTATGTATTCGGGTTCTCCCAAATTTGGCGCATAGATGTTTATAATTGTAAGCTCTTGCTGATGGAGAGACCCTGTAATTATTATATAATGTCCTTCTTCTTCTTTCGTGACTGCCTTTACTTAAAATCCAGTTTGTCTGATATAAGTATGGCTACTCTGGCATAACAGGCATATTAGTTTATTGTCTGGAAATAAATTGCAAGTGTTTTTCTGTGTTTATAATTTATATGTTGACTTTGCTTATGGTTTTTTTGGGGGGGATATGTGTTTTATTTTTCACATAGTCTGACTTATAAATCTGGGTTTTCAGTTATCAGTCTGGACACAGAGAAAAGAGAGAGTCCTGTGTATTACAGATTTTTTTTTTCACAGTTTTAATTTGTTTCACTCTCTTAATGATATCTTTTGATAAGCAGTTCCTGACTTTAATGTGCTAAAACTTACCAGTATTTTCCCTTATAATTAATGCCTTTAGAATTCAGTCCAAGAAGACATATTCTACCTCGAAGTCATGAAGGCATTTTCTTACATTATCTTCAACAGCCCAAGAGCTATTTATTATTGTGCCAATCAAATTATCGTTTGAAAACCTGTGCTAGTTCTAAACTGTTTTTGGTGGTCCATGATGAGATAAGCATAGAAATTGAGAGTAAGTATTCAGAAACTTTTATGGGAATGTGATATCACCATGGCACTCAAGGGTGTGACTAACAGATACACCTCGTTGACAGTTTTGATGTTTTCAAACTCATGTGATGAGTCAGTTCTCATAAGTTGTGTACTAGTCATGTACAGTAGGAGCAAACATGGTCCTTGAAAGTTTATATATTTTTAAAAAGTGGCTCTTCACTACAGATAGTGTGGGATGTACGCTCTGAGAAGCTATTTGCTTTGCTTTTCATAGTTAAGTGTATGATTTTCCAGGACTTCTGTTTGTGTGTATATGTGTGTGGTGTAGTATAGCGTTCTGATTTTAGTTTTCTCCTGATGGATATCTTGTTTTCCCAGAATTATTTATTGAAAAGGCTGTTCTTCTCTTGCTGCTCTGTAGTGGTCTATTCGTCATGAACTGAGAGTTCTGTTCTCTATATTCTGTTTCATTGATCTGTTGTTTCTCTGTGCACCAGTGCCACAATGTCATATCTCTGTATATAGTTTTAAAATAAGTCTTGGGGCACCTGGGTGGCTCAGTTAGTCAAGTGCCTGACTCTTGATTTCGGCTCAGGTCCTGATCTCAGGGTTATAAGACTGAGCACCGTGTTGGACTCCGCACTGAGTGTGGAGCCTGCTTAAGATTCTCTCTCTCTCTCTCTCTCTCTCTCTCTCTCTCTCCCTTCCTCCCTCCCTCCCTCCCTCCCTCTGGCCCTCTCCCCACTTGTACTGTCTCTCTAAAAAAAAAAATAAAATAAAAAGCCTTGATATCTGGAAATGTAAGTTCTGCAGCTTTCTATTTTAGAAGTGTTATGATTCTTTTTGGCCCTTTGACTTTCCTTAGAAATTTTAGATTTACATTGTCAAATTATACCCTGTCCCCCACCACATATACAACCTACTCAGATTTTGTTTGGAATTGTGTTGAATTAGCAGGTCTGTTTAGTATTTCAGTTTGTGGTTAGATTGCGTATGTGTGTGTTTTTGCCCCTTGTTGCATTTGTTCCTGATTATTTGGTTACTCAGTGTTTTTTATAGTTCATTGAGTGCACGTTTCTAAATATATGGCATATTTTACAATAGTAAAGATTTTAATTTTTTGAAAAATTTTAAATGTTTTTATTTATTTTTGAGAGAGGGAGAGAGGGAGAGAGAAACAGAGTCCTAGTGGGGGACAGGCAGAGGGAGGGAGCCACAGAATCTGAAGCCAGCTCCAGGCTCTGAGTATCAACACAGAGCCTGATGCAGGGCTTGACCTCATGAACCATGAGATGATGACCGGAGACACAGTCAGATGCTTAACTGATTGAGCCACTGAGGTGCCTCTACAATAGTAAAGACTTTAAAAAATATATTTATAATAGATCCAGAAGTACCCAATTTCTAGGATTAAATATAATAAAACATGTTCACGTTCTCTATGCAGAGATACCATGCAATTTTGATTATATTGTCTCATTATTGCTACTCTGACAAAAACTATTAATTTTCCTATGTTGAACTTGTGTTATGTTACCTTCTAAATTTTTATAATTAGCCTCTTAGGTGTTTTTTGTAAGAGAGTGAGTAAATAACCAGAAACACTTATTTCTCTTCTTTCTTTTTATTGTTTTTTTTTAAAATTTATTATTATTATTATTATTATTTTTACCTCTGTTCCTTTCTGACATATACTACCAAGGCATTGTTGAGTAGAAGTCATTCATGTTTCTTTCTGACATTAACAGGAAGTGTTTGTTAGATGTCACTCACTAAGTGATATTTACTCTAGTTTTCTAGTAGATAAACTTTCTGAGTTATGGGAGTTTTCTTCTATTTCTCTAGTTTTTTCCCCTCCACCTCCAAGGAATTTGTATTCAATTCTATCAAGTTTTTTTTGCTCTTTTTTTGAAATAAAATTAACATAGTGCTATGTTAGTTTCAGGTGTATAATGTAGTGATGCACCAGTTCTGTACATTACTCAGTGCTCAAGATAGGTGTGCTCTTAATCCCTTTCATCTGTTTCACCCATCCTCCCAACCCCAACTATTTTGAAGACTCTGTCTCTTTCATTTTGTCTTTTTTCTTTGTTTATCTGTTTTGTTTCTTATATTCCACATATGGGTGAAATCATATGGTATTTGTCTTTCTCTGACTGACTTCTTTCACTTAGCACTATACCCTCTAAGTCCATGCAGATGGCATAATCTCATTCTTTTTTTTATGGCTGAGTGACATTCTAGTGTGTGTGTGTGTGTGTGTGTGTGTATATATGGATATATATACACACCACATCTTTTTTTAAAAAATTTTTATGTCTTTATTTTATTTTTGAGAGAGAGAGACAGAGAGTGAGCTGCGGAGGGGTAGAGAGAGAGGGAGACACAGAATCTGAAGCAGGCTCCAGGCTCTGAGCTGTTAGCACAGAGCCCGACGCGGGGCTTGAACCCACGGACTGTGAGAACATGACTTGAGCCAAAGTCGGATGCTTAACCGACTGAGCCACCCAGGTGCCCCTCATCACATCTTTTTTTATCCATTCACCCATGGATGGACACTTGGGCCGTTTCCATATCTTGGCTATTATAAATAATGCTGCAATAAACATAAGGGTGCAATGAATCTTTTTGGATTCATTTGGATAAAGATTCAGTAGTGGAATTGATGGATCATACGGTAATTCTATTTTTAATTTTCTGAGGAACCTCCATACTGTTTCCACAGTGGCTGTTCCAGTTTGCATGTCCACTAAGAACATGTGAGGGTTCCTTTTTTCTCCACATCCTTGCCAACATTTGTTGTTTCTTTTGTTTTTGATTTTAGCCATTTTGACTGGTGTGGTGATATCTCATCGTAGTTTTGATATACATTTCCCTGAAGATTAGTGATGTTAAGCATCTTTTCACATGTCTGTTGGATATCTGTTGTCTTCTTTGGAGAAAAATCTATTCATGTCTTCTGCCCAGTTTTTCATTGGATTTTTTTTTTTTTTTTTGGTGTTGAGTTGTATAAGTTTTTTATACCTTTTGGATATTAAACCCTTATTGGACATATCATTTGCAAATAACTTCTCCCATTTGGTAGGTTACCTTCTCATTTTGTTGATGGTTTCCTTTGCTGTGCAAAAGCTTTTCATTTTGATGTAGTCCCAATAGTTTATTTTTGCTTTCATTTCCCTGTTTCAGGAGACATGTCTGGATAAATGTTGCTGTGTCCAATGTCAGAGAAATTACTTACCTGTGCTCTCTTCTTGGCTACTTATGGTTTTAAGTCTCACATTAGGTTTTTAATCCATTTTGAGGTAATTTTTTGTGTATGTTTTACAAAATGGTCCAGTTTTATTCCTTTCCTTGTACCTGTCTAGTTTTCCCAGCAACATTTATTGAAGAGACTATCTTTTTCCCATTGCATATTCTTGCCTCCTTTGTCATAGATTAGTTGGCCATATAATCATGGGTTTATTTCTGGGCTCTCTGTTCTGTTCCATTGATCTCTGTGTCTATTTTTCTGTCAGTACCATTCTGTTTTGATTAGTACAGATTTGTAGTATATCTTGAAAACGGGGATTGTGATACCTCAAGTTTTGTCCAAATTTTTCAAGATTGCTTTGGCTCTTAGAGGTCTTTTATGGTTCTAATACAAATTTTAGGATTGTTTGTTCTAGCTCTGTAAAAAATGCTGTTGGTAGTTTGATGGGGATTGAATAAAATCTGTAGATTGCTTTGGGTAGTATCAACATTTTAACAATATTTGTTCTCCCAGTCCATGAGCATGGTATATCTTTCCATTTGTTTGTGTCATCTTCAGTATCCTTCATCAGTGTTTTATAGTTTTCAAAGTACAGGTCTTTCACTTCCTAGATTAAGTTTGTTTGTAGATACTTATTTTTTTGTGCACTTGTAAATAGGATTGTTTTCTTAATTTCTTTTTCCGCTACCTCATAATTAGTGTATAGAATGCAACATATTTCTGTATATTGATTTCATATCCTGTGAATTTACTGAATTCATTTATCAGTTCTAATAGTTTTTTTTTTTTTTTTTGGTGGAATCTTTAAGGTATCATGTCATGATAAAGTTTCCTTTTTCCTTACCAATTTGGATGTATTTTATTTATTGTTCTTGTCTGACTGCAGTGGCTCAGACTTCCAGTACTATGTTGGATAAATGTAGCACTAGTAGACATCTTTATCTTATTCCTGACCTTAGAGAAAAAGCTCTGGTTTTTACCATTAAGGATGATATTAGCTCTGGGTTTCTCATATATGGTTTTTATTATGTTGAGGTATATTCCCTTTAAACCTACTTTGTTGGGAGTTTTTATCATGAAAGGATGTTGAATTTCATCAGATGCTTTATTTGCACCTATTAAGAAAATATATGGTTTTTATCCTTTTCTTGTTGATGTGATGTATCCTGCTAGTTGATTTGCACGTAAATCCCACTTCTTTGTGGTGAATGATTTTTTAAAAATGTATTTTTGAAGTCAGTTTGCTAATATTTTGTTGAGAATTTTTGTATCTATGTTCATTAGAGATATTGGCCTGTAATTCTCTTTTTTTGGTAGTATCTTTATCTGGTTTTGGTATCAGGGTAATGCTGACCTCATAAAGTGAATTTGAACTCTTTGCTTCCTCTTTTTTCTTTTTTTCTTTTCTCTCTCTCTCTCTCTCTCTCTCTCTCTCTCTCTCTCTCGTAGGAATAGTTTGAGAAGAATAGCTGATAACTCTTCTTTTCATGCTTGGTATAATTCACTTGTGAAGCTATCTGTTCTTTCACTTTTGTTTGTTGTGAGTTTTTTGATAATTGATTCAATTTCATTGCTAGTACTTGGTGTGTTCAAATTGTCTATTTCTTTGTGATTCAATTTTGGAAGGTTATATGTTTTTAGGAATTTATCCATTTTTTTCTAGGTCATCCAGTTTGTTGGCTTATAATTTTTCATAATCTCTGATAGTCCTTTGTATTTCTGTGATGTTGGTTGTTATTACTGCTCTTTGGTTTTTGATTTTGAATCCTCTCTCTCTCTCTCTCTTTCTCTCTTTTTTGAGAGAGAACTTGACCTGGGGGGAAGGGCAGAGAGAGAGGGAGAAAGAGAGCTTCCCAAGCAGGCTGTGTGCTGTCAGCACAGAGCCCGATGCAGGGCCCAAACCTATGAACTCTAAGATCATAACCTGTTGGTTACTTAACCGACTGAGTCATCCAGATGCCCCTTTCCTTTTTTTTTTTTTTTTTTTTTGATGAGTCTGGCTAAAGGTTTCTTAATTTTATCTTTTCAAAGAACAAACTCCTGGTTTCATTGATTTGTTCTTTTTTTTAAATTTCTATTTCATTTGTGTTCTAATCTTTACTATTTCCTTCTTTCTCCTGTTTTTGGGTTTGTTTCTTCTTCTTTTTCTAGTTCCTTTAGGTATAAGGATAAGTTCTTTATTTGAGACTTTTCTTCCTGAGGTAGGCCTGTATTACTATAGTCTTCCCTCTTAGGACAACTTGCTGCATCCCAAAGATTTCACACCATTGTCTTTTTATGAATATTTATCTCCATGTATTTTTATTTATTTTTAAAAATGTTTAATTTATATTTAGACAGAGAGAGAGGTGGGGGACAGAGAGAGACACACACACAGAATCCGAAGCAGACTCCAGGCTTGGCACTGTCAGCACAGAGCCTGATGCAGGGCTCGAACTCATTAACTGCAAGATCATGACCTGAGCTGAATTTGGATGCTTAACTGACTGAGCCACTCTTCATTTACCCGTTGTTGTTTTTTAAATTTTTATTTTAAAATTTATTTTTTCTTCCACATTTTTATGTAAATTTCAGTTAACATACAATGTAATATTAGTTTCAGGCATAGAATTTAGTGATTCAACACTTACGTACAATACCTGGTGCTCAACACAAGTGCCCTCCTTAATCCCCATTACCTATTTAACCCATAAGCCCTGCCTACCTCTTCTCTGGTAACCATAAGTTTGTTCTCTATAGTTATGAGTCTGTTTCTTGGTTTTCTTGTCTTCCCCACCCACATGTTTGTTTATTTTGTTTCTTAAATTCCACATATGCATGAAATCATATGGGATTTGTCTTTCTATGTCTTATTTCACTTAGCATAATACATTCTAGCTCCATCCATGTCTTCGCAAATGGCAAGGTTTCATTCTTTTTGATAGGTGAGTAATATTCCACAGTATGTATCTGCCACATCTCCTTTATTCATCAGTTGATGGACATTTGGGCTCCTTCCATAATTTGGGGTTTGTTGATAATGCTGCTATATACATCAGGGTGCATGTATTCTTTTGAAATAGTATTTTTGTTGCTTTGACCCATTGATTATTTAGTAGCATGTTCTTTAACCTCCATGTATTTGTGTTCTTCCCAGATTTTTCCTTGCAGTTGATTTCTAGGTTCATATCATTGTGGTTGGAAATTATGCATGATAAGATTTCAATCTTTTTAAATTTTTTGAGACTTGTTTTATTATCAATATGTCATCTATTCTGGAGAATGTTCCATGTGTACTTGAAAAGAATGTGTATCCTGCTGTTTTGGGATGGATGGAATGTTCTGAATATATCTGTTCGATCCATCTAGTACAATGTGTAATTCAAAGCCATTGTCTCCTTGTTGATTTTATGTTTGGATGATCTATCCACTGATATAGGTGAGGTGTTAAATTCCCCTACTATTATTGTATTACTACCAGTTTCTTTATGTTTGTTAACAGCTGCTTTATATGTTATATAAATTGAGTGCATAATACTTACAATTGTTATATTTTCTTGTTGGCTTGTTCTGTTATGATTATGCAATGTCCTTCTTTGGCTCTTGGTACAGTCTTTGTTTTAAAGTCTCTTTTGTCTGATATGAATTTTGCTACCCTAGCTGTTTTTTTTTCACTTCCATTTGCATGATAAATGTTTAGTCATCCCTTCACTTTCAATCTACATGTATCTTTAGGTCTGAAATGAGGCCATTGTAGACAACACATAAATGGGTCTTGTTTTTTATTAAGTCACCCTGTGTCTTTTGATTGGACCATTTAATCCATTTATATTCACAATAATTGTTGTTAGGTATTACTTATTGTCATTTTTTTACCTGTTTTATGGTTGTTTTTGTACTTTTTCTCTACCCCTTTCTTCTCCTGTGGTTGGATGGCTTTCTTTAGTGATATGCTTGGATTCCTTTTTATTTTTTGCAGGTTTTTTTTTTGTTACCATTAGTTTTATATATAATACCTTGTGCATATAGCAGTCTATATTAGGATGATGATCACTTATGATTGAACCCATTCTAAAAGTGTTCTAAAAGAACTTTTACTCTCCCCCCACCATATTTTACATATATGGTATCATACTTTATCCTTTCATTTTGTGAATCCCATGACTGATTTTTACAGATATACTTGATTGTACTCCTTTTGTGTTTTAACCCCCATACTGGATTTATAAGTGACTAATCTACTACCTTTTATGTTCATGGTACCTGTGGATTTTTTTTCCTTATTCCTGTTCATGGTACTTCCTTTCCACTCAAAGAATCCCCTTTAACATTTCTTATAAGGCTGCTTTAGTGGTGATGAATTCCTTTAAGTTTTGTTTGTCTGGGAAACTCTTTATCTCGCCTTCTATTCTGAATGATAGCCTTGCTGGATAGAGTATTCTTGGTTGCAGGTTTTTCCTTTTAGCACTTTGACAGTATCTTGCCACACCCTTCTGGACTGCAAAGCTCTGCTGAAAGATCAGCTGATAGCCTTATGGGTTTTCCCTTGCATGTAACTGTTTTCTCTTGCTGCTTTTAAAATTCTTTATCACGACTTTTTGCCATTTTAATTACTATGTGTTGTGGTGTAGACCTCCTTGGGTTGATATTTTGGGGTTTCTCTGTGCTTTTCTGGATCTGGATGCCTGTTTCTTTTTTCCAATTTAGGGAACTTTTGAGCTATTGTTACTTCAAATAAATTTTCTCCCTTTCCTCTTTCTTCTTTGTCTGGGATCCCTATAATGCAAATGTTATTATGCTTGATGGTGTTGCCGAGTTCCCTTGAATTATTCTCATTTATTATTTTTCTTTTTCCGGTTTAGCTTGGTTGCTTTCCATTATTCTGTCTTCCAGCTTGCTGATCTGATCTTCTTTTAGTCTACAATTTATTACTCTAGTGTATTCAAAATTTCAGCTATTGAGTTCTTCATCTCTGGTTGGTTCTTTTTTATATTTTCTGTCTCTTTGTTGAAGGTCTCACTGAGATCCTCCACTCTTTTCTCAAACCCAGTGAGTACCTTTATGACCATTACTTTAAATTCTCTGTCAGGTATATTGCTCATCTCTGTTTTATTTAGCTATTTTGCTGTGATTCTGTTCTGTTCTTTCACTTAAGATATATTTGTCTATCTCATTTCTATTAATTCACTGTTTCTGTTTCTATGTGTTAGGGAAGTCAGCTACATCTCTTGCTCTTGAAAGTAGTGGCCTTAAATAAAAAAGAGATCCTGCAGTGTCCTGCAGTGTGGTGTCTCCTGTTCACCAGAAGCTGGCACTTCCGTCATGTTTCCTGTGTGTGTTGTGTGTACCTTACTGTTGTGGTTGATGTATGTTTGCCTTTAGTCCAGTTATCTGCAGTGGTTCTCTTTGCTCATTGTGAGCAGAGTTTGCTGCCTGTATTATTTGTGGGCCAGTCTGGGGCTACATTGGGCTTGAGTTGAGTCAGACTGTCATTTGCCCGAGCTGAGGTGTGCTGTTCCTGTGTCATCCGCTTATGAAGCTTTTGTTGGTGGGTGGGATCTGGAGTCAGACAAGATGTCTACCCCCAGCCCACTGCTGGGTCCATAGCTGAAGAGGTGTGTGTGGTTATCTTCCCGTCTTGCTGGGATAGGAGTCAGTCTGGTGTTGTGCTAGCTCCTTTTGGGGCTGCTTGCACACTGCCATGTTTGTAGCACTGCTTTGGATGGACTCCTGCCAGGGGCACACTGGAGAGGATGGATCCGCAAGAGAACACAGGGGCAGACCACAAGATGCCAACAAGGCCTGCCTGTTCTGCTGCAGGAGGGGATCTGGAGCCACCTGAGAAAACTCCCATGGATGCTGGATTGGAAGGGGTGAATCCACAGAAGAGAATGGGGATAGGGCATGCTGTTAGCAAGCTAGGTGGCGGGTTTTCAAGCTGTACTGCTTCTGGCAGATATCTGTGTATCTAGGCTGGAAAGTGGGAGAGGGAAATAGCATCTACCAGCTCTTTTGTCTTGGAGAAGTCTCCCAAAGATCTCTACCCCTTCAGTACGTATTCTGAGATTAGTAAACAAATTTCCCTCCTGTATACCCCAGTAATTTTTCAAACTGCTGCCTCTATATTGTATCTCAAAAGGGCTGTTTGTTGTGCTCTGTAGGGGCAGGGACTCCATTTCCTGTCACTCTCTGGCTCTCCCACAGCTAAGCCTGCTGATTTTTAAAGTTCCAGGTGTTAACCCCACTGATTGAGGGAACTCACAAAGTTAGGCCCTTCTGATTTTTAAAGCCAAATATGGAGATTCATCTTCCCAGTGTAGTTCCCCATGCCTGGATACCACCCCCCCACCCTGGTGTGGGGTCTGTTCTTTTCCTCTCTCTCATTGGTCAGTTTGGTTCCTGTGTCTCCACCCTTCCTACCCTCTTTGATGTGGCCTTTTTTATACATTAAGCTGTGGAGAGTCTGTTCGGATGGTCTTTGGGTCCTTTTCTGGGTTATTTATACTGATGTGGTGTTACCTAGGTGTATCCGTGGGACAAGGTGAGCCTAGGACCTTCCTACTTTGCCATTTTCCCTGGAAGTGTAAGAACAGTTTTTGTATTTTTAAAAAGCTGGGAGAAAATCAAAAGAAGAATAAAACTGTATGAAATTTGACTTTCATTGTCATAAAGTTTTATTGGAACATAGCCATATTCATTCATTTACATGTTGTCTATGGCTGTTTTCACCCTACAGTGGAAGAACTGAGCAGTTGTGAGAGAGATGAATGGGCCTACAGAGTGTAAAACATTTATTATCTAGCCCTTTACAGGAAATATTAGATAATGTATGTTTTAGACCATCATGATGGTCAAGTACGATGCTTTCAGCCATAAGTAACAGAAATTATGCCCAAACCTGCTTAAGGAATATGAACATTTATTATCACATGTAGACAACCTCCAGGGGTGGTATAGTCATTCTTCTTGTCTGATTTTCTTGGCTTTGCATCCTACATTGCTTGTCTTTGTTCTTAAATGTCCTACCCCTGCCCAGACAGATTCTTTTGATATTATAAGTGCTTAAAATGAAATTTCTCTGACAATACAAATAGAATTATTTGCAGATATTGGTTTCTAGGGATTTTGTATATTTATGCTTTAGCAAATGTAGTTTAAGAACATGTTAATCTGATTTCCAATTACATAATGTAAATGGACACTATTAGTACCTTGTGCACTAGTCATGTCCCAGGCATCAGTGACATATACATTGAAATGTCCTCATGGTAAGGTATTGAATGTAACCACAGAAGTTTCCAAACCTGACTATGTCTATGTGCATCTCCCTTATGTTTTCTGTCTTAAAGATCACTCTAGTGGCTGGGCTTTTTAGGAATAGTCGTTTAATAGCTTATTTTTTACCGGAACATCCTACGCTTTAGGGTAGGTTATCTGTTCGTATGTGTGAAATATCAATCAAAATGTAAAATTTTCATTGGAATTTATAAAGAGAAACACCATTTCTTGTGAAAAAGGGAATAAAACATTTTAAATTAACAGGCTCAAACCTAGAAAGTGAAATCAAGTTGAAAATAAGACAACCAAAATGAGAGAATAGAGATCTCATTAACAGTACTTTAATATCAGCCTGAATTTCTAAAGTAATATAATTACATACTTTTTTTTTTTTTTTTTTTTTTTTTTTACAAGTTTGGATAAGTATTCGATCCAGCAAGGCAAGGTAGAGTCTCCCAGGAGATAAATGAATTATCCTTTCAAAGAGCCATTTATCTCAATTGTATTTAACTGAATCTGGTTACAAAATGTAATCCACCTTCCTTCTGAAGTATAACCACCAGGGACAGAAGTCTTCATTCTGACTTGGCATTATTCTTTTAATTTTTCACTCTCTAATAACAGAGACACTTGTGGTAAGTGATTTTATTGGCATAAGTTAAATATCTAATCTCTCTCTGTCCTTCACTTTTTGATTTCTTTCTCAAACTATTTCCTAATTCCTTCCTCTTATTATTCTTTGATCACCAGCTTTGTTTTAGCCATGTCTACTCATTTCACTGAAATTTTGAGTCATCTTGACTCCTTGTTCATTTTCTCCCAAGTCTTGTTGTTAGCTAAATTTTGAGGTTTTGCCATTTCTTTGCCATCACTGCAGACTCTTCAGTGACTTAGGCTTATGTCTCTAACCTGAATATTAGTGATCTGACAGTTGGTGTCCTTGCACCAAATTACTTACCTTTGTTTCATTAATGAAACAGTGGCCTTATTTTTTCCTATGAAATTTTTTGTTAGGAATATTCTTGTTAAAAACTAGCTTAAAATATAGTATGCCCACATTTTAAAAAGTTCAAACAGTATGAAATACATAGCTTGAATGGAGATTTTTAAACGGGATTTCACAAAATGTAACCTACAGCAGACAATGCAAACCAATATTCTGAGATTTTCCACAAATTCCATTCGATTTACAGGCTCTTTTGGCACATGGTCTGCTTTCCAAGGCATTGCAGGTAGCAATGCACCAAAAGTTTTGCTATGACATAATCAGATTTCTAACCTGTCATATTTCCTTTTCACTCAATACATGCTCCCCTCCCCCACCACTGAGTTAATGCCTTGTATTTTAGGTTTGTTACATAGCATTTCTATACTGATATCATATTCTGTATTAGTTAGGAAGCAAATAATAATGACTTAAACATATAAATTTATTTATCCCTCACATCACAGTCCTAACTTGAGCAAGCCAGGGCCAATATGACATTACATGCTTTCATGGACATCTTCTGTCTTGTTCTGCTACTCTGTTTTTTTTTTTTTTTTTTTTTTTTGGAGAAGGTATGATAATCTTAACTTTTTAATTTTTTTTATTAACTTTATAGTTTGTCAGGTTGGTTTCCATATAACACCCAGTGCTCTTCCCCACAAGTGACCTCCACCATGACCCTTTCCCCCTTCCCCTTCCGCCCTCAGTTTGTTTTCAGTATTCAAGAGTCTCTTGTGCTTTGTCTCCCTCCCTCTCCCTCTTTTCCCTCCTTCCCCTCCTTCCCCTCCTCATGGTCCTCTGTTAGGTTTCTCCTGTTAGACCTATGAGTGCAAACATGTGGTATCTGTCCTTTTCCGCCTGACTTATTTCGCTTAGCATGACACCCTCGAGGTCCATCCACTTTGCTACGAATGGCCAGATTTCATTCTTTCTCATGGCCATGGAGTATTCCATTGTATAGATGAACCACATCTTCCTAATCCATTCATCAGTTGATGGACATTTAGGCTCTTTCCATGATTTGGCTATTGTTGAAAGTGCCGCTACGAACATTGGGTACATGTGCCCCTATGCATCAGCGCTTCTGTGTCCCTTGGGTTGTTTTTTATAGCTTTATTGAGATATACCCGGTATACAAATTACTGCATGTATTTAATGTATACAGTTGAATGAGTTTGAGCATATGCGTGTACCTATGATACCATCATCGCAGTTGAGGTGCTATTCTTATGACTTCAGTCTCTTTGTCTAACATGGATCTTTCATCTCTCAGAATTATATCTAGAGTTCAGCCAGTAGGAAGCAGAGAACAAATTGTTTTACTTTTAAAGGCATGACCTAGAAGTTTCCCATATTATTTCCACTCATAATCCTGGCAAAATTCTAGTTATGGCCACCACCAGCTTCAAGGAAGACAGCCTTTAATTGGGTGATCCTGGGCCTAGCTAAAATTATGGTTTTTATTACCACAGAGAGAAGGGAGACTGGGTCATGGAAGGCAACACCCAGCCTCTGCTTTACTCTGTTTGCTGAGCACCCCCAGAGGCATAGCAGTCTCTGGTTGTCTGTATCCACAGAATATTCACAAGCATGGTTGTACTGTGTTTGTAACCTATGGATAAAGTGGAAAAATGGTGGTAGTGGAAGAATTGGAAAATTCTGAGCTAGCTATTCCAGGATTACCTGAATGAATTGTTAAGTCCTAGTGATTTGGCTTGCTAATGAGTTTCCATAATCCTATAATTCTATTAAAATTTCAGTGTGACATGGTTGGGCTTCTATGAGGTTTGATAGCATTGCCCCTGGATGACTGAATATCATAACCCTGGAATCTTAATAATCCTAATGTACTGGCATGCTTTGGAGAGAAGATAACCTTTTAGCTTTTTATTGTAAACCATATCTGGTACAATATTTATGTATTGAGTATTCATTTTGCCACATGTCAAACTAAGTGCATTGAAAGACTATCTCAGATATATAACAAAATTTTTTAATTAAAATTTAAAAAGTTTTTTTTCATTTTACTTATTTTAGAGAAAGTGTGAGCAGGAGGGGGACAGAGAGGAGAGAGATTCCTATGCAGGCTCCATGCTCAGTGTAGACCTGATATGGGACTCTATCCCACCACCCTGGGTTTATGACCTGAACCAAAATCAAGAGTCAGATGCTCAACTGACTGACCACCTAGGTGCCCCTATAACAAATTTTCTTATGATGAGTCTTAATATTTAGCTTACTTGACATTGTTATCAATATACTGTTAAGCCTACTCCAGAATTATCAAGATTCCATTAGGCCTGTTGATTAGTTTAAAGATTATGGTAGGGAGTCTAATGCGCCCCCCTCCCCCCCCCCGCCAAGATATCTGCATTCTAATTCCTGGGACCTGTGAATATGTTACCTTCCATGGCAAAAGGGAGTTTTCAGATGTGATGAAAAGTATGGATTTTGAGATGAGAGATAATCCTGGGTTATCTAAGTGGGACCAACCTAAATCTCATTAGTCTTCAAAAATGGGAGAGGGAGGCAGAAGAGTGGATCAGAAAGATCCACTACTGTTGAACTACTGCTGTAGCTTTGGGAAAGGGAGGAAGGGGGCTGTGAGGAACAACGGCACCTCTAGAAGCTGGAAAAGGTAAGGAAACTGATTCTGCCCTAGAGCCTTCAGAAAGGAATGGTGCCCTGCTATACCTTTATTTTAGCTCAGTGAGACAAGATGATATATTTTTATTATCTTAAGCCACTTTGACACCATTTCATTCAAGTCATCCCATCCAACAACAAAATTTATATAAATAGAAGGAAAAAAAAACCCTTATTTTATATCCATTAGTAACATTAAACATTTTTTTCTATAGATCATGCACATTTCGTTAAATTTGTGAAATAGCCTTTTAAAGCACAAAGTGGATTGTATCACTCTCTCCATTCGTTGATTTTTGTAGCTTTCAAAAGCCCACTGAATGAACCCTCAAATTCTCAGCATAGGACATGAGAATCTCCATGATTTAGTTTCTTCTTTTCTTTCTAGTCTCTTCCTTTGCTATAGTCCCCCTAATACTTTCACTCCATTGGCCTACTGAACAAAGTTCATGGTGATTTTGCTTATGAGTAGAGTTATCAGTTAAAAAAATATATAGGATACTAAATTAAACTTGAATTATTTCTAACAATGATTTTTTTAGTGTATTTTCCATGCAGTATCTACCCTTTATCTCATATAATATGCATAAAAAATAAAAATTACTCAAATCTAACTTATGCCCTAGATTATTATTTGCTAAACCTGGCAATCCTACTCATGATCTTTATGTGTTTTCTCTTTTGCCTCATTCTTTGTCTACAGATATCCTTCAGGGCTAAGTCAAATATCAACTTTAACATAAGCCCTCGGCGTTTTTACTTTCTTTATAGAATTGCTACATTGAATGTCTTTTGGATTGCAACCTTGCTGAATATTTATTTTTCTCCATTTGCCCACAGTGCCTCATATCTATTAGAACCTTGATAAACATTTGCAGAATACATGAATAAATATTAGGCAATAAATCATTAGCTGAAATAAATCTCAAAATGAATGTTATTGGTAAACTCAGATAAGCTTTATAGAAAGTTATTTTAAAGCCAAGTATAAACATTATTCTTTTATAAGTAACATGGCTTTGCATTTGCCACTAAAACACATTTAATAAAATGGAAACTCCATATAAAATTGCTAAGTGCATAAACTAAAGGTTAGGAAGTTATGCCAACAGAGAATTAGGTTAACCAAACCCAAATGTTCCTACTCTGAAGCTGTGGGTAACCATCAAAGACATTTGCACAGTGCCCCAGACAGAATCACCGACTCTAGGAGATGCACTACCATGTTTAAATATGGATGTAGAATACTGATACTTTCCCTTTTTGGATAAATGGCTATGAAATCTGCTGTAAAACGAGTTTGAAATAATCTCCTTAAGCTGATTTCTCTCTTTAAAATCCACGGTGATTGACATCACAGACACCTGCTAGGACTTGAGCTCCAGAAAGATCCATGATTACTAGGACTGGTAATGATCAACATTCTCTGTAAGAATGGTTCTTGGAGGACCCATGGCAGGCACCACCCACTGTAGGACAGAGCAAACTTACTGTTACACTGGGAGATGGCAATGAATTTAGGAGGTTTCACCATTTCAACTGCCACATTGGACCTTCAAAAAGTAAGGTCATAAATTAGCCTTCTGTCTGTTCGCACAATACAGGTAATAGATGTCTTGTGCTTGTGAATAAGAAATAATGTAGTTTTCTACAACTGAAAACTATTATTGTTGTGAATTTTGTATATATTGGGCATTGTATGTGGATTAGCATTTCAAAAAACTGTCTACCTTTCTGAGAGCACCTCAAGTCCAGGGCCACTCTGCTCATCTGCCACATGCAATCAGTGTGTCCTGGAATTTTTGTGATTCAAAATATTTATCTAATATGCAAGTTCTCTTCTCTTGTTTCAATGTCATTTTTTCAAGTTCATGTAATATTTTTCTTGGATTAATGTGAGCCTCTAATTAACTAAGCTGTCTCAGTTTTACCCCATCTAAATTTTTCAACACAGCTGTCAGAACACCCTTTCTAGTTGCAAATGCAACTGTATTCATTACTCTTTAAACTCCCAATCACTTCCTTAAGGAGTTCAGGCTCTTTAGCATGGTATGCAGACCCTTTGTCACAGGGTTGCTGCTTCTTTCTTTATATACATGTTTCTTGCTGTGCTTACCTTCCATTTTTCCTAGATTTGCCTTCTGACGATTGTAAACCTTATCAAGGAAGGTAATGCATTTTTCTGATTCACTGCTATTTCCCTAATAAGTGGCTAGCAGACAGTGGTGTTTAGTCTGATGCATGAATAAATGTACGTTGTATTTCTTTCCTCCAGCTGATGAAAGACTATCTCACCCTTCCTGCTTCAAAGCTCTTATCCTCCCTTTGACTCACTCTTTGTTTCAAAACTATGTACGTGTGTATGTAAGTGGTAGCAAGCAGAAAGGGGTTACAGGGGGAATGGGGATCCAAGTGCTAGGTAAAACAGATATCCGTGGTACTTAAGTTTCTTCTGTGGATGACTCTTCAGGTTCAATTCAGAAAAAGGAAGAGATCACATTTTCATCATTACTGTGACTTTAGGCATGAGGATGGTTAGTGGATAGGAAAAGATTTGGTGAGATGCACCATCAGAGATTAAAGGGAAAGACCAGAAACCCAACTGAACTTTTACTTCTTTCAGAAGGGGAGTCAGAGACTACAGATCAACACCTGGAAAATGATGTAAGACCTGAAATGTATGTTGTTTTTCCATGTTTGCTATCCACACTTTACTTCCTCTCAGCATATTTTTTGAAAGCCTAAGGGAAGAAGACTGCAAACATGACTTTGAAAACTGCTAAGAAAGATGTTGTTGAGAAGCTAGCATTCCAGTCTGTCATCAAGCTTAGGAAAAGTGAATGCCCAGGATAAAAATGGATAGTGGCAGAATGGAAAGAGGAAGTGGACTGAGCCTTTGAAACTTACAGCAAGTTATTAAAGGGGCAAAAGAGTCTGGAACTGACAGGATTTCTCAGAGCTTGGACCACAAGTTCAAGGATTTGTGGTGGTACCTAGTTACCCTTGGCAAAGTGGCTCATGAAGTGGCCCTGCTAGTTCATTCTAAGCAACAGAATTTTCCAGCTTCATGGAGAACCAGGAGGCCAGGAAGTGAACATCTGTTTGTGAGTAAGGGAAGAAAGACATGGCATTGATGCAGCTATGACTGATAGGAGAAACATGCTTTCAACCCAGTTTGTGGAGGACTGTTTAACTGGGGACTTTAAAGAATCACTCCATCGCAACTTGGGGAGTATGGACTTCTTTAGCCTAAGGTGTACATGCTGAGGAATATCTGATCTTGAGATCAAATGGAGATGGCCAGTAGGAGTTGGCTTTTTGGAAAGATTACTTAGGATGCAGTGTAGACAGTGGATTAGAGATGGTAGGGTTGGTGGGAGGGAAGCTGTGACAAGTAATCTAGATGAGGTGATGATGATCTGAACTCAGCAGCACGAGGCTTGCAGAGAAGTGGATAAATGCAAAAGATATTTAAAAGGTAGAATTTACACAATTTGATATAGGGGAAGAATGTACATTGACGTTCCATACTTGATCAAGGAATCCTTTTTTTGGCATAACATTTTAAACACCTATCAGAATACCTTTACACTGAACACATTTTATCAGACCTAGGTCTACAGTAAAGGACATGTGTTTTCATGGGAAAGTACAGGAACATATAATACAGAGTTCCACTTTGGGCAGGACTCTGTTATTGAACATTTCAGTGAGAATGCCAACCTTGGGAGTGGAAATCCTAAAAAGGGGTCTCATAGACACTCCACATGTCAAGTAGGAGAGATATCTGAAAGGGCTGTGTTCAATACTAATTGAATGTAGCTCTGCCCATGGAACTTCCCAGGGTACCTAAAAGTATATTGATGCATAAAAAAGGCTTTATTCCTTGACAGCAAGATAAGACATTTCCCAATTCCTGGTGGTCATGTGAGTCAGAGCCTCACAGGGTGTGTGCTGAGGTCTCGCATAGTAGAAGGCTTCTTGGTCTTGGGTATACAAGTACTCACACAGCTCAGCACATGAGTTTAGGGTCAGGCCACATTCAGTGAAGATATGAGGGGTGCCATTTAACAAATTTACCTTTGAAAATAACCCTGTCATAGCCTTGGTTCCTTGCCCTCCAGAATACTCCTTCACTGGGGTGGATGATCAGGAGAGACGGAGAGCTGGCCTTCCCAGAGCAGAGTGAAGCTGACAAGGTAGGTGCTGTTGTTGAAGTCTGCCACCTTTCCTGTAGTTCCTGCTTTTAGAGATGGGGAGGACATCCTGGATCCCATTCCTCAGGGAATCACCACCAGTTTCCTTCCTGCATCCCAAGGGGTCCCTCACCTCCAGCAGGATGTCTAACTGATCCCCCCTTCCGCATATATCTTGAGGGTGGAGGGTGGTGGCTGTGCTGTGTGCAGCACTAGGGGTGGTGTTCATGTGGGTGAAAGGTCTGGGTGGGGTCAGCTGGTCTGGTTTCTCTCTGATTCCCTTTATTCTTTTCCCAGTCTCTGTTGGTGACTTTAACAGGGTCAGTGACAGTTTAGGGTACGAGGACTTCATGGAGGTGTTGCAGTGATAGAATTGGATGGGTAAGTTTAGACCAGACCAAAGCTGACATTACCAGGTATGTGATATAATGAAATGAACCTCTCCAAGTCATTTTACTAATGAATTGTAATGTTTATTTACCTATTGTCATCAATATTAAACTCTGATAATTTTGAAAGACATCTAAATATCTTAATTAAAAATTTATTTTTAATTTAAGTATAGTTGATATACAATGTTGTACTACTGTCAGGTAGATAACATAGTGATTTGCTATTTCTATACGTTACAAAATGTTCACCACAGTCATGGTGACCCTGTGTCAGTATACGAAGTTACTACAGTATTATTGACTGTATTCCCTATGCTGTGCTTTTCCTCCCTAGGACTTATTTATAACTGGAAGATTGTACTTCTTAATCCCCTTTATGTGTTATACGTATCCCTACTCTGCTCTCTCCTCAGGCAACCAATAGTTTGTTCTCTATGAGTTGATTTCTGTTTTTCTTTGTTCATTTGTTTATTTTTTAGATTTCGCATGTAAATGAAATCATACGGTATTTGTCTTTCAATCCATTTAGCGTAATATCCTCTAGTTCCATCCATGTTGATGCAAATAGCAAGATTCCATTCTTTTTCATGGCTGAGTAACCTTCTATATTGCATGTATGTCATATCTTCTTTATCCATTCTTCCATTGATGGACACTTAGGTTGCTCTCATATTTTGGCTCATTTAAATAATGCTTCAGTAAACATAAGGGTGTATATGACTTTTTGAATTACATTTTTTTTTTCTACAGGTAAATACCCAGAAGTGGAATTACTGAATCGTATTTCAAGTTTGTTTATTTTGAGAGAGAGAGGGACAGAGGATCCGGGGCAGACTCTGCACTGAGAGCAGCGAGCTGGATGTGAGGCCTGAACCCATGAATCGTGAGATCATGACCTGAGCTGAGGCACCCCAAGGTATTTATTTCTATTTTTAACTTTCAATGAATCTCCCTATTGGTTTTGCCTACAGGATGAATCCAGTTTACATTCCCACCAATAGTGCATTAGAGTTCCTTTTTCCCCGCATATTTGCTAACACTTGTTATTTCTTGTCTTGGTGTCATTTTAACATGTGTAAGATGGTATTTCATTGTGCTTTTGATTTGCATTTCCCTGATGGTGAGTGATGCTGAGCATCTTTTCAGGTGTCTGATGGCCATGTGTATGACTTATTTGAAAAATGACTATTCAGGCCTCTGCCCATTTTTAATTAGGTTATTATTTTTGGTATTGAGTTGTGTGAGTTCTTTATATATTTTGAATATTAATACCTCATTGGATATATCATTTGCTAATATCTTCTTCCATTGAATAGGTTGCCTTTTAATTTCGTTGATAGTTTTCATCACTGGGCAAAATTTTCTGGTTTGACATAGTTCCAGTAGTTAATTTTTGCTGTTTCCCTTACCTGAGGAGACATATCCATTAAATGTTGCTAACACTAGTGTCCCAGTTATTTAAGTGTTTTATGGTTTCAGATCTTCCATTTAGGTCTTTAATCCATTTTGAGTTTATGGTGTAAGAAAGTGGTCCAGTTTTCCCCATACCATTCATTGAAGAGACTATGTTTTCTCCTTTGTATATTCTTGCCTCTTTTGTCATAAATTGACCATAAATGTATAGATTTATTTCTGGGCTCTCTACCCTGTTCCCTTGATATATTTGTTGATATTTTTTGACTACTGTAGCTTTGTGGTGTATATTTAAATCTGGGATTCTGAGACCTCTAGTTTTGTTCTTTTTCAAAATTGCTTTTGCAATTTGGGGACTTTTGTAGCTCCATGAGTATTTTAGGATTGTATGTTCCAGTTCTGTGGAAAAGAAAAACTATTGGTATTTTGATCAGGATTGGATGGAACCTGTAGATGCTTTGGGTAGAAATCACAGTTTAATAATATTAATTCTTCCAATCCATGAGCATGGTTTATCTTTGCATGTTTGTGTCATCATCAATTACTTTCCTCAGTGTCTTATAGTTTTCAAGTATAGGTCTTCCACCAACTTGCTTTTATTTATTCCTAGGGTTTTTATTCTTTTTAATGCAATTATAAGTGGGATTGTATTCTGCTAGTTATTGATGTATAGATATGCAACAAATTTCTATTTTTTTAAAATTCTGTATCCCGAATTTTGATGAATTCATTTATTAGTTTTAATAGTTTGTTGAAATCTTTAAGGTTTCTATAAATGGTATCATGTCACCTAGAAATAGTGACAGTTTTATGCCTTCCTTACCAATGTGGATAACTTTATTTCTTAGTCTTCTCTAATTGCTACAGTTAGGACTTCCACTAGTATGTTGAATAAAGACATGAAAGTGGACATCCTTTCCTTATTCCTGATCTTAGAAGAAAGGCTTTAGTTTTTCAACACTGAGTATGATATTGGCTGAGGATTTGTCATGTATTGCCTTTAATATGTTGAGATATATTCCCTCCATACACACTTTGTTGAGAGTTTTTATCATGAACGAATGTTGAATTTTGTCAAGTGCTTTAGCTGGTTTCAGGAGGAGAATCCAGTGATTCATCTCTTATATATGACACCTAGTGCTCATCCTAAAAAGTGCTCTCCTTAATGCCCGTCACCCATTTAACCCATCCCCTCCACTCTCCTTCCAGCAACCCTTAGTTTGTTCTCTGTTTTTTAAGTCTTATGGTTTGCCTCCGTCTCTGTTTTTATCTTATTTTTCCTTCCCTTCGTTTGTCTGTTGTTTCTTAAATTCCACATATGAGTGAAATCTTACCATATTTGTCTTTCTCTGCCTGACTTATTTTGCGTAGCATAATACTCTCTAGTTCCATCCACGTTGCTGCAAATGGTAAGATTTCATTCTTTTTGATCCCCAGTTTCTCTTTTCAAATAATGAGCTCTTTGTTTTAAAGTCTTTACTTCATTGTTATTTCATGAATTTTGGGTGTTGTTTTTGATGTAGGTCTCTGTTGGCATAAATGTCCCTCTAGGAACTGCTTTTGTTGTGTCTCAAAGATTTTTGGCCATCATTTTTTCCAGTTTTATTTGTGTCCTGGTGTTTTTTTCTATTGCCTTCTTGTTTTCTCCATTAACCCATTAGTTGTTTAGTAGTATGTTGTTTAGCGTCCACCTGTTGGTGTTTGGAAAAGATCAATCTTTTTTTGAATTTATTGAAATTTGTGTTCCTCCATGTGATCTATCCTGGAGAGTGTTTTATGTACATGAAAAGAATTTGTTTTCTGCTATTTGTGGATGGAATGTTCTGTGTATATTTTAAGTGCATTTGGTCTAATGTATCATTTAAAGCCACTCTTTCCTTATTGACTTTTTGTGTGGATGATCTATCCATTGATGTAAGTGGAGGTGTTAAAGCTCCCTACTATCAGTGTATTATTGCCAATTTCTCCCTTTATTATTTTTTAATATATTCAGGTGCACCTGTAAGGGCACAGACATTTACAATTGCTATGTCCTCTTATTTGATTTGCCCCTTTA
>CM053575.1:102134421-102162745 GCA_028646485.1 Cryptoprocta ferox | reverse complement strand
CCTGATGCGGGGCTCGAACCCATGGACCACGAGATCCTGACCTGAGCCAAAGTTGGACTCTCGACGACTGTGCCACCCAGGCGCCCCCCCCCCCTTTTTTGAAATCCATTCAGTCCATTTGCATTTAAGGTAATTATTGGTATGTATGCGTTTATTTCAATTTTGCTAATTTTCCTTTTTTTCTTTTCTTTCTTCCTTCCCTTGTGATTCCTTTCTTTCATAGTTTGATTTCTGGTTACCATCATGTTCATATATAACATCCAATGTATATAGCAGTTCATGTAAAGGTGACTGTTGCTTAAATTTGAACACATTCAATATGAAATTTTTGTATCTCTTAATTGTATATAAAATTGATGTTAGTACTCTTCTATATTACTAGCTTTGTAAATTTTTGATCTGCCTTTTCTCCATTGGCCTTTTCCTTTCCAAGAAGTCTCTCTAATATGCCAGTTCAGTGGTGATACACTCTGACTTTTGTTCATCTGGAAACTTCTTTATGTCTCCTTAAGTGCTGAATGATAACCTTGCTGGTAGGTTTTTCTCCTTTCAGTACTTCAAATTTACCATACCACTCCATTCTGGCCTACAGTTTCTGCTCAAGGATGAGCTTATAGCTTTAAATGGGTTTTCTTGTAAGTAAGTAATTGCTTTTCTCTTGCTCCTTTAAATTTTTGTCATAATTAGTGTCTGTCCTGATGTGGTCATGTTGGAGAGGTCTGTGGATCCTGGAGCTTGATGTCTGTTACATTCCCCAATGTAGAGAAGTTTTCAATGATTATTTCTTTAAGTTAAGGTTTCTGTTTGAAACTCAAATAATGTGAATTATATTATCCTTGATGTTGTCCTAGAGGTTTCTTCTAGATCACTGATCTGTCCTGCATCCTATAATCTGCTGTTAATCCCTCTACTATATTTTTCATTTTAGTTATTGGACTTTACAGCTCTGATTGAAACCGTCAACAAGGAAACAGAAAATATAATCAATCTGCTCATCCACTTTTCTCTCAAGTATGGTGGTCATCTTCGTGACTATGGCTTTGAACTCCTTTATCAGGTAGATCACTTATCTCCATATTGTTAATTCTTTTTCTGAAGTTGTGTTGTTTTTTTCATTTGGAACACACTCATCCTTTTCCTCATTTTGTCCCCTGTTTGTCTCCATGTATTAGGTCAGCTACATCTGCTGGCCTTAAAGTTACTGGCCCTATATATAGAAGATATCTCGGGGTTTCCTTTACTGCAGTCCTTACTGTCTAGGAGAATCAGATGCTCCAATGCTGTCTCCTCTGGGCACAGCTAAGTGAAACTCCAGTCTTTCCAACCTTGCCACAGGTTTGGTGGTAAGCAGGGCTGCCTCCTTCCCTCAATGGGGCAAGACCTCCTTTGAAGTGGTGCTGGTTCTGGACAGGGTTGACCACAAGGTGTGGCAGGGCAATAGTCTCTTTGCATGGACACCTGCAATGGTAAGTCCGCAGGATAGATGCAGAGTGACAAATTGGCACCCACTTGTGTCAGGCCAGAGGTGCAGGAAAAGTGGTATCTGCCAGCACTCTGTACCTGGAGAAAGTTCCTGCCCCTCTGGCACATGTCCAAAAATTAGTCCTACATGTATAGCTTGGGTGATTTTCAAACTGCTGCCTCTGTGGTCTAATTGTACTTGGGCCCTTTAAGAGAGTATCCCTCTTTTCCTATAGCCCTCCGCTCTTACTGAAGTTAAAGGCCTCCTTACTTTCAAAGCCTGATATTATGGGGCTCATCTATCCAATGCAGATCCCCATGACTGAGGGTGCCCGAGGAGGGACGTAAAACCCTCGTTCTTCAGGGAAGAACTCCACATCTGTGATATCCCTCCTGCTTGTGGGTCACTGCTGGTTTTATGAGGACTGCATCTCTGCCCATCCTACCTTTCTAGATGTAGCTTGTTTCTTTATATCTTCAACTGTGGGAAAGTTGTTCTGCAGGTCTTCAGCTTGTTCTCAGGGCGAGTTGTACTAGATGCAGTGACAGCCTTTTCATGTCTCCAGGAGGAAGTGAGCTCAGCTTCTTCCCCTCTCTTCTTGAGCAGTAAAAAAAAATTAGACATAGGTAAAAATAGATTGACGAACTAACAGAACTTAGTTATGGCAGGATAGGAGATGTAGAAGTAAAGGAAGAGTAAATGCACCTGAATCAATTAATTATTCATACGTATTCTCTGAGCTATATATTTTAGATTCAATATATTTACCCACAACTGTTCAGGCCTTCTATAAAATATTGAGGTTAGAAGATAAATGTTTAATGTTTATTGGTCTGGCAGAGAGGATCCTGAGCTCACTTCCTCCCAGGGACACACTGAGGCACCAACTACATATGATGCAACTCACTCTGAAAATGACCTGGCAAAATAGATCTCCATAACTAAAGATATAAAGAGGAGGTCACATTGACCAGAATAGGAGGGTGAGGGAGGTGATCGTGAACCAAACTCCCAATGTGGTGACCCACTTGCAGTAGAAATATCACTGGTGTAGAGTTACTCCCTGAGGAGCAAGGGGATCAAGCCCCACATTAGGTGCCCACAGCTCTGGAAAACTTTCACTGAAAAGATGAGATGTCTGGCTTTGAAAATCATCAGGACTTCACTCTGTGAGATCCTGAGGGGGCTGTAGGAAGTAAAGACTCCTCTCTTAAAGGACAAGCACATTATATCACTTGCACAGAAGCAGCAGTTTGAAACAGCAGCCTGGATTAGATGTGAAGGAGATTCACTGACTAATTTTAGGGCATGTGCTGTAGGAGCTTTCTTTGGGAGTACCAGGGGGTGCCATTTTTCTTGCCGTCCTGTAGCCTAGCCTTGCAGGAGCCAGTTCAGGCACTTTCCATCTACCTTGCTACCAGTTCTCACCCCACCCTGATATTTTTGTGCAGATCTACATCGCCCAAGCGGCCCACCAATGCAGGTTCCCCTTTATAATAACTCCGGCCCTAGTGGTGGGGGAAGGGAGCCAGTGATTGTGGGAGCTAACCCCACCTACTGGCAAACAGATACAACTAATAGGGGGTGGCCAATCCAGCCCACAAGCATGCTGCCCAGTAGTCATGGCTGAGTTACAACAGGAGGGCACAGGCAGGAGTCACCCCTGGTGATCAGAAACTACTGAGCCTCCCAGGACATTTTCTACATAAGGGTGTTACTTTCAAGATCAGGAAATATAGCTGACCTACCTAATACAGAGAGGCAGACAAATTCAAGAGACAGAGGACATTGCTTCAAATAAATAATCAAGGTAAAACCTCAGAAAAAGAGGTAAACAGAAAGAAGGTAATCTACCTGAGAAAGAATTCAAAATAATGGTCAAAAAGATGCTCACAGGACTCAAGTGAGAAATTTGCTAAAGAGAGAGAAAATAAAAACCCAGCCAATGAGAGTTGTAGAATAGAATGACTGAAATGAAAACTACAATAGAAGGAATCAACAGATTAGAGGATGAGGAATAGAAAACAACGGAATAGGTTAAGGGGTCTCTGGAGGAGAGAGAGAAGGGCAGAAAATTTACTTGAAAGAAATAATAGCTGAAAACTTTCTTAAACTGGGCAATAAAACAGATATTAAGGGCCAGGAAACTCAACAAGATGAACACAAAGATGTCCACACAAAGACACGTTAATAACTAAAATGTCAAAGGGAGATCTTAAAAAGAGCAAGCAAAAAACCTCAGAAGGGTATCCGCTGATTCTCCCTTCAGCAGAAATGTTGCAGACCAGCCTAGAGTGACTTGGTATATTCCACATGATAAAACACCTACAAACAAAGACACTCTAACCAGCAAAATTATCATTCAGAATTGAAGGAGAGCTTATCACCATTGAACTGACCTTACAAGAAATGTTAACGAGCCTTTTTAAAGGGGAAAATGAAGGGCTATAAGTACAGTAAGAAAATGATGACAAAAAAAAACTTCACTGGCAAAAGAAAACATAATGAAAACAGATCAATAACATATGATGTTGAAAGCACAAGTAGTAAAATCAGTTACACATCTACAATAACTAGTTAAGAGCTACAGAAAATAAGATGTGAAATATACATATATATAAACTTTTAAAAAATATATAACTTAGACATAGAAAAATGTGCTTTTAAAATGTGTTCAAACTTAAGTGGCCATCCACTTAAAATAGACTGCTATATACTTGGGGCTATATATGAATAATATTATAACCAAACATAAATGCCTAAAGAGAAAGGAATCCATAATAGTAAAGAAAGTCTTCAAATCAGAAGGGAAGGAAGCAAGAGAAGAAGAAAGGAACAGAAGAACTACAAAAACCACCAGAAGACAACAAAAAGGCAGTAAGTTCATACCTATCAATAATTAATGTAAATGGACTAAATGCTCCAATCAAAAGACAGGGAGACTGAAGAGATTAAAAAAAAAAAACCCAAAGACCTGTCTATATGCTGCCTACAAGAGACTCATTTCAGTCTCAGACTGAAAGTGAAGGAAGGGAAAAATATATTTCAGGCACATGGAAGCAACAAAAAGTCAGGGTAGCAATATTAATATCAGACAAAATAGACTTTAGAAGACTGTAATAAGAGGTAGAAGAAAATTATATAATGATAAAGGGATCAATCCAAAAGAGTATAAACAGTTGTAAATATTTATGCACCAAACATGGCATCACCTAAATATATAAAGTGATATTGTATTCCAGTCAATTTATCCTTTTATGTCTGTAATAATAGTGGGTACTAAAACACCGCAGCATCAACAGATCATCAAGACAGCAAGTCAATAAAAAAAGTGGCTCTGAACGACACATTAGACCAGATGGACTTAAGAGTTATATACAGAACATTCCATCCCAAAACAGCAGAGTACACTTTCTTTCCAAATGCATATGGAACATTCTCTAGGACAGATCACATGTTAGCCTACAAAATAATTCTCAGTAAGGTCAAGAAGAATAAAATCAACTATCTTTCCAGACCACAATATAATGAAACTAGAAATCAATCATAAGGAAAAAAACTGGAAAAACTAAAACATGTGGAGGCCAAACATCATGCCACTAAACAACCAATAGGGAAAGAAAGAAATATTTTAGTTATTGAACAGTTCCTAAAGGGAATTTTCTAGCAGTATAAGGCCTGAGGCAAGAAACAAAAATCTCAAATCAACAATCTACAACTAAAGGAACTAGAAAAGAACAAAAGAAGCCCAAAGTTAGAAGAAGAAAGAGGAAACTAAGGGCTGGTTCTTTGAAAAGATAAACCATTGGCCAGATTCATCAGGAAAAAGGAGGACTTGAATAAATGGAAAAAATTCTAGAAAAGTAAAATCTTCCAGGATTCAATTAGGAAGAAATAGACAATCAGAACAATTTTGATTTGTTTTGTTACTAGTAACAAAAATCAAAAAATCTCCCAAAAAATCAAAAGTCCAAGACCAGATGGCTTCACAGGCTAATTCTACCCAATATCTTAAGAAGGGTTAATACTTATGCTTGACAAAATATTCCAAAAACTAAAAGAGGAAGGAATCTTCCAAATTTATTCTGCGATGCCAACATTATTTGGATACCACAGCCAAAGACATTGTAAAATAATCCCCCAAACTACATAATATCCCTAATAAACATAGATGCTAAAATTCTCAACAAGTAATTGAATTCAATAATACATTAAAAGCATCATTCACCATGAACAAGTTGGATTTACTCCAGGGATGCAAGGATGAGTTAACATCCACAATTAATCCACATGATATACAACAACAAAAACATTAAAAATTGTATGATCATCTCAATAGATGCAGGAAAAAGCACTTGACAAAATTCAACTTATGAATGAATAGAGAGGGAACTTACCTCAATATAATACAGGTCATATATGACAAACCCACATCTAACATCATAATCTATGGTAAAAACGTGAAAACTTTTCATCTAAGATCTGGGACAAGACATACATGTCCACTTTCACCACGTATATTTGAAAGAATTTTGGAAGTCCTGGCATCAACAATCAGAAAAGAAAAAGAGGGAGGGGCCAAGATAGCAGAACAGCTTGGAAGTTTTTTTTTTTTTTTGCTCCTCTCCTCAAATGCAGTCAGATCAACACCAAACCATCTTGCACATCTAGAAAACTGATTTGAGGATTAACACAACAATCTGCACAACCTGAACCACAACTCAGGAGGTATGAATCATGGAGAGGTGAACTTGGGGAGAGAGAAGTCTCAGAGGACAGGGAGCTGTTTTTGCTTGCCAAGAGAGGATGGAGATGGGGCTGGGGTGAGGGAGTATGGGAAAAGTACTCCCCCCCCCCCCGCCAAAAAAAAAAGCAGCTGGAGGGAAAGAGAAAGAGTAGAGTGAACAAAAAGGAGAAAGGAGAGAGTTTAAATTCCATTAAGACTCTATAAACAGGGGGAGCATGTAGTCTGGAACTCTGTAGCCCAATACCTGGGAAGGGTGAATCTTCTGGAGCAGAGAGACAAATTCAAGGGGTCCTTGGGCCACACGGGAGAGGCAGTTCCCCTGCTGGGAGGACATTTCATAGAGGCTGTGCAGCCCCCCCACAGGCAAAGATCCCAGCAGACCCCAGGGAACAGCCACATTCACTGGTGCTGGAACAAGGATGTTAAGGGTAAAGTCTGGTGCCTGATGTGTGTTGTGACTTACCATAATTTCTGAAATGCTGCTGCTACACCATCGCACGAACTTTTTCTGGGGTGGGCTGGCGCCCGGCCACGGTATCTCAGCATCGGCAGCAGTGCAGTCCCACGAACATTCCTGGGTGTGGCTGGCATCTGGCCATTGCTCAGTGAGACCCTCCGCAGAGGGTCAGAATGGGTCAAAGCTGCAGTTCCTCAGAAGTGAGGGATTGGGAGTCACAGCCCCATCTAAGATAAAACTCACGAGGGAGGTGCCACCTGGCAGCCTGATGGGTCAGTCATGGAGAGTGTAGAAGTGGGGACTGGATGGAAGCTGCAGGCCAAGGAAGGGTACTTGATTGCTGGTCAGGGAGAGCAGAGTTCTGATACTAGAGACTGAGTAGCTGGGTGATGCCATTTTCATCCCTCCCGTGTATGAGTACACGTGCCTACATTCACCAAAAGGATCCACTCGAGTAAGCCAAGCAGTGCCATCTAGTGGAGAACAGAGCCATTACACTAAGCCCCGCCCAACTGGGCCAACCACGCGCTTCAAGACCACCACAAGCCTCTCCACCAGGTCAGTTTATGGACTATAAACTGCTTCATAGTCTGACTTCTGGGGAAAACTGGATGTAATTTCAATCCTATTTCAGTCTGTTTGCTGGTTCATTTATTCAGTTTTTCTTTTTCTTATTCTTGAATACAGAAAGAAAAAATTTATTTTTATTTTCCATTTTTATTAAAAATATTTTTTTCTACTATTTACTCTTTTGTAAATTTTAAAATTCTATTTTACTTCCATCATTTCATTTTATTCTATTTTTTTAAATTTTCAAACGTTTTCCTTTTTCTTTTTTCTCTATCAATCAGGCTTCTTTCAACAACCAGACCAAAACACATCTAGGCTCTAGTATCCTTTGATTTTTTCGTGTGTTGTTTTTAATTTTTAAATCTTCTTACCTTATTAATTCCTTTTCTTTCTTCAACACGATGAAATGAAGGAATTCACCCCAAAAGAAAGAACAGGAAGAAATGACAGCCAGTGACTTAATCAACACAGATATAAGCAAGATGTCTAACCAGAATTTAGAATCATGATAGTAGGAATACTATCTGGGGCTGAAAATAGATTAGAATCCCTTTCTGCGGAGATAAAAGAAGTAAAAGCTAGTCAGGATGAAATAAAAAATGCTATAACTGAGCTGCAATCTTGGATGGATGCCATAGCAGCAAGGAGGGATGAAGCAGAGCAGTGAATCAGCGATATAGAGGACAAACTTATGGAGAGTAATGAAGCAGAAAAAAAGAGGGAGACGAAGGCAAAAGAGCATGATTTAGAGAACTCAGTGACTCATTAAAAAGGAATAACATCCAAATCATAGGAGTCCCAGAAAATGAAGAGAGAGAAAAAGTGGTAGAAGGGTTATGTGAGCCAGTCATAGCAGAAAACTTTCTTAGCCTGGGGAAAGACACAGACATTAAAGTCCAGGAAGCTGACAGAGGAGTACCATTAGATTCAACAAAAACGGACCATCAACAAGGCATATCATAGTCAAATTCACAAAATACTCAGGCAAGGAAAGAATCATGAAAACAGCAAGGGAAAAAAGTCCTTATCCTACAAGAGAAGACAGATCAGGTTCACAGCAGACCTATCCACAGAAAGTTGACAGGTCAGAAAGGAGTGGTAGAATATATTCAATGTGCTGGCATGGAACAATATGCAGCCAAGAATTCTTTATCCAGGAAGGCTGTCATTCAAAATAGAAGGTGAGATTAAAAATTTCCCAGGCAAACAAAAACTAGAGTTCATGACCACTAAAGCAGCCCTGCAAGAAATTTTAAGGGGCACTCCCTGAGGGGATAAAAGATGAAAAGAAAAAAGACCAAAAGCAACAAAGACTAGAAAGGACCAGAGAATACTACCAGAAACTCCAACTGTACAGGCAACATAATGGCAATAAATTCATATCTTTCAGTACTCACTCTAAACGTCAATGTACTAAATACTCCAATCAAAAGACATAGGGTAACAGAATGGATAAGAAAATAAGATCCATCTATATGTTGTTTACAAGACACTCATTTTAAACCTAAAGACACCTTCAGATTGAAAGTAAGGGGATAGAGAACCATCTATCATGCTAATGGTTGACAAAAGAATGCTGGAGTAGCCATACTTAGATCACATAATCTAGACTTTAAAATAAAGACGATAACAAAGATGAAGGAGGGCTTTATATCATAGTTAAGGGGTCTATTCACCAAGAAGATCTAAACATTTATGCTCCAAATATGGAAGCACCCAAATATATAAATAAATTAGTCACAAACATAAAGAAACTCATTGATAACAATACCATCATAGTAGGGGACTGTTCAACACCCCATTTACAGCAATAGACAGATCATCTCAACAGAAAATCAACAAGGAAACAATGGCTTTGAATGACACACTGGACCAGATGGACTTAACAGATCTATTCAGAACATTTCATCCTAAAGTAGCAGAAAGACATTCTCCTCCAGTGCACATGGAATTTCTCCAGAATAGATCACATACTGGGACACAAATGAGCCCTCAACAAATGCAAAAAGATCGAAATCGTATGATGCATATTTTCAGACCATAACGCTATGAAACCCAAAGTCAACCACAAGAAAAAATGTGGGAAGATAACAAATACTTGGAGGCTAAAGATGATCCTACTAAAGAATGAATGGGCTAACCAAGAAGTTAAAGAGGAAATTAAAAAGTACTGGATTCCAATGAAAATGATAACACCACAGCCCAGCCCAAAACCTCTGGGATGTAGCAAAGGTGGGCATAAGAGGAAAGTATATAGTAATCCAGACATTCTTTAAGAAGGAAGAAAGGTCTCAGGTACACAGTTTAACCTTACACCTTAAAGAGCTGGAAAAAGAACAGCAAATAAAACCCAAACCAGCAGAAGACAGGAAATAATAAAGATTAGAGCAGAAATCAATGTTATCGAAACCAAAAAAGCAGAACAGGTCAATGAAACCAGAAGCTGGTTCTTTGAAAGTATTAACAAAATTGATAAACCCCTAGCCAATTTGATCAAAAAGAAAAAGGATCCAAATAAATAAAATCAGGAATGGAAGAGGAGAGATCACAACCAACACAACAGAAATACAAACAATGATGAGACTATTATGAACAATTATATGCCAATAAAATGGGCAATCTGGAAGAAATAGACAAATTCCTAGAAACATATAAACTACCAAAACTGAAACAGGAAGAAATAGAAAATTCGAACAGACCCATAACCAGTAAAGAAATTGAATTAGTAATCAAAAATCTCCCAAAAAACCAGAGTCCAGGGACAGATGGCTTTCCAGGGGAATTCTTCCAACCACTTAAGGAAGAGTTAACACCTATTCTCTTGAAGCTGTTCTAAAAAATAGACATGGAAGGAGAACTTCCAAACTCTTCATAGAAAGTCAGCATTACCTGGATTCCAAAAACAGACAAAGACCCCACTAAAAAGGAGAACTACAGACCAATTTCCCTGATGAACATGGATGCAAAAATCCTCAACAAAATACTAGCCAACAGGATCCAACAATATAGTAAAAAAATTATTCACCACGACTAAGTGGGATTTATACCTGGGATGCAGGGCTGGTTCAATAGCCACAAACAATCAATGTGATTCATCACATCAATAAAAGAAAGGACAAGAATGACATGATCCTCTCAATAGATGCAGAGAAAGCATTTGACAAAATATAGCATCCTTTCTTGATAAAAACCCTCAAGAAAGTAGGTATAGAAGGATGATACCTCAAAATCATAAAAGCCATATATGAAAGACCCACTACTAATATCAGTCTCAATGGGGAAAAACTGAGAGCTTTCCCCCTAAAGTCAGGAAGAAGACAAGGATGTCCACTCCTGCCACTGTTATTCAACATAGTATTGGAAGTCTTAGCCTCAGCAATCAGACAACACAAAGAAATAAAAGGCTTCCAGATCAGCAAGGAGGAAGTGAAACTTTCAGTCTTCACAGATGACGTGATACTCTATATGGAAAACCCAAAAGGTTCCACCAAAACACTACTAGAAGTGATTGATGAATTCGGCAGTTGCAGGGTATAAAATCAATGCACAGAAATCAGTTGAATTCTTATACACCAATAATGAAGCAACAGAAAGAGAAATCAAGGAATCTATCCCATTTACAATCGCACCAAAAAACCATAAAATACCTAGATAAATCTAACCAAAGAGGTGAAAAATCTATACACTGAAAACTATAGAAAGCTACGAAAGAAATTGAAGAAGACACGAAAAAATGGAAAAATATTCCATGCTCCTGGATAGGAAGAACAGATATTATTAAAATATTGATAATACCCAAAGCAATTGACATATCCAATGTAATCCCTATCAAAATAACACCAGCATTCTTCACAGAGCTAGAACAAACAATCCTAAAATTTGTGCAGAACCAGAAAAGACTGCAAATAGCCAAAGTAATCTTGAGAAAGAAAACCAAAGCGGGAGGCATCACAATCCTGGACTTTAAGCTGTAATCATTAAGACAGTATGGTACTGGCACAAAAACAGACACCTAGATCAATGGAACAGAATAGAGAATCCAGAAATGGACCCACAAACATACGGCCAACTCATCTTTCACAAAGCAGGAAAGAATATCCAATGGAATAAAGACAGCCTCTTCAGCAAATGGTGCTGGAAAAACTGGACAGCAACATGCAGAAAAAAGAACCTGGACCACTTTCTTACACCATACATAAAAATAAACTCAAAATGAACGAAAGACCTAAACGTAAGACAGAAGCCATCAAAATACTCGAGGAGAAAGCAGGCAAAAACCTCTTTGACCTCGGCTGCAGCAACTTCTTACTCAACAGGTCTCTGGAGTCAAGGGAAACAAAAGCAAAAATGAACTATTGGGACTTCATCAAAATAAAAAGCTTCTGCACAGAGAAGGAAACAATCAGCAAAACTAAAAGGCAAGTGATGGACTTGGAGAAGATATTTGCAAATGACGTATCAGATAAAGGGTGAGTATCCATAATCTGTAAAGAACTTATCAAACCCAACACCCAAAAAAGAAATAATCCAGGGAAGAAATGGGCAAAAGACGTGAATAGACATTACTCCAAAGAAGACATCCAGATTGCCAGCCAACACATGAAAAAATGCTCAACATCATCAGGGAAATACAAATCAAAACCACAATGAGATACCACCTCACACCTGTGAGAATGGCTGACATTAACAACTCAGGCAACAACAGATGTTGGCGAGGATGCAGAGAAAGAGGATCTCTTTTGCACTGCTGGTGGGAATGCAAACTGGTGCAGCCACTCTGGAAAACAGTATGGAGGTTCCTCAAAAAATTAAAAGTAGAACTACCCTACTACCCAGCAACTGCACTACTAGGTATTTATCCAAGGGATACAGGTGTGCTGTTTCAAAGGGGCACATGCACCCCAATGTTTATAGCAGCACTATTGACAATAGCCAAAGTATGGAAAGAGCCCAAATGTCCATCGATGGATGAATGGATAAAGAAGATGTGATGTCACTCATGCACGCACACACACAATGGAGTGTTACTTGGCAATCAAAAACATGAAGTCTTGCCATTTGCAACTATGTGGATGGAACTAGAGGGTTTTATGCCAAGCAAAATTAGAGAAAGACAAATATAACATCTCACTCATATGAGGAATTAAAGATACAAAACAGATGAACACAAGGGAAGGGAAGGAAAAATAAAAACAGGGAGGGGGACAAAACATAAGAGACTCAAATATAGAGAACAGAGGGCTGCCGGAGGGGTTGAGGGGTGGGCTAAATTTGTAAGGGGCATTATGAAATCTACTCCTGAAATCATTGTTGCATTATATGCTAACTTGGATGTAAATGAAAAAAATAATAAATTATTTAAAAAAAAAAGGAAAAGAAATAAAATGCATCCAAATTGGTAAGGGAGAAGTAAAACTGTAACCAATTCCAGATGACATATAACTATATAGAGGAAATAGTAAGACACTGTGGAAAAAAAAACAAACAGAATAAATGAATTCATTTAAAGTTGCAGGACAGAAAATGACATAAATCTTTACATTTTTGTACACTAACAACAAACTAGCAGAAAAAAAAATTAAGAACACACATAAAGCTTAACCAAAAAAAAAAGGTCTCCACTGCACCCCAGCAACAATCAATAAAATCCTTGTGTTTGGTACAAAGCAGTAGAACAAACCAAAAGGGACGAAAACAAACAAACAAGCAAAAACCCAAGGAGATGAGATGTTATAAAAAGTAAAGATTGAAGGAACCCAAGATTCAATCTCTGACAAGATCAATGAGGAAATAGAGATGCAAATAAAGAAAACCTCAAATAAGGATTGTTTAATGTACTTCTGGAAAAATTTTTAAACCTTAATTTGCACAAAAGGGAATAGAAAAGTTGGATAGAGAATAACTATTCAATACACATAAATAATAATCACAGTAGTAATAAGGTAATTGTGATAATGATAAACATGTTACCATTTCCCCCACTTCTGGAAGTCACAGGCTGAGACTGTTTTATCAGTGGGTGCAGATATCCCTAGGTTACATAATGAGAAAAAATTATCCAATTAACTTTATGAGACAGAAATATGTTTTATACTAAGACCTCACAAGCACAATATAAGTAAAATATGGCCTATTTCCCTTTTGAATATATTGAACGTGGCTTTAAGATTCTCTTTTTTATATCTATCAACATAGTATGTGTGTTTATTCATCATGGTCAATTATGTATTAATTTAGGAGTAAAATATGGCCCCAGAGAGAAAAATCTTGCAGTATAATTTATTCTTAGTGGTTTAGAGACAAACATTTCATATGGTTTTTCACTGTCCTCAAATTTATCTCATTAGGAATACTGTTGCCAAAATAGCATTTGCTGTATTTCAATATTTAGCATTAAATTTCAATAAACAAAGTTAAAGACTTTTTAATTTTAATTTTTTTTAATGTGTATTTTTGAGAGAGACAGAGTGCAAGCAGGGGAGGGGCAGAGAGAGGGAGACACAGAATCTGAAGCAGGGCTCCAGGCTCTGAGCTGTCAGCACCGAGCCTGATGTGGGGCTCAAACTCAATAACTGTGATAACATGACCTGAGCCAGAGTTGGACACTTACCCGGCTGAGCCAGCCAGGAACCCCCAAATACCTTCTTTTTGAGGTCAGAAGAAGCCAAAGATGTTAGCCACTTTACAAATCCTGAATAATAACATTAAAAAATCAGAAGTGTAAGAATTATAAGGGAGAAAGCAAACTCTCCTTATTTTTGCACATGTTGTGATTGTCCACAAAGAAGACCAAACATAGCAAATTATGAGCATTAAGAGAGTAAGTAAGGACCTGGATACAAAATAAACTGCAAAAATCAAAAGCACTTCTGTATACCAGTAGTAATCAACAAAATACAATAGAAGGTAAGTTCTGACCTTGATGGAGGCATCTTGAAAACCCTTTTAAGGATATTTTTAAAAGATCCTGAGTGAAAAGCTATAACACTTTGAAAAGTGAGATGGCTTACTATTATAAAATTGTTAATTTTCCCTTAAATAAATTTAAAATTTGATATATTTCTCTTAATGTATTTAGTTTCCAAACTGTTGATGGCTTTCTACTTATGGGTTTTTTTAATGTTTATTTTTGAGAGAGAGCGAGCGCGTGAGCGAGCGTGCATGAGTAGGGGAGGGGCAGAGAAAGAGGGAGACACAGAATCTAAAGCAGACTCCAGGCTCTGAGCTGTCAGCACAGAGCCTGACACAGGGCTCAAACCCACAAACTGTGAGATCATGACCTGAGCCAAAGCTGGATGCTTAATCGACTGAGCCACCCAGGTACCCCTTTCTACTTGAAGTTTTTAATTGATTTCTAGTCTAATTTCACTATATAAGAAAACATACTCTGAACAATATTAACCTTTAAAAATTGAGACTTGCATTATGCGAAGCCTACGGTCTAATTTCATAAATGTTGTATGTGCACCCACAGAACGTGCACTTCACAATTGTTTTTCAAATAGGTCACATTTGTTAATTGTGTTGTTCAGATTTCCTTTATATTTTCTGATTTTTGTGTCATTTTTTAAAATGATTTGGGTTAATGTCTATTAATATATTTCTATTTTTTATCAATTTTTGCTTTATGCATTTTGAAGATACAGTTATTAGTCCATGCAGATATAGAATTGTTATACCTTCCTGGTGGATTATCAATATTATCTTCCTGATACTATATTTTCCTGGTAGATTAGCATTAAGAATGTCTTTTTGGGGGTGCCTAGGTGGTTCAGTTGATTGAGCATCTAACTCTGGATTTCAGCTCGCTCAGGACATGATCTCATGGTTCCTGGGATTGAGCCCCACACGTTGGGCTCTATGCTTACAGTGTGTAGCCTGCTTGGGATTCTCTCTCTCTGCTCCTACCCTGCTCTCATGCACCTGTGCTCTCTCTCAAAATAAACTTAAAAATAAGAAAAGCTTGTGTAGTTAAAATAACGAAAGGCAAAAGAGGCTTTGAGAAAAGAAGTATTTTTTAAAGCTTTTGTTTAAATTCCAGTTGGTTGGCACACAGTATAATATTGGTTTCATGTGTCCAATATAGTGGTCCAACACTTGTATGCAGCACCCAGTGCTTATCACAACAAGTGCACTTCTTGATCCCCATCACCTATTTTGCCCATCTCCCACCCCCTTCCTTTTTTAAGAAAAGTTAAGAGTCCATTTCTTGGTTTTCCTCTCTTTTTGGTCAGTGTTTGGTTTATTTTGGGGTTGGAGGAGAAATCATAAATATTCACCTCTTTACTTTCAAACATTACATGTATTTATAATATGTCGCTTGTAATCAGTATATAGGTTTTATTGTTTTAATGTGGTGAGACAAATCTTGGTTTTTTGTATATTTAATCCTTTTTTTTCTACATGACCCACCTATTTTACTTGTCTCTTTTATTGCCTACTTTTGGCTTTATCAAACATTTTTTTAAATCAAAAAATGTTTATTTTTGAGAGAGCAAGGGCACACACGTGGGGGGGAAGAGAAGAGGGAGAGGGAGACAGAGGATCCCAAGTGGGCTCTATGCTGACAGCAGTGAGCCCCATGTGGGGCTCAGACTCATGAACCGTGAGATCATGACTTCAAAGCTGAATGGTTAACCAACTAAGCCACCCAACTTATCAAATATTTTTAATTATTCCATTTACTCCTCTATTTAACTAAGGGTTTTACATGATCTTAGTATCTTTTATTGGTTATCATAAAAATTACACCTTGTATCCTTGATTATTACTTTATTCCTCAATGATAGAAACTTAGAATTCTTTAACACTAGTTACCCTTTTTTAATTGTTATTTTTGTCTAGTATTTTAATTCCATGTATATTTTAAAATCAACAGGATACTATTTTGTTTTTTGAAGCAATCATTCACTTATATTTACTTTTTTTTTCCATTATGAGTTAAATTTTGTTTATCGTGTGAGAAAATGTTTTAGGATCATTTTTTGCAGATGGATATATATGTGTTCTAGCCATTAACAAGATTATTCACCATTGAATTTCTTTGGCACTTAAATTGAAAATCAATTGCCTGTATATTAGTGTCTATTTCTGAACTATTTATTCTGTTTCATTGATTTATAGGTCTGCCTTTGTGCCAATACCATACTGTCTTAATTACTGTGGCTTTATAATAAATCTTTTTTTAAAACTTTTTTTACATTTATTCATTTTTGAGAGACAGAGCATGAGCAGGGGAGGGGCAGAGAGAGAGGGAGACACAGAATCCGAAGACAGGCTCCAGGCTCTGAGCTGTTAGCACAGAGCCCGACGCGGGACTCGAACCCACAAACTGTGAGATCACGACCTGAGCCAAAGTCAGACGCTTAACCGACTGAGCCACCCAGGCGCCCCTAAATCTTTTTAAAATTATTTATTTATTTAGAGAGGGAGTGAGTGAGCAGGGAGGGACAGAGAGAGAGAGAGGAAGAGAGAGAATCCCAAGCAGGCTCTACTATGATCACAGAGCCTGATCCAGGACTCAATCTCATGAACTATGGGAACATGACCTTAGCCAAAATCAAAAGTCAGACACTTAACAGACTGAGCACCCAGGCACCACTATAATAAATCTTGAAATCAGAAAGAATAAACCTTCCACTGTGTCCATCTTTTAAAAAAAACTATGTATTTCTAATTAAGTTCCCAAGAGGATTTTCTTGGGTTGGGAGAGAAAACCTGATTATAAAATTTTGTGGAATGTAATAGTCTGTGAATACCTGGGAAACATTTTAAAACTATGACTATGCCTACCATAAATTATAGTAATAAAACAGTTTTATACGACTGTAGCATCAAGTTGAATAGGTACTCTAGAAACAGACCTGCTTATATATGGCAGTTTGCTATATGTTAGTGGTAACATCACAAATCAGAAAATTATATTTAGTGAATCATAATGGAAAAGTTGTCTCACTTGTGACAAACTGAAAAAAAGCAAAGATTCCTATCTCATGCTGCATACAGAAAAGCTAAAATGAAATAAAAACCTAAATATGAATGTTATAACTGAAAATGCAATATAAAGAAATGTATAGTTTCTTTATGAGCTCAAATGAGGAAGTATTTCTTAAAAAGACCTCAAAACAGAAACTATAAATATTTATATATTCAGTTACTAAAAGTTAAAAGTTTTATTCACTGAAGGACACCATAGCAAGAGTTAACAGATGACAGACTGGGATAATATATGAATCATCTAAAACTAATTCTTATGTAGAGTATAAAAGTTACTACTGAAAATAAAAAATAAAATGTCAGTAAGCTCAACAGAAAAATAGACAAAAATGTATACTAAAAACAAAATGTTTATCACTATTAGGCACATTAGGAAAGAGAGATGCATGTTATTTAGGAGAATAGATAAGTTACACTTTGTATGTTCATACAGTAGAATATATGCAGCTCTCAAAGATCATAAATTAGATTTACATGTAGCAATGTGGTTAGACATCAAAGAATCATTCTGAATGAAAAAAATTAAAATAAATACACTAACACAATACTGCATGTCTTTCAAGGCCACTTACATGCCTAAATATATGTACTGAATAAAGACTGGAATGCTATGAGGAATAATAGTATGTAATGGGTGACCATGGGAAAAAGGGAATGAGAGTATGGAGAATAAAGGAAAAAAAGTACACAAGAGAATCTTCATATATGGCCAAGTAACTTGTGACAGATTGACTCTCCTTCAGATAACAATAATCAACTCTGAACAAAATACTAAAAACAAGTACCTGAAGGCTATGGAGAGTGAACAGGGGCAGGCAAATTTTGAAAGATGAAACTTGGAAGAAGGAGCCATGAAAAGACAAATTTTCTGTTTCTGAAGCTTTAACCTGAGAACAGCTTACAGAGAACCATGGAGTACTAAAATGCAATAGAAACCTACTGTTTTTTTAAATGGCTTCAACAATTTGAGAGCAGAGTCTGCAGCAACCACAGTCACTGAAAGAGGGTGAAATCCCAGAACAGTTAGAACCAGAGAAGGGCATGCCCCAAATTGTGAGTATCAATGCTACTCAAATCTCTACTGATCTCTGAAGCATGCCTTTAGGGTAGACACAAAGCAATTTACAGCTAAAGCCAAAAAAACTCAACTGAGATTTGAGTTACTTCCAACCACAGGTGAAACAGAATGTGCAGTTTCAGTTGAACCAAGTTAATTGATTGTCAGGACAAAAATATCAACACAATCTGAGGAGTAAAACAGAATCTAGGTCTCCATAAAATAACTGGCACAATGTCCATGATACAATTCAAAATTACTCAGCATTGAAGGAACCAGAAAAAAATGTAATCATTCTCAAAGGAAAAGACAATTAATGGAAGCCAACCCTTAGATAATCTAGATGTTGGAATGATCAGACAAGGACTTTGAGACAACTATTATAACTATGCTCAATGAAGTAAAGAAAATGCTGTAATGAATGGAAAAATAAGGAATCTCAGCAAAGATAGAGAAATATTAGAGAACCAAATGAAATTACAACAGAACAAAACAGTATCTGAAATAAAAATATGCTCCTTAATCCACTTTACTAAATTGCCTCTCTATTTCTCAGTGTTTCTCTATTAGATCAAGGTTATGCATATCCATTGTATTCAGACCTTATGTACATTTATTAATTTTAGGTCTGTTTGGTTTATAAGTTTCTGACAGATATAATACAATTTCCCTTTACGGCTGTGGTGATATCAATTTTAGCTTATAATTTTGACTGTTTTTGCTTTTGAATATTGAATTTTTTTGCTAGGATCATCCAAATGTGTGATTATTATATATTTTTTGTGGATTGTTCCTTATGTAGCATCTCATTTTATGCTTATTTATGTCTTTGCTCTTTAACATCAACAATTTATGCCAGAAGTCAAGTGCATAAAATGTTTAAGAAACTCAAAGGAAGGAAATATGAGCCAGAAATTTTATAGTAAGACAATTTGACTTTCAATTTTAAAAACACAAATTCTTCTAACACATTAAAATTCAGAAACTATTTCCCCTAAGGGCTTTCCAAAGGATTTTATTAAACAGAGTGAACTTCAAACAACCAAAATGACTGGAGAGTTTGATATAATTATTTGTGTTAAGAAAAAATATATACTTACAGAAATAAATCTAATGATTACATGGTATAGGGTATGGTATGCAATGGCTAAGTATTCTGATAATGTAATTGCATTAAAACTATAAAAAAGTTGGAGAATGGGAAGAGATGGAAAAAGTGGAATTAGCTTGCTGATTGAGAGTCATTAACTGAAGTAAAAAGTTATTACTTCAAGTCAGATAAGGAAGAGTGAGAGTTGGGACAAAATGATGTTACTAGCTAATTTCAATATTGTTGATGGTAAGGAACCAATAGACATTAACCAAGTGACAACAAGAGGGTTATACACAAGGATTAGAATAAAAGTAACCAGTAGAACAAAAATGTAAACTTCAGTAATAGAAAAATATTCACAAATAAAAGAGCACATAGACATTATAAAGACAAATATGTATGCTGAAATTGGCACCAAACATATCAATTACATCAATAAATATAAATGGATTTATTCTAACAATTGAAAACAATTTTCAGATTTTCAATATTTGCAAATGATAATCCAAGAAGGGATTAATGTCCAAAATATATGAAGAGCTACTACAACTCAACACCAAAAATAAACAATCTGATTCAAAATAGGCAGAAGACCTGAATAGATATTTTCCCAAGAAGACATACACATGGCCAACAGACCCATGAAAAGATGATATCACTATCATGGAAATGCAAGTTAAAACCACAATGAGATATCACCTTACACCTGTCAGAATGGCTAAAATAGGAAAAAAACCCCACAAGAAATAACGAAAGTTGACAAGGATGTATAGAAAAAGGAACACTCATGCATGTTGGTGGGAATGTAAATTGGTACAGTTACTGTGCAAAGTAGTATGGGGGGTTCTCAAAACATTGAAAATAAAAATATCATATGATCCAATAATTCCACTGCTGAGTATTTACCCAAAGAAAATAAAAACATTAATTCAACAAGATATATGCACCCCGATGTTTATGACAGCCCTATTTACAATAGCCAAGTTATGGAAGCAACCAAAGTGTCAATGATAGATGAATGGATAAAGAAAATGTTACAAACACACCTGTCTGCACACACAGTGGAATATTATGCAGCCATAAAATAGGATAAGATCTTGCTATTTGCAACAACATGGATGGACCTAGAGTATTATGCTAAGTGAAATAAGTCAGACTCAGATAACATAACATTATTTCACTTATATGTGAAATCTCAAAATCAATAAACAAAAAACAGAATCAGATGTATAAATACAGAGAAGTAACTGATGGTTGCCAGACCAAAGAGAGTAGAGGAATGAGCAAATGGGTAAAGGGGAAGATATAGGCTTCCAGTTACAGAATGAATAAAAGGTACAGCGTAGAGAATATAGTTAATGATATTGTAATAGCATTGTACAGTGACAGATGCTAGCTACACTTGATGAGTATAGCATAATGTATAGAGATGTTGAATCACTGTGTTGTACACCTGAAACTAATGTAATATTGTGTGCCAACTAAAAAAACAACAACCCTATTTTCATTGTTTAATAAAGCAAAATACAACACTATGGTCTATATAAGACACACTTAAAGATTCAGAAAGAGTAAAAAAAAAAAAAAGTAAGAGTGATACTTAATAATCAGAGATTGAACATTTTCTTCCAAGACTGAAAACAGGAAAGAATGCTTTCTTTCAGGTCCAAGAGTACAATAAAAAAAAAAGGTATACAAATTGGAAAGGAAGAAATAAAACTGTTTACAAATGACATGGTTATTCTATGTAAAAAAAAAAAAAACAAAAAAAAAAAAACCCCAAGTGTCCACATAAATATTAGAACAAATGACTATAGCAAGGTGAGAGAATATAAAAGTCAAGATATAAAATTCATTTGTTATTCTATATACTAGCATTAACAGTTGGAATTTGAAATAAAAGATATCATTTACAATAGCACCCAAAAAATGTGAAGTATTTGGGTGTAAAGCTAAAAAATATGTACAGTATCTGTATGTGGAACACAATACACAGATGGAAGAAATAAAGTTCTAAATAAATGAAGAGGTATTCCAAGTTAATGGGTTGAAAGGCTCAATATTATATCAATTCTTTCCAACTTGATCTATTGATTCAGTGCAAAGATTTATATAGAAAGGCAAAGGGGTTAGCATAGCCAGCCCAATTTTGAAAAAAAAAAAAAAGTTGAAAGCCTCACATTACCCTATTTCAAGTCCTACTATAAAGCTACCATTATCAAACAATGTGGTATTGGTAAAGAATGGACACACTGAAAGGAACAGAATAGAGAGCCCAAAAGTAAACTTATATATGAATTCTGGGGAAGATGGTGTAGGATAATCTCAAGCTCATTTTGCCCCATGGATACAACTAGATAACACTCACATCAGTGTGAATAACCCAGAAAATGACCCAAAGACTGACAGAACAAACTCCACTTCTAAAGGTGGATAAGAGGCCACATTGGTAGAGTGGAACTAAACCAACAGTGGCCATCCATAAATGGGAGGAAGCTGGGGACACAGAAAGGGAAAAGAAACTGATTATCACACTGGGAAGCCCTCATGAGGAAGAAGAATCCCATAGCATTTGGCTTTGAAAACTAGAGGGGCTGAACTTTGTGAGTTCTTACAACCAGCGGGACTTAAAGCCTGGAACTTAAAAGTCAGTGGGCTTGTCTCTGGGAAAGCCAGGAGGGCCATAGATAGCTGAGTCCCCATGCTTGCAGAGACAGCAGGACAAACAGCCTGTGGAGATACAGAATAAAAGCAGCAGTTTGAAAAATGTCTGGGGTACATGGCAGGGAGAGTTATTTACTAATCTCAGAGCATGTCCTGGGAGGGCAGGGTTCTCTGAGGGACTTGACTAGGAACAAAGAGCTGGCAATTGTCATCCCCCTCTGCTGCCCCTGAGCATAAACACATGGCCACGTTCGGGAATCATAATGGCATGGACATTCACTACTTAACTTGTTTACATTTTGACATGCCCCCTCAAGCCAGGGGCTGCCTCAGTCCTGGGGCTGTGGGTCTCCTTTCCCAGAAGGCTGGTGGTGCAAACCTTGCCAACACTGTCTTCTGACTTTGTACTTTGTGGGGCGTTGGTCTGGTGTTGGTGGCCAGTCAACTGTGGAGGATGCATGTACCTAATCAAAAGTGTATGCCCTGCCCACTACTTTCAAGAGCAAAAGATGTAGCTTACTTTCCTCAGTCACAGAAACAGATGCAGAGAATTAGACAAAATGAAGAGACAGAGGAATATGTCTCAATTGAAAGAATAGGAAAAAAATTACAAGAGACCTAAGAAAAATGGAGAAAGAACAGGAAAAAAAGAGCTAGAGAGACCTAAGCAAAATGGAGAAATGTAATATGCCTGATTGATAGAGAATTTAAAGTAATAATCATAAAGATACTCAACTTGAGAAAGGAGTGGAAGGCATTAGTGAAATTCTTAACAAATAGATTAAAAAAGTACAAGAGATAAACACAGTAATTGAAATTAAAAATACACCAGATGGAATAAATAGCAGACTAGAAGAAGCAGAAGAACGAATCAGTGACTTGGAGGACAGAGTAATGGAAAGTAATCAAGCTGAGCAGGTGAGAAAAAAAAAGGCAAAATGAGAGTAGACTTAGAGAACAGTGACTACGTCAAACATAATATATGCATAATAGGGATCTCAGAGGAAGAAGAAAGAGAAAAAGGGGCAGAAAATTTATTTGAAGAAGTAATAGCTGAAAACTTCTCAAATTTGGAGAAGGAGATGGAAATTCAAATGCAGAAGGTAGAGAGAGCCCCCTACAAAGTCAACCCAAGGAGATCCACACAAAGACACACAGTAATTAAAATGGCAAAAAGAATTTTAAAAGCAGCAAGAGAAAAGAAAACAATTACATACAAGGGAACCCCATAAACCTATCAGCAGATTTTTGAACAGAAATTTTGCAGGCCAGAAGAGAGTGGCATAATATAGTCAAAGTGCTGAAAGGAAAAAAATATGCAGCCAAGAATGCTGTATCCAGAAAGACTATCATTCAGATTAGAGAGAGAAAGGTTTCTCAGACAAATAAACACTAGAGGGGCTCATGACTAATAAACTAGTCTTATAAAAAATATCAAAGGGGACTACATGAGTGGAAACGGAAAACCATAAGTAAGAGTAAGAAAAATAGGAAGCACAAAAGCAGTAAAAATAAGTATATCTGTAAAAATCAACCAAGCGACTCACAATATAAAAGCATGTAAAGTATGACGTTATATACCTATAATGTGGAGAGGAGTAAAGAATGGGTTCAAACTTAAGTTACCATCTACTTAATATTGACTGCTATATGCTGAAGATGTTATATACAAATATAGTGGTAACCACAAATCAAAAACCAGTAACAGGCACCTGGGTGGCTTAGTTGGTTAAGTGTCCAACTTCAGCTCAGGTCATGCTCTCACAGTCTGTGGGTTTGAGCCCCGTATCGGGCCCTGTGCTGACAGCTCAGAGCTTGGAGTCTGCTTCAGATTCTGTGTATCCCTCTCTCTGCCCCTCCCCCCACTCAGACTCTGTCTCTCAAAAAGACATAAAAAAATTAAAAAAACAAAAACCCAGTAACAGATATGCAAAAAATATATAGAGAAAGGAATCCAAATACATCCCTAAAGAAAACTAACTTATGGTGAGAGAGCGATCAAGGGAAAAAAGGAACAGAGAAGACCTACAAAAATAACCATAAAATAAATAACAAAATGGCAATAAATATATACCTATTAATATTTACTTTGAATGTAAATGAACTAAATGCTCCAATCGAAATATGTAAGGTGATGACATGGATTAAAAAAAAAAACACCCATCTATATGCTGCCTACAAGAGATTCATTTCAGACCTAAAGACACCTGTAAACTGAAAATAAGAGGATGGAGAAACATTGATCATGCAAGTGAATCTGAAAAGAATGTTGGGGTAGCAATATTTATAGCAGACAAAATACACTTTAAAACAAAGACTCTAAGAGAGACAAAGAAGGATATATATAATCATTAAGGGGATAATACAACAAGAGGACATAACCAGTGTAAATATACATCCAACATGGAGGCACCCAAATACATAAAACAGTTAATAACAAACATAAAGGAACTCACTGATTATAATACAATAATAGTATGGAACTTTAACACTCCACTTACATCAATGGATAGATCATTTAAACAGAATATCAATAAAGAAACAGTGGCTTTGAATGACATACTGGACCAGAAGGATTTAATAGATATATTCAGAAGATCCTAAAACAGCAGAATACACCTTCTTTTCAAGTACATATGGACATTCCCCAGAATAGACCATTTATTAGGCCACAAAACATGTCTTAACTGATTCCAAAAGATCAAAGTTATGCCATGCATCTTTTCTGACCATAACACAATGAAACTAGAAATCATCCATAAGAAAAAATCTGGAAAGAGCACAAATACAAGGATGTTAAGTAACATGCTACTAAACAATGAATGGTCAACCAAGAAATCAAAGAAGAAATAAAAAATACATGGAGACAAATGAAAATAAAACACAATAATCTAAAATGTTTAGGATGCAGCAAACATGGTTCTAAGAGGAAAATTGATAGCAATATAGGCCTGCCTGAAGAAGCAAGAAAAATCTCAAGTAACTTAACCTTATACCTAAAGAAGCTAGAAGAAGATCAAACAAGATCCAGAACTAAGAGAAGGAATAAAATAATAAAGATTAGAGCAGAAACAAATGATATAGAAATCAAAAATAGAATAAATAACAAAGCTTGTTTTTTGAAAAGATAAGCAAAATTCATAAACCTCTATCCAGACTCTTCAAAAAAAAAACAGAGACAGGACTCAAAGTCTGAAATGAAAGAAGGGAAACAACCAGCAACACCACAGAAATACAAAAGATTTTAAGAGAATATTGTGAAAATTATATGCCAATAGGTTGGACAACCTTGAAGAAAATAAATTCCTAGAAACATACAACCTACCCAAACTGAAGCAGGAGAAAATACAAAATTTGAACAGACTGATTACCAGCAATGAAATTGAATCAATAATAATTAAAAAAAAAAAAAAACAACAAACCTCCCAACAAACAAAAGTCCAGGACCAGATGGCTTTGCAGGTGAATTCTACCAAGCATTTAAAAAAGAATTAATAACTATTCTTCTCAAACTTCCAAAAATAGAAGTGGAAGGAAAACTTCCGGATTCATTCTATGAGGTCAGCATTACCCTGATATCAAAACCAGATAAAGACACCACTAAAAAGGAGAAATACAGGCCAATATCTCTGAATAACATAAATGCAAAAATCCTCAACAAAATCTTAGCAGACTGAATCTAGCAAAACATTGAAAAAATCATTCACCATGATCAAGTGGGATTTATTCATAGGAGGCAAAGATGGTTCAATATTCATAAAGAAATCAACGTGATACGTCACATCAATAAGAGAAATGGTAAAAACTATATGATCATTTCTATAGATGCAGCAAAAGCATTGACAAAGGACAACATCCATTCATGATTAAAAAAAAAACCCTCAAGAAAGTAGGTTTGGAGAGAACATACCTCAACATAATAAAGACCTTATATAATAAACCCTCAGCTAACATCATACTCAACAGGGAAAACTGAGAGCATTTCTTCTAAGGTCAGGAACAAAAGAATGGTGTTCACTCTACCACTTTTGTTCAACATAGTCCTGGAAGTCCTAGCCACAGAAATCAAGCAAAAATAAATAAAAGGCATCCAGATTGCTAAGGAAAAAGTAAAATTTTCACTATTTGCACATGACATGATACTGTATATAGAAACCCCAAATCTAGTAGAGCTAAGGTCTCAGGATACAAAATCAATATATAGAAATCTGTTGCTTTTCTGTACACTAATAATGAAGCAGCAGAAAGAGAAAATGAGAAAAGAATCCCATTTACATTTGCACCAAAAATAAAATACCTAGAAATAAACATAAGCAGATGAAAGACCTGTACTCTGAAAACTATAAACACTGATAAAAGAAATTGAGGATGACACAAAGTGATGGAAAGATATTTCATACTCATGGACTGGAAGAACAAATATTAAAATATCCTTACAAGCCCAAGCAATCTACAGATTTAATACAAACCCCATCAAAATATCAACAGCATCTTTCACAGAATTAGAACAAATAATCCTAAATTTTAAAGACTTTTTTTTTGTTTTTGAGAGAGAGAGGGAAGGAGAGGGTGAGCACAAGTGGGGGAGGGACGGAAGGAGGGGGAGACAGAGAATCTTAAGCAGGCTCCAAGCCCACTGTGGAGCCCGATGCAAGGCTCAGTTTCACAATTATGAGATCATGACCTGAGCCGAAATCAAGAGTCAGACGCTTAACCAACTAAGCAACCCAGACACCCCTAAAGTTTTTATTTAAATTCCATTTAGTTAACATACAGTATAATATTAGTTTCATCAAGCCTAAAATTTGTATGAAACCACGAAAGACCCCAAATAGCCAAAGCAATCTTGACAAAGAAAAACAAAACTGGAGTTCTAGAATTCCAGACTTGAAGTTGTATTACTAAGCTGTAGTAATCAAAACAGTATGGTACTGGTACCAAAATAGACCCATTGATCAATGGAACAGAATAGAAATCCAAGAAATAAACCCAAATTATATGGTCAATTAATCTTCAACAAAGGAGGCAAGAATATACAATGGGAGAAAGACAAACTCTTCAACAAATGGTGTTGGGAAAAGTGAACAGCTACATGCAAAGGAATGAAACTCAACCTCTTTCTTATGCCTTACACAAAAATTAACTCAAAATGGATTAAAGACCTAAATGTGAGACCTGAAACCATAACAATCCTGGAAGAAGAGCACAGGCAGAAATTTCTCTAACATTGGCCGTAATATCTTTCTAGATATGAATACTGAGGCAAAGGGCCAAAAGTAAAAATAAACTATTTGGACTTCATGAAAATAAAAACTTCTGCACAGCAAAGCAACACCAACAAAACTAAAAGACAACCGTACTGACTGAGAGAAGATATTTGCAAATGACATAACCGATAAAGGGTTAGTGTATACAAAATATATAAAAAACCTATACAACTCAACACCAAAAAACAATCCAATTACAAAATGGGCAGAATACACGAACAGATATTTCTCCAAATAATTCATACAGATGGCCAACAGACACATGAAATGATGCTCCGCATCACTCATCATCAGGGAAATCCAAATCAAAACCACAATGAGATATCACCTACACTTATCAGAATGACTAAAATCAACAATTGAAGAGAGAACAAGTGTTAGCAAAGAAGGAACCCTCAGGCACTGTTGGTGAGAATGCAAACGGGGTCAGTTGCTGTGGAAGACAGAATGGAGGGTCCTTAAAAAATTAAAACTAGAACTACCCTATGATTTAGCAATCACATTACTGGGTATTTACCCAAAAAGCATGAGAACACAAATTCAAAGGGATATGTGCATCCCTATGTTTATTGCAGCATTATTTACGATAGCCATATTATGGAGGTAGCCCAAATGCCCATCCATAGATGAATGGATAAAGAAGTACACATTCACACACACACATACACACACACACACACACACACACACTCACACAGAATGGAATATTATTCAGTTGTGAAAAACAACTGCCATTTGCGACATGTATGGATTTAAAGAGTATAACAGTAAATGAAGTAAATCAGAGAAAGACAAATACCATATGATTTCATTCATATGTAGAATTTAAGAAACAAAATAAAGGAAAAAAAAGAGAAACCAAAAAACAGACTCTTAACTATAGAGAACAGAGGGTTACCAGAGGGGAGGTCAGTGGTGGGATGGGTAAAATAAGTAAATGGGATTAAGAATATACTTATCTTGGGACATAGGACAAGATGGCGGAAGAGCAGGGAGCTCTGTAATCCGCGC
>CM053575.1:102088827-102133921 GCA_028646485.1 Cryptoprocta ferox | reverse complement strand
GAGAAGGACAGATACCATATGTTTTCATTCACAGGTCTAACAGGAGAAACCTAACAGAGGACCATGGAGAGGGGAAGGGGGGGAAAAAGAGTTAGGGAGAGGGAGGGAGGCAAATCATGAGAGACTCTTGAATACTGAAAACAAACTGAGGGCTGAAGGGGGAGGGGGAAAAGGGTAGGGGGGTTGATGGTCATGGAGGAGGGCTCTTGTGGGGAAGAGCACTGGGTGTTATATGGAAACCAACTTGACAATAAACTATAAATAAAATAAATAAATAAACATGTTGAAAAAAAATGGTTCCTATAAATGAAAAAAGAATCCTAACTGTAAATGAAGTTTGTGACATAAACCAAGATTTTTCTCTCTGTGCTTCAAAGATGTAAGAACATAGCATTTTGACTGTACTTTCATACTGAAATAGATTCTAAGGATAAAAAGAGAGGTAGGGGGAAATCCCAACTTCATCTAAGCTTTTTTATCAGAATAAACAAGTTAGATAAAAAAATTCTGTGTAAAGTAACTTCAGAAAAACATATAATTTGAAAAATGCATATTGAAATGAACACTTGTCATTTAAAAGGCTCACAAAGGGGTACCTGGGTGGCTCAGTCAGTTAAGTCTCAGAGTTGATTTCGGCTCAGGTCTTGATCTCAAGGTTCATGAGTGCTGTGTTGGGCTCGTGCTGATAGGGTGGAGTCTGTTTGGGATTCTCTGTCTTCCTCTCTCTCTCTGCACATGCACCTGTGCACACTCTCTCTCTCAAAATAAATAAAATAAATAAACGTCATAAAATGTGTGTGGGCTGTGCTTTCCAGATTGCCAAGTTAATCCTGTCACCTTGTCTGCAACCTTGGTCACATTATGCTTAGACGTTCTGGCTTTGTTCTTGGGGTCTTGCTGACAGTTCTGGACTTGTAAAGATCAGATATATCATCCCTGTTATTAGGACACATTAATTATTTGCAAACATTGAGTTATAAGCTTCCTCTCTCCTTTTTCCCAAAACACCTTCCCTTAACTCAAAGTCCTCCCCCAGATAAGTCAAGATATGATGACATACTGAGGCATCAACACAGAGCAAAAACTGGTTTCCCATTCCTCAATACTTCCCCATTCTATTTCCAACAATGAAGATCTTAATTCCAAAATACATCCACAAGATCTTCCAACAATGGTTTAAAAACATGCAAAAAACCCCATTCACAAAAACAAAGTACCTTGATCTGCAGAAAGGAAAACAGAAAAAAGAAAAAAACCCTAGTTTTGTCAAGGTTTCTTTTTTCAGTCCTCAACTAAGGCTGGTGGCTGGTGGCATCTTCCTTCAAGATAGGAGTTTTCTTCACTGAACTATTCATGTGGCCCTTTGGCTATCTAAGTTTTTGCGGCCTAAACCTGTAACATTTAGAAAGCAAGGCCCCCATTGCTACAGGGCTGAACATGCTGAGCTAGTTCTAAGATTTTCTGTGCCTCTCAGCTGACCGTGGCTGATGTTGTGGAGCCCAGTTATTCTTGCCACTGTTCCTGATCTCGAAGCCTCAGTCATGTTCATGTGGCCCTTAGTAAGGAAGGGGTGCCCAGGCAAAGATGAATGCCAAATAGCTGAGAGCCATTTTCAACCTGCAGGCTTATTACCACAACGTAGGAAGGCCTGAGTTCCACCACTGCATCCTAGCGGAGCCCATCTGACCTCTCGGAAGGTCCAAGGCTTTCAGGTACTTATATACTTTGTGAACTCCATCCCCAATATCCTTTAGGGTCACTCCTCAATCCACAATCTGTGTATCCTCCTGGCACTTGTGTGGCTAACAAAGAAGAGGACTGGCAGAGACCCAGTTGTAGGAATAGAACCACCGGGCACCGGGGTGCAGCTGAGACTTTTGTCAGAACATAGTATTCAGTGGCACCTGGGTGGCTCAGTCAGTTAAGCGTCCAACTTCGACTCAGGTCATGATCCCATAGTTCATGGGTTCGATCCCCAAGTCAGGCTCTGTGCTGACAGCTCAGAGCCTGGAACCTGCTTTAGATTCTGTGTCTCCCTCTCTCTCTGCCCTCTCCCACACTCGTTCACTCACACACTCTCTCTCTCTCTCTCAAAACTAAAAACATTTAAAAAACATTTAAAAAAAAAAAAAAAAAGAACATGTTATTCAGTCTCCTAAGTGGCTCTGCACGCCATTTTGGTACCAACCCCTTTCCTGCTCAAGACTCCTTTTCCTCTACTTCCTGCTCCCCAACCCCTATTCTCTCTGTCCTCCTCCATCTCTCCAGAGCACAGAAGGCACCCTCCACAGAGATGCGCAGTCATGACCCCAGCGCTATCCTTGGAATGGTTTCATTCATCTCTAGTTCTTTAAAAAGGACCACACACATAATAGCATCCAATCAGTATTTGTCAAATAAACGATGCTGCATCTCTATACCTCCAGAACATGTTGTAAAACAGAGCACAAGTGGTAGTGTACACAGAAAAGGGACACAGCACATTTTAATAATCAAATTAATATAATCTTCTGTAAGCTGAGAGGAAGAGAAACAAGGCAAAACAGAGTGAGCTCCACAATCATCCATGAGGAAGAAGGGTCATGGGTCAAAATTCTGTGTTTACAATTAGAATCACTGTTGACACTTATTTACACCTACTCTTTCCTGGGTAAGGGAGGAGTGACATGAAGCAGACATTATAATGTAGGGAATGGAGAAACAATCTAAGCATGAGGAAGCCCAGGTCTTAAAAAAAAATTCACCTACTGCCACTAGTCACCTTGTTTTTTTTTCCCCTTCTTTTTGATTATGCTAATGATACATACTGAGAACCTAAAAGATTCCAACAGAGAGAAGATACTGAAGCAACTGTAGGAAGAACAAGGCTCTGTTCTGAGCAGCATTCATTCAATGCACACCTTTTTTACTCAACAGTGACTATCTGATAGACCTTAAGATGGGGATACAACATTAAACAGCTGTGGTCCCTGTCCTCATAAAAGGGACTGTCCAGAATGAATACAAGTATCAAGCTATTGCTATAGATATGGAGGAAGAGATATCTAAAAGAAGCCAAGAAGAATGAGTAGGAATCAGGGCTGCAAAAGAGGAGATTCAAGGAGAGCAACCTAAAGGAAACGCATTCCCAAAGGAACAGCATGGACCAAAGGGCTCATCTTTCATGTGATTTAGTATGCAGTCCCTCTCTTGTTTGCTGTCTTGTTTCAAATAAGACGATTCCTAAAACATCACTGGTACTTACACATGTATGTATGTACATACATAAAAATGTGTGAGTCATTTTTACAATGGAAAGGATTCACAAAGACTGAAAAAAAAAAGGTTTTGTTTCTCCACTTATTCAATATACCTCTCTCAGTATTCAATCTACCCTGGGCCAGACAAAGAACATAGCATTAAATTGCCTGGCGATGTACTGTGGGCTTTTTTAATTAGGAAAGACAATATTCCCTCAGTTCACCCATAACTTGGTAGCCTGGGAGACCAAAATAAATGAGCTGGATGGAGTTAAACCTACTTTGTCTTAACTTGAGTCCCTAACTAAATTTTAAATTACTCTTGAGTAGGGAACTTGCCTTGAATGCCATGTACTATACACCTAGCACAAGACAGATTCTAAAATGTTTGTTAAACAAATGGATATGTTATTCAATACATTTTAAAGAGATATCATGGTTTTTGAAATGCCTAAGGGTTTTTGTAAATGTCAGCGTCTTCCCCTTGTGACCCAGCTGTGTAACGGTAACTATGGAATGGAAAAGTCTCTTTCCAAACTATACATACAGGATAGAGTTCGAGAGCTCTCTGAGCTGCCCCATGGGACAGCTCTGGTGGATGTCACAAAATCTAGGTGTTTCATGCTGCTTGGTTTCCCTACCAAACACTAGGGTTTTATTCACATAAAGTAGCAATACCTGCACCACCACCCCCCCCCCCACACACACACACACGAGGGACTGCACAATGGTTAGATCACAGGCTTATGAGCCAGACTGTCCATATTTGAGTCATCACTCTGGCACTTATTAATTTTATGGACTTAGGCAAATTATTTACCATCTTCCTGCTATATTTCCTAATGTATAGAATTAGTATAAGATAGCACCTACCTCACAGAGTTGATTGTTCTCCCATACTCACTGAATAATTAGGCACCTGGCTGTCTTCATCTTCTCCCCACAAATCCTTCCAGTGCCCTGAAAGAACTGAGATCTCACATACAAACCAACTCAAACCTTGAGCTTTCTGGTGACTGTCTCTCCAAACAACAGTGACCTTTACAGCTCATATATTTGACAACCCACTTTGATGGCCACACCTTGAACCTTGTCATCTCCCAAATTACACTTCACACTTCCTCACATTTTCAAACCACAGACTCTTATTCTTTCATATTTCTTATTTTCTCACTCTTATTACACCTTCCAGAAACCTTGAATTTACTCACTAATTCACTCAACAAAAATGTACTGAATGCCTTTTATGTCCCCTTTCAACTTATAAGTCCCCTGTTAGCCCCAATTTCCTTTTCTCCCCAACACAGGTTCTGTGCTTAATTACTTGCACCGTTTTCCCCCTAAACCCTCAAATTCATGAAACACGTTTTTTTTCTATTTGAAGTCTGTTTCCTCAAAGGAAAGCATATATTAATTCTTAATTTGTTAATTCTTAAGTCTCAGTTTCATCTTCCCAAAGGTTAAAGGAGTAAAATAAAAATTGTGTCAGAAGATATCACACATTTCTGGAGGTTACAAGTTAATGTGGATTCTCACTTTTACCACATATCAAATAAATCTCGAGTTATTTATAGATTCCACCTTTTAAAAAAAATCTAATTATTAAAACAAACTCAGGGGATATAGTCTCTATGAGCTCTTCTTGTAAAACTGTACAAGATCAACTTCAGCTAAATAAGAGGTAAGTGGTAAGAACTTACAGACAAAACGATGACAATTACTGAATCCACATAACTATACTACGAGCCCAAAACAAAATACGACTATGGAGATCATGCCTGAAAACCAGAATATAAAAATTTTAGACTGAGACAACATAGAAATATTGTAAATGACATTACATACATATATATTAAAATACTAATATATAATCACTTTTTATATAATCCATTTGTACATATACATATTTAAAACATATATATTTAATAAACAAGTTATATGTATAACTAATGTATACTACTGTATGAGCTATATTTATTAGATATAGTATTTATTTATATATAATATAGTACACATTATATATGATAATATCTAGTATATACTATATTATAATATACTTCATCTCATATAGTATATATACAATATATTAGACTATATACTATAGTCTATATACATAGTACACACTATATATATATACACACATATATACACACAACACACACATTTATGTACTATGTAATATATACTATACAGTGTTATATACTATATAGCTAATTATATAATTATATACTATATAGTAATATGATTAGTTATATAGTATATATACAACTTGTTTTTTAAAACCATACATTTTTAACTAAATAACGGTAAACATAAGGGCAGATAATTTGATAAACAAAAATATAGTAGTGCAGGGGATGAAAATAGGATAAAAGAGTGTAAGTAAATTATTTGGGGGGCACCTGGGTAGATCAGTCAGTTAAGCTTCTGACTCTTGGTTTTGGCTCAGGTCATGATCTCATAGTTCGTGAGTTTGAGCCCCACGTCAGGCTCTGTGCTGGCAGTGTAGAGCCTACTTGGGATTCTCTCTCATTCTCTCTCTCTGCCTCTCCTCCACTTGCACTCTCTTTCTCAAAAAAATGAATAAACAAAAAAAGAAAGAAAGAAAGAAAGAAAGAAAGAAAGAAAGAAAGAAAGAAAGAAAGAAAAAGAAAGAAAGACCCACGCTTACATACGCAATCAACCACAAAGGAGGCAAGATTATACAATGGGAAAAGACAGTCTCTTCAATAACTGGACCACTTTCTTATACCATACACAAAAAAAATGCAAAATGGACTAAAGACCTAAATGTGAAACATGAAGCCATAAAATCCTAGAAGATAACATAGGCAATAATCTCTTTAATATCAGCCTTAGCAACAGTTTTCTAGACATGTCTCCTTGGGCAAGGGAAACAAAGGCAAAAAGAAACTATTGGGACTACTCCAAAATAAAAAGCTTTGTACAGCGAAGAAGACTATCAACAAAACAAAAAGACAACCTCCTGAATGGGAGAATATATTTGCAAATGACAAACCTGATAAGAGATTAATATCCAAAATATATAAAGGGCTTATACAACTCAATACTCCTCCCCAAACCTCCAAATAATCCAATTTAAAAATGAGCAAACATCTGGGGCATCTGGGTGGCTCAGTCAGTAAAGCATCTGACTCTTGATCTTGGCCCAGGTCATAAGCTCACGGTCCATGAGATCAAGCCCTGCATTGGGCTATCAGCACAGAGCCTGCTTGGGATTCCTTCCCTCCCTCTTCCATCTCTTCCTCTTCCCCTCTCCCAGTCACACTCACACTCTCTCTCAAAATAAATAAACTTAAAAAAAATGAAAAGACATAAAGAGACATTTCTCCAAAGAAGACATACAGATGGCCAATAGACATATAAATAGATGTTCATATTTTCTAATCATCAGGAAAAGGTAAGCCAAAACCACTATGAGATACCACTTTACACATGTCAGAATGACTAAAATCAAAAAGACAAGAAATGGTAAATGTCATAAAGGTGTAAAGAAAAAAGAACCCTCCTGCACTATTGGTGGAATGCAAACTGGTGCAGCCACACTGGTAAACAGTATGGAGGTACCTCAAAATTTTTAAAACAGATTTACCATATGATCCAGGGTGCCTGGGTGGCTCAGTCAGTTAAGCATCCAACTTCAGCTCAGGTCATGATCTCATGGTTCATGGGTTCAAGCCCTGCCCTGCATCTGGCTCTGTGCTGACAGCTTGGAGCCTGGAGCCTGTTTTGGATTCTGCGTCTCCCTCTCTCTCTGCTCCAACCCCGTTCGCGCTCCATCTCTCTCTCTCTCTCAAAAATAAATAAAGATTAAAAATTTAAAAAAATAAAAGAATTACCATATGATCCAGTAATTCCACTATTGGGTATTTACCCAAAGAATACAAAAACATTAATTCAGAAAGGTGTATGTACCCCTATGTTTATTGCAGCCATATTACGAAAGCAACCCAAGTGTCTGCTCATAGGTGAATGGACAAAGATGTGGTGTATGTGTGTGTGAGGTGATGTGTGTATATACATACATACACACACATATATGCACACATGCAATGGAATATTAGCCATAAAAAAGAATGAACTCTTGCCATTTATAACAACATGGATGGATCTAGAGGGTATAATGCTAAGTGAAATGAGTCCCAGAAAAAAAACAAATACCATATGATCTCCTCTTATGTGGAATTTAAGAAACAAAACAAATGAGAGGCGCCTGGGTGGCTCCGTCAGTTAGGCATCCAACTCTTGATTTCGGCTCGGGTCATGATCGCATGGTTGTGAGATTGAGTCGCATATCAGGCTCCGTGCCAACAGCACAGAGCCTGCTTGGGATTCCCTCTCTCCTCTGTCTCTGCCCCTCTCCCCACTTGTGTTCTCTCTCTCTCTCAAAATAAATTAATAAACATTAAAAAAAAAGAAAAACAAATGAAAAAGGAAAAAAAAAAGAGACAAGCCAAAAAACAGACTCTTAACTATCTGGAACAAACATAGTTATCAAAGGGGAGGTGGGAAGGGGGATGGGTGAAATAGGTGAAGGAGATTAGAAGGACAATTTCATGATGAGCACTGAGTAATATATAGAATTATTGAATCACTATATTGTACATCTGAAACTAATATTACACGGTATTTTAACTATACTGGAATTAATTTTTTTAAAAAAGGGAATAAAACAAACACAAAGATGCACACGCACAAAAAAAATTTTAATAATCAAAGAAGTGAAAGACCTGTACTCTAAAAACTATAAAACACTGATGAACAAAATTGAAGATGACACAAAGAAATGGAAAGACATTCCACGCTCATGGATTGGAAGAACAAATATTGTAAAAATGTCAACATTACCCAAAGCAATCCACACATTTAATGCAATCCCTATCAAAGTACCAACAGCATTTTCACAGAGCTAGAACAAACAATCCTAAAATCTGTACGGAACCACAAAAGACCCTGAATAGCCAAAGCAACCTTGAAAAAGAAAAGCAAAGCTGGAGGCATCACAATTCTGGACTTCAAGTAAAATTACAAAGCTGTACTCATCAACAGTATGGTACTGGCACCAAAACAGACACATAGATCAATGGAACAGAACAGAAAACCCAGAAATGGACCCAACTAATCTTTGACAAAGCAACAAAGGAGCTCCAATGAGAACAAGACAGTCTCTTCAACAAACAGTGTTGGGAAAACTGGACAGTCACATGCTAAAGAATGAAACTGAACCATTTTAATACACTATACACAAAAATAAATTCAAAATGGAAGACATAAATGTGAGACAGGAAACCATTAAAATCCTAGAGGAGAACACAGGCAGTAACCTCTTTGACATCGGCCATAGCAACTTCTTACTAGATATGTATCCTGAGGAAAAGGAAACAAAAGCAAAAATCAACTATTGGGATACATCAAAATAAAAAGCTTTTGCACAGTAAAGGAAATAATCGACAAAACTAAAAGGGAACCTAGGGAATGGGAGAAGATATTTGCAAATTTCATATTGGATAAAGGGTTAGGATCCAAAATATATAAAGAACTTATAAAACTCAACACCCCCAAAAAAATCCAGTTAAGAAATGAACAGAAGACATGAATAGACATTTTTCCAAAGAAGACATCAGATGGCTAATAGACACATGGAAAGATGCCCATCATCACTCATCATCAGGGAAATACAAATAGAAACTACCATGATATATATCACCTCACACCCACCAGAATGGCTAAAATCAACAACACAAGAAAACTAGGTATCATTAGGATATGGAGAAAGGGGAACCTTCATGCACTGTTGGTGGGAATGAAAACTGGTATAGCCACTTTGAAAAACAGTGTGGAGTTTCCTCAGAAAGTTAAAAATAGAACTTAGTATGACCCATCAATTGCACTACTAGGTACTTACCCAAAGGATACAAAAATACTGATTCAAAGGGATACCTGCACCCCGATGTTCATTAGCAGCATTATCAGCAACAGCCAAATTATGGAAAGAGCCCAAATGTCCATCAACTGATGAATGAATAAAGATGTGGTGTACACACCTAAACACACACACACACACACACACACACACACACACACAATGGAATACCACTCAGCCTTAAAAAAGAATGAAATCTTGCCATTTGTAATGTCATGGATGGAGCTAGAGTGTATTATGCTAAGCGAAAGAAGTCAGTCAGAGAAAAACAAATACCATGTGATGTCATTCACATATGGAATTTAAGAAACAAAAGAGATGATCATGGGGGCAGGGGGAGGCAAACCAGAAAACAGACTCTTAACTATAGAGAACAAAGTGAGGGTAACTGGAGGGGAGGTGGGAAAGGGGATGGGTTAAATGGGAGATGGGCATTAAGGAATGCACTAGTGATGAGCAGTGGGTGTTATATGAAAATGATGAATCACTAAATTCTACACCTAAAACTAATATTAAACTATATGTTAACTGGAACTGAAATAAAAACTTAAAAAAAGAAATGAAAAAGAGAGGTTTCTTTCACACTGCATTGCCTTTTGTAACTTTTGAATTCTGAACTATATTTATGTGGTACCTATCTCAAACTTGGTAAATTTTTACAAAAAGATAACTTCATATTTCATTATTTAAAAGTTGAATTTTTACTATGACTTTTCCTTTTATCCTATTAGGATTTACATATAGGAAAATTCTTAATATTTACTTCTTTCAATTTACAGTTATAACCATTTCTTAAAACAAAATTTCTTAGGCATATATTTTTTTTCAATGTTTATTTTGAGAGAGAGAGAGAAAGAAAGAGAGCGTGAGCAGGGGAGGGGTAGAGAGAGAGGGAGACACAGAATCTGAAGCAGGCTTCAGGCTCTGAGCTGTCAGCACAGAACCCGATGCAGGGCTCGAACCCACAAACCGTGAGATCATGACCTGAGCCGAAGTCGGACGCTTAACCTACTGAGCCACCCTGGTGTCTGTCTTAGGCATATATTTTTAATTTCAATATTTTTAAATGAGTTTTAGCATCCTATAGAATAGTGGTTTAAATAAAAATGGAACCATTGATGCATACACTTTATCTAAAGTTTTAGCACTTTTTTAAAAAGTGTTTATTTTTGAGAGAGAGAGAGAGAGTGAGCACATGAGCAGGGGAAGGGCAGACAGAGAGAAAGAGGATCCTAAGCAGGCTCCACGTTCAGCGTGGAGCCCGAAATGGGGTTTAATCCTATGACAGTGAGATTATGACCTGTGCCGAAATCAAGGGTCAGACAGTTAACCAACCGAGCCACCCAGGCGCCCCTAAAGTTTCAGCACTTTTAATTATGGCAATTCCTGGATTGGACATTTGGTGGTAATATATGAATAATGATACAAATCCATCATCAAGGTTAGTCAAGACAGGCTCAGCCGTGTACATACATCACATCACATTCTTTGCCATTTCAGTTTCGGTGTGGATAAGAGACGCCTACTTTTCTGCATCACAGGATTACCTGCACAGTGTTCCTACACCGTGAGGTGCCACTGGATCCAGCCAGTGTCGTCAGTAGAGACCGAGCTGAGAATGAAGGGAATCGTGTGGAAACTATACTAGCTGATCCCACCCAGGCCCTGCACCCAAGTGGTCCCATCACCAGTGCCACGCACAGCAGACCTACCATCCTCCACCCCGAGACATAAACTACAGGTGGAATCAGCGAAACGTCCTGCTGGAGGTGAGAGGCTACTTGGGATGCAGGAAGGAATATGGCAGGATCCCCCCCGAGGGCCAGGGTGTCCTCCCCAGCCCTGAAGACCGGCGCTTCAGGAAAGGTAACAGACTTCAACAATGGCACCTACCTGGTCAGCCTCCCTTTATTCTGGGAGGGCGGGGTCTCTGTCTCTCCTGCTCATTCACCCCAACAAAGGAGTGTCCGCTCTCTGGAGGGCAAGGAGCCACGGCAATGACAGGGTGATCTTTGTGGGCCAGCTCGCCGGTGGCAACGCCAGGGTCTTCTCTGAGTGTAGCCTGACCCTAAACACAACTGTTCAACCGTGTCAGTACCTGGATGCTGGGGCCCAAGAAGCACGGGGCCTCATCACATGCCCTTTGAGGGACTGACCCATGTGACCGCCAGTGACTTAGCCAAGAAGAGCATTTTACATAAGGTAAGCAAGCCTTCAAACATAATGTGCAGTTAGAAGGTACTTTATTTTTCTATATCAATTACCCCAATCTCTTCAATTAACAGTGACCCTGACACTCTCAAATACCTATCGGTTATCAGCTTCATTTTACTAAAGGCTGCAGTTCTAGCACGTGACCGTCTTCATGCAGCTTCTTTTTTGGTCCTTTAGGACTAGAGACGGATGGCCCCTGCTGTTGCAAGCCCTAGAGGACTGCACCATCCCCTGCTGGTTTCCTGAGATCCAACCCTCTATTCATCCACTTGGGTTAGCAAGCCTGAGTGTGTCATCTGTCTCCTGCTGGACCTCTAACTGAGCCAGAGGAAACTTCATGTGCAAAGTTACCAAAAGGGCAGTCACAAAATTTTAAAAAAGACAGTATGCCTCGGGATTAGCAAACCAGGAGGAGAGAGACGAAGGTGAGGCACGAAGGTGGTCAGGGCCAGCCATATCGTGAGGAATCTTTTACAGGAATTTGGATTTTATTTCAAGTAAAATGGAGAGCTATCAAAATGTTCCATGCAGAGAAACACTTTTCTTTTATTAAGATGTATTTTATTAAATACATATGCATTGTGCAAAAACTCAAATTGAGCTAACTATAGTATCAACTATACCCTCATCAATTTCTACTACACTGGCCCTTACCCCAGATGCAACTGCTTTGAAATATTTTTTAAAAATTTTTTAATGTTTATTTATTTTGGAGAGAGAGAGAGAGAGACAGATAGAGTGCGAGCTGGGGAGGGGCAGAGCGAGAGGGAGACAGACTCAAAGCAGGCTCCAGGCTCTGAGCTGTCAGCACAGAGGCCAGTATGGGGCTGGAACTCACAAACTGTGAGATCATGACCTGAGCCAAAGTCGGACACTTAACCAACTGAGCCACCCTGGCGCCCCTGCTTTGAATTATTTTAAATGTTTCAAACACTATTGACTGCCATACTTTCTAAATATCATGCTTAGGTAGCTTGGTCAGCTACACAAATCTCAATTTCCTGAACAAATGAGGGATTTTTTTCTCAGGTAATAGAAACCTGGCGGCAATGCAGGGCTGACACAGTACCCACATGCCCTCAAGGACCCATCTGAGTCCCTTCTGTTGTGCCTCCTCAGCAGGCGGCTTTCTCAAGCTTGTCACCTCAGTATCTCAAGATGGATATTCCGCATCTATCATCTCAACTGTGTCCCAGGAGAGAAGAGGAAAGATAAAGGCAAAGGCACATTCCATCTGGTACCCACCGACTTCTGATCATACATCACTGGCCAGAATCCTGCAAAACGACCACCGTTACTGACAAGAAAGGCAGGAAATACAACCTTTTGCTAAGCACACTGCCACTCTGTGCTCTGTAAATAAGGAGAGGGGAGAAAGGACCCTGAATTGGTCACTAGCAGTATTATAACACTGCTATTTCTTGATTTTTTCCATTTTCCACTGACTATTCATTTCCAGGGTTGGTATACATCAGACTTGTACCCCCTTTGCCTTCACGTCATTCTTCCAACAGTTTATCCTTGATCAACAAACGCTTGAACAGCACAAGTCCACTTATATGTGGATTTTTTCCCCGTAAATATATGCAACACTATTTGGAGGTCTGCAACAATTTGAAAACACTGACAGATAAGCCACAAAGCCTAGGGATATAGACAAAAAATTAAGAAAAAGGTATGTCGTGAGTTCATAAAATATATGTAGATATTAGTCTATTTTGTCATCCGCTACCATAAAATATATACAACTATATTGTTAAAAGTTAAAATTTAACAAAACTCACACACATAAACACTTACAGACCATACATGGCTTCACAGTTAAAAAGAACTGTAAACAAAGACACATTACATACTAACTGTATAAAATTAATTGTAGTACATACTGCCCTCTAATAATAATTTTGTAGCCGCCTCCTGTTGCTATTGCCCTATAGGCTCAAGTGTTGTGAGTATCCATTTAAAATGCCCTGTCATGTCAATCATCTCTGAGTGAGCAGTTTTTCTCTCCAAAGAGTGATCTCTTAAGGTTCTCACAAGCTTTTTATTGTGTGTAGCGCAATACCATAAACCTTGAATAACACCCTGGGACTCGTACAAAGCGCCACTAGCGATGCTGGAAGTGCTCCCAAGAAGCAGAGAATCGTCGTGACATTAGAAGGGAAAGTTGAATTGCTCGATAACGTACCGTATAGACTGAAGTCTGCAGCTGCGGTGGGCCACCATTTCAAGATAAATTAATCCAGCATAAAGACCACTGTAAAAAATAAATTAATTAAATAAAATAAAAGGAAGTTTGTGATGCTGTCACTTGTAGCAGTGCCAGCAGGAGCAAAAAAACCTTGCATATTTTGCAAAATACCTTTTTAGCCCATACTGAAAATACAGCTTTTACGTGGGTGCAGGATTGCTAAGAAAGGCATACCTATCGACTCTAATAGCTCCAGAAAAAAATGAAGTCATTGTAAAGTGAAAGGAAGGTGAAGGATCTGAAGCTGGAGAATTTAATGCCAGCAAAGGACAGTTTGATAATTTGAGAGAGAAGTTTGGCTTTAAAATAAACATCAGACTAACAGGAGAAGTAGCTTCGCCTGACCAAAAGGCAGCAGATGGGTTTCCAGACACTATTAAGGAAATTACTGAGGAGATAGGATATCTGCCTGAATACGTTTCCAATATAGATGAAAGCGCTCTATTCTGGGGTGGGGGTGGGTGGAATACCATAAAGGACATGTGTGAGTAAGTGACCACAGGGATTTAAGACAAGAAGGGATAGGTTAACTCTTTTATTATTTACGCAAATGCAGTTGGATTTGTGATCAGGATTGCCCTGGTCTATAAACCCGCTAACCTCTAAACCTTGAAGGGAAAAGATAAACACTAGTTGTTAGTCTTTTGGTTGCACAACAGAAGGCCCAGACAATGAAAACTCTTCTGGGTTGTTTCTATTGATCCTTTGTCCCTGAAGTCTGGAAGCACCTTGCCAGTGAGAGACTGCCTTTTAAAGTTCTTTTGGTATTGGGCAATGTTGATGGTCATGCAAAACTTTATGTGAGTTTAACACCAAAATTATCAAAATGGTCTACCTGTTCCCAAATACAATATCTCTAATTCAGCATCTAGATCGGGGAGTGATAAGGACCTTTAAAACTCTGGGGCATCCGGGTGGCTCAGTCGGTTGAGCATCCGACTTCGACTCAGGTCATGATCTCACAGTTTGTGGATTTGAGCCCCAAGTTGGGCTCCGTGCTGACAGCTCAGAGCCTGGAGCCTGCTTCGGATTCTGTGTCTCCCTCTCTCTGCCCCTCCCCTGCTTGCTGTCTCTCAAAAATAAATAAATGTAAAAACAATTCATAAAGCTACGCTACAGAAGATTGTCAACACTACGCAAGAAACCCTGACAGAGAGAACATCATGAAAGTCTGGAAGGATGACACCATTGAAGATGCCATTGTTGTTTATAGAAAAAAACCTTGAAAGCCACCAAACCCAGAGTAATACATTCCTGCTGGAGAGAGCTATGTCTAGATTTTGTGCATGACTTTACAAGATTTAAGATAGAGCCACTCAAGGAAATCCTAAAAGAGACTGTGGGTATGGAAAAAAAAAAAAGCACGCGTGTGTGTGTGTGTGTGTGTGTGTGTGAAGGGTTTCAAACTAATGGATCTTGGAGAAATTTAAGAGCTGATAGATACCACACCAGAAGAATGAACAGAAGACTTGATACAGAGGAGTGTTTCAGAACCGGTGCCAGACGGTGAGAAAGGAGAGGTAGAAGCAGCAGTCCCAGAAAACAAATTGATATTGGACATTCTGGCAGAAGGGTTCTGATTGTTCAGGATTTGCTTACTTCTTTTCTGACATGAACCCTTCTAGGACACGGGCATTCAAACTAAACCAAATGGTGGAAGAAGGATGGGTATGAATAGCAACATTTTTAGGGAAACTAAAAAGCAAAAGGTCAGACCGAAATTCTGTTGTATTTCCATGAAGTATTTCCAGATTTCCTTCCACCTCCTCCACCTCTTCTGCCTCTGCTCTCCAAGACAGCAAAGACCAACCCTTCCTCTTCCTCCTCAGCCTATTACATTTGAAAATGATGAGGATGAAGACCTTTATGATGATCTTCTTCCTCTTAATAATCATGTTAATAAAGTAAATAAGTTAATCAACTTATCTGTTGTATATATGAGTGCCTTTGTGTGAAAATCTGTTAACCGCACAGCAAGCACTGTAGATGTTTTTGTGTTGTCATTATCATCGTCGCCTAAGTAGTCATCGTTAGAACATCATGTGCAAGACTTGCAGGGAAATGAATAGCTTATCTTAAATAGGCATCAAGTGAATGATACTTAACATAAAATTACTAATATGTTAGTTTTCTTGCTGCTTTATAACTTTGCTTACAAAGAATTACATTGCAGTACAGGATGCCTCCCGCTCATAATGGGAGTAATTGCATTTTAGCCTATCACCTCAGGTATGTGGGTTTTTATAGTGTAACAGTGTTTCCAGTATTATGATGGTGACTATGCCGTAAAATTTTTATAACACTTTAGGCTAGGCTACTGTGAAGCAACTGTATCCAAATACATTGGGCTACCATAAAGCAATCATATTGCTTGCTTTTCATTATCAGTCCATGAATCATTAACGTGAAATTACAATAATTACACAAAATTCATCATTTTTCACATTATCTCTTCATTTTTTATGTCCAGTATTAGCAACAAATTTTACACCTACAGTGTTTTGTATCATAGAAGACAATATTGTTATTGGTACTGACAGATAATTCATCTTGTAAGCAGACGACACTAACTTATACTATCTATACAGTACAGGACTCTAAATAGATTTTCTCCTTATAATTTTCTTAAAAATATTTTTCTCTACCTTCCTTTATTGTAAGAATACAATATATAATACATATAACATGCAAAGAATGTGTTAATTGACCATTTATGCTATCAGTAAGGCTTCTGGTCCACAGTAGACTATTAGTAGTTGAGTTTTGGGGGAGTCAAAAGTTTCATGCACATTTTTGACTGCATATGGTTGGTACCCCAACCCCTCTGTTGTTCAAGTGTCAACTGTATATACGAGAGTTTATTTTAATTAGTAGTGTATACATTGCTAATTAAATTTGCTATCTGTTGAGGCATGTAGCACATTTTCCTTCCACAGCCCCACCCCAATCACAAATTTTTGGTTTTACTAAAATATCATTTGTTTAGTTGACTATGTATTTATCTTTCATTTGACCACATCCTCCATCATATCCTTGAAAATTCTTCCAATTTTATTTTCTCAAACATCACTAACATCAGACAGGGTTTCAAGTCTATCTTTATCCAGCAGAATCCTTCCCCAGAGCATTTTATCCATCTATTCTAGCCAGCGATGACTTTCTACCTGCTGCACAGGGTAGGAAACCTGGAACTCTCTCTCACCACTCCCTGCATAGCATCTCCTGTCCCCTGAGTTTACTGCTCATTTTGATCAAGTATATCTTCCCAAAACTTTATAAAGGGAACATTTTAATTTTTACTTCTTACCGACTTGAAAATATCTTTATTCTACCTTGGTACTTGTTGAATAGTTTGGCTGAGTTTAGAATTCTGGGTTGGTAATGATTTTCCTTCATTTTTCTCTAACTACAGAGAAACTTCAGTGCTGTTTTGATTCATAAAAATGGCTATGTTATCTGTTTCTCTCCTCTTCTCATCTCTTCAAATCATCTCTTTATCCTGATGTTATGCTTGTATGGTTTGAGGTGAATAGGAGTAAAGGCTTTTTCATTTATTGCCTGGACACACTACAGATCCTTTCAAACTAGAGGCTAGGGTTCTTAATTTCAGAAATATTATATTATTATTTCTTTTATAACTGCCTGTCATTTAATCTCTTCTCCCCTTCTGGAATACTCCAATATTAGATCTCCTGGATTTACCTTCCAAATTTCTTAATTTTTATATTTTTTAACAACTGTACATTTTTGCTATATTTTCCGCAAGATTGTCTCGATTTTGTCTTTCGGCATTTCTGTTTTTCAGTCACCATTGTTTCTTTTCATTTTAAAGTTCCTACTTGTTCTCTGAATACACTTTAACAGCACCCCATTGTTTCCTGGGTGCAATATTTTCTTATACTATGAGGATATTCAGATTATTATGTTGTTTAATTTTATTCCTTTCATCTGTGTGATTATTGGTCTTTCATGTAGGATGGCGTTCATCAAATGTCTGACATCTTTGACATGTCTGCTTAGATCTGTTCATTATGCACTAACAAACCACTTGGATGCTCTACATGCATGGATGGGGCTAGTCAACGGGACAAACTCACTGTGCAGTGATAAGATGACAAGCAAGGAAAGCCTTGTAATATTGAATTTGGTGATGATTTCTTGGATATGACACCAAAAGCAAAAAAAAAAAAAAAAAAGCAAAAATAGATAAATAGGACTATATCAAATTTGAAAACTGGGGCACCTGGGCAGCTCAGCTGTTTAAGCGTCTGACTCTTGATTTTGGCTCAGGTGATGATCTCACAGTTGTGAGATAAAGTCTCACACTGGGTTCCCTGCTGAGCACATAGTCTGCTTAAGATTTTCTCTCTTCCTCTCTCCCTGCCCCTCCTTCACTCATGCTCTCTCTCAAAATTAATAAACATTTTTTTAATTTTAAAACTTGTGTTCATCGAAGACACAATCAGTAGGGTGAAAATGCAACCTATGGAATGAGAGAGAATAATTACAGATCATGTATCCGATAAGGAGCTGATATCCAAAATACATAAAGAATTCCTACAACTCAACAATAACAAAAATCCAAATAACCTGATTTTAAAATAGGCAAAGGACTCCAAAAGGCGTTTCTGCAAAGAAGATACGAAGATACACAGAAATCAACAAGCATAAAAAGGATGCTCAGGATCATTAATCATTAGAGAAATGTAAATCAAAACCACAAAGATACTATCTCATACCCATTATGATGGATGTTATTTTAAAAAACACACAAAATAACAAGTGTTCACAAAGATGTGGAGAAATCAGAACCCTTGTGTACTATTGGTGAAAATGTAAAATGTAAAATGATGTAGCCATTATGGAAAACAGTATGGCAGTTCCTAAAAATAAAAATAGAGTTACCATATGACGTAACGATACCTCTTCTAGGTATAAATCCAAAAGAATTGACAGCAAGGTCTCAAAGAAATATTTGCATACCCACAGTCACAGTATTATTCACAACAGCCAAGAGATGAAAGCAATTCCAATGTCCATGGACAGATGAATGAATAAGCAAAATGTCTGTATACATGCAGTGGGGTATTAGTCACTCTTAAAAAGGAAGGAAATTCTGACATGTTCTGTCACATGGATGAAACTTCAGGACATAATGCTAAGTAAAATAGGCTCATCATAAAAAGACAAATGCCTCAAGATTTCATTTATAGGAGGTGTCTAGAATAGTCAAACTCATCTAAATAGAAAGTGAAATGGTGATTGCCAGAGGAAAAGGGGAATGAGGAGTTATCATTTAAAGTACACAGTTTCAGTTTTGGAAGATGAAAAATATCTGGAAATTGGTTGCACGACAATGTGAATATACTTAACGGAACTGAACTGTACACTTAAAAATGGTTAAAATGGTTAATTTTATGTTATGTGTATTTCACCACAGGTTTTAAAAGAACATACCTTTATTTCTCCTAATATGGTGGACAAATATAATCTAAAACTGCATCTCTTGCAAAATACTTAGAAATTCTAGATTATTTATAACAAATGCCTTTTTTAAATGCATAGAAAACCTTACAAAGTCCCATGGCTTTGTACATTTGTACTCCCATGTACCATATATAACCTGACAATTCCCAAATTTACAGGTATAATGCAGGCAATTTCCTCTGAATTCTTCCAGACTGATATATTCAACTGCCAATCAACATCTCAACTTGAATGGCATAACATACATCTCAAGCTTAAGATCTAAGTGTCCAAAATCGAATTCTTCTTTTCCTCCACAAACCTGTTCTATCCTGTCTTCCTCATCTCAATAAACAGCAGTGTATTTCTTGCCATTGCCCAGGTCTGAAAACCTTGAAGTCTCTCACAAATGGTCTACATTAATGCCATCATCAAATCCTATTTTCTTCACCTTCAAACTATATCCAGAATTTGCTGACTTTTCTCCACCTCCATTGTGACCACATGTACACTATCATCGTCCCTCGCCTACACGATTGCAATGGCATTTGATTTTGTCTCCTTCTTTCCAATCTTGGGCCTGATAGTCTATTTTTCAAATGCATTCAGAAAAATCCATTTAAAATATAAATTGGGTCATGTTCTTACATGCCATCCCCTTGCTCAAAACCCTCCAAAGATTCTCCATCCCACTCAGAGTATGAGCAAAAGATCTTATCCTAACTCACAAGGTCCTACATGTTCTTGCCTCTCATTACCTCCCTGGCTTCACATCCTACCACTTTGCCCCTTACTTACTCCTTTGAGTCTTACTAGTTTTCTTGGCTTTAACTCAAACAGGATACAAGGTATCGGGCCTGAAATCCCTGCATATGCCTAGATTTCCAAAGGGCTACTCTCACAGCAAGGGTATACTGGAAAAAATATACTTATTGATAATGAAAGATGACAAAGAACCTTCTCAGTTTTGTCCTAATCCCTTATAAGTAAGGCAAAATCTCCGACTGAGAGTTAGTAAGCACAGTCCTGGCTTGATAAAGAAATTCTAATCTATACTACCTGCTCAATTCAGAAAACCCCAATCCAGTAACTAAGAAAGTAAGTAAGCAAGGTGGGGATAACTCCCTAGGATAACTTAACAGAAACAAATGCAAACTCTTTCTGAATTCATACACTCAAAACAATCCGCATAGGATTCTCACAGGTAAGTCCCACCAATCATAAAATCACAGTCCAGAATTACACAAGAAAACCATCTGACATAAGCAAGAATAGGAAGGTATCACACAATTAGACCTTCAATGACCTCAGATGAGAGTTCATCATTAAAGAATATAATTATTTAAAATTACTAAGGGAAGGGGGGGTGGGGCTTGGGAAGGTGGCAGGAGGACCCTGAGCTCACCCTGTCCCACATTATCAACTAGATATCATCCATCAATAAACTGGTGAGCAATCCAAAGACTGACAGAACAAACTCTAAAACATTGAGATGAAAGAAACTAAAATACAGAGAAGAAACTGCATCTGAAAGGTTAGGAAGGTCAGAAAGATGGAGGGAGCCTGTCCAGAGGAGTGAGGGTGCTGTGCACAAGGGAGGAGAAACAGCCCTTGCAGCCAGGGGACCTCACACGGGGAAGACCGATCCCCATAACATTTGGCTTTAAAAACCAGAGGGGATATATTCTGTGAGTTTGTAAAACCAGTGGGACTTGGAGCCTGGAACTTTGAAAGAGGTGACTCAGCACTGAGCGCACCAAGGGGCAAATGGGAGACAGCTCTGCTCTCCACATATTGACTGTGGAGAGTGTTGGGAGACCTCTCCAAAACAAAGGGACTGGCATTTTCCTCCCACATCCCCCATCATAAACACAGAGACACCTGTGGGAGGCAAGGCTGCACAGACACTTGGCTACCTAACCTGCTAGCGGTGTGCCACGCCCGCAAGTTCTCCTGAGGACCCGCCCACTCCAAGCCTGCTGGCCTGGCAGTTTTGTTAAAACCTCACATGCACCATGCACATCTGCTGTACCTGGCTCCACCATGTTTCCTCAGGCACTGCTGCATGCTACAGACAGCTGCGTGCCCCCAGACGCCATGGTAAGCTGTGCCCAGCCACCAAGTGCACTGTTGCCACCACACACCACACTCAGCCACCATACCAGGCCCAACTGCTGCACCGTACCCAGATGTGTGCCACCGTCGGGTGCCGTGTTCAGCCTCTCACCCCAGCTGCCCTGGCACACAGTCCCCAGCTGCTGCAGTGCTGCAGAGAATTCAGCATAGGACTAGTGGCCCAGTGCAAATTTTGCTAATACTGTCTCCCAATTTCAAGTTCCCTGGCAGGCACCCACCATCAGAACTGGCCTACTGGGATCCCACTACCACAGAGAGCAAGCACAGCCCACAAAAAGGAGAGAGTCCATGCTGATGAGTACACCAAAAGGAAGAGTGACTCACACACAACAGTAGGGTATAAGCAACACACACAGAATAATCTCCTGAAGTGCCAGTTCCCAGTGAACAGGGGACCCGCACAGCAGGGCACCCCAGGACCTCTTCTTCATAAAGTCACTACTTTCAAGAGCAGAAGACACAGATGACTTTCTTAACACATAGAAACAGACACAGAGAAGCAAAGAAATTTTTAAATGAGGAGACAGAGAAATCCCAAATGAAAGAAAAGGACAAGGCCACAGCCAGAGATCTAAGTGATAGAGAATTTAATGCAATGATCCTAAGGATACTCACTGGACTTGAGAAAAGAGTGGAGGACATGAGTGAGGCCCTTAACACAGAGATAAGAAATAACACAGAGATAAGGAATAACACAGCTGAAATAAAGAGCATAATGAATGAGAAACACACGATGGAATGAACAGCAAAATGAAAGAAATAGAGGAAAAAAAATAGTGACCTAGAAGACAGAGTAATGAAAAGTAATGAAGCTGAAATAAAGAGAGAGAAAAGAATTATGTAAAATGAAAACTGACTTAGGGAACTCAGTGACTCCATCAAACACAGTAACATTTGTATTGCTGAAGCCCCAGAAGAAGAAGAGGGAGTAAGAGGAGCAGAAAATCTATTTGAAGAAATAATAGTTTCCTAATCCAGAAACAGATATCCACTCTCTAACTTGCTTACACAGTGCTCCACCCCCTTGTGCTGGACCTGCCTCAGTCCCTCTGCCGTGGGTCCCCTCCCCTAGAATACCAGTGCAAACCCTGCCAACATGGAGTCTCCTGACCTGAGGACGATGTGCATGTTAAAACTGCATGCCTGCCCATAGGCACTTCACAGAGTGGCCCTGGCTGGTCCTGGTCTCCACAGTGCCTATGCTTCCTCTGTGGAAGAGGACAAGTGAGCAGCTTGCTTTACCACACCCCCAGCCACACACGCTTTATGAAGCAGCCCAAGCCAGCCTGGTCTCAGTGGCTGTGTCCCCTATGGAAAAGAACCAGTGCCACTTTGTTAAAAGTGCACACACTGCCCACTACTTTCAAGACCAAGAGATGTGGCTGACATTCCTAACACAAAGAAAGATGCAGAGATTTAGGCAAATGAGGACACAGAGAAATATGTCCCAAATGAAAGAACAAACAAAAAATCACAGCAAGACCTAAGCAAACAGAGATAAGTAATATACACTTAAAAGAGAATTTAAAGTAATGATCATAAAGATACCCACTGGACTTGAGAAAAGAGCGGAGGATACCAGTGAGACCCTTAACGCAAAGATACAAAAGAACTAATCAGATGAAGAACACAATAATTGAAATTAAAAATACAGTTGATAAAATAAACAGCAGGCTAGAGGAAACAGAGGAATAAATTAATGACCTTGAAGACAAAGTAATAGAAAGTAATCAAGCTGAACAAGAAAAAGTATTCAAAATGAGAAGAGGCTTAGGGAACTCACTGACTCCATCTAGCATAATAACATTTGCATTATAGGAATCCCAGAAGAGAGAGAGAAAAGGGGGCAGAAATTTTATTTGATGAAATAATAGCTGAAAACTTCCTAGATGTTTTCATTTCATTCCATAGTAACTGAAATGAAAAAAAGCGGTAATAAAGAAAAATTTTTCAAGAAGAGAGAAAAAAAAAGTTACGTATAAAGCAATCTCCATAGGACTATCTGTGAATTTTTCAACAGAAACTTTGCAGGCAAGAAGGGAGTGGCATAATACAAAGTGGGGACACCTGAGTAGCTCAGTCGGTTAAGCAGCCAACTCTTGATTTCAGCTCAGGTCATGATCTCACAGTTCATGAGTTTGAGTCCCACATGGTCTCTGAGCGGACAGCACAGAGCCTGCCTAGGATTCTCTCTCTGCCTCTCTCTCTCTCTACCTCTCTCTCAAATCAAAAATAAAATAAACTTTATAAAAATACATATTATATTATATGTATTCAAAGTGATGAAAGGCAAAAATCTGCAACCAGTAATACTCTATCCAGGAAAGCTATCATTCAAAATAGGAGGAGAGATAGTTTCTCAAATACATACAACTAAGGAAGTTCATAACCACTAGACCAGCCCTATAAGAAATGTTAAAGGGGACACTTTGAATGGAAAGGGAACACCATAAATGAGAATATGAAAAGTAAAAAACACAAAAGCATTAAAAATAAGTGTATCTGTAAAACTCAGTTAAGAGATTCACAAAATAAAAGGATGTAAAATATGGCACCATATACCTAAAACATGGCAGGGGTGGGTAGGAAGGAGTAAAGAATGGGTTCAAATTTAAGTGATCGTCAACTTCACTTAGACGGCTATATGCATTGGATATTACATACAAACCTAATACTGACCACAAATCAAAACCAGTAATAGATATGCAGAGAATAAAGAGAAAGGAATCCAAGTTTATCACTAAAGAAAGTCAGCAAAGATGAAACAAAGCAAGATCAGAGAAAAACTACAAAAGTAACCACAAAACAAGTAACAAAATGGCAATAAACACATATTTGCCAATAATTACTCTGAATGTAAATTAACTAAATGCTCCAAACAAAAGAAATAAAGTGACAGAGTGGATGGAAAAAAAAAAAAAGACCTATCTATGGGGCACCTGGGTAGCTTAGTCAGTTAAGCGTCCAACTCTTGATTTTGGCTCAGGTCATGACCTCACAGTGAGTTCAAGCGCTGCATCAGGCTCCATGCCAACAGCGTGGAGCATGTTTGGGATTCTCTCTCCTCTTCTCAAAATAAATAAACTTAAAAAAAAGAAAAAGACAAAAGAAGACTCACCCATATGCTGCCTACAAGAAACTCATTTCAGACCTAAAGACAGTTGCAGATTGTGAGTGAGGGGATAGAGAAAGATTTATTATACACCTGGATGTCAAAAAAAAAAACTGGGGTAGCCATACTTACAGCACATAAAATAGACTTTGACACAAAGACTGTAACAAGAGACAAAGAAGGACATTTATTATTATATAATAATAAAGAGAACAAGCCAACAAGAAGATATAACAATTATAAATATTTATGCATCCAACATGAGAGCACCCCAATACATAAAACGGTTAATGACAAACATAAAGGAAATAACCCAAAGTAATACAGTAACAGTAGGGAACTTTAACACCCACTTACATCAATGGACAGATAATCGAAACAAAAAATCAACAATGAAACAGGCTTTGAATGTGTGGCTTTGAATGACACACCGGAACAGATGGATCTGACAGATGTATTCAGAACATTCCATCCTAAAACAGCAGAATACACATTCTTTTCAAGTGCATGGGGAACATGCTCCACAATAGGTCACATATTAGGCCACAAAACAAGTCTCAGCGAATTCAAAAAGATCAAAGTTATACCATGCATCCTTCTGACCACAATGCTGTGAAACCAGAAATCAGCCACAAGAAAAAAGTCTGGAAAGACAACAGATACATGGAGACTAATTAAGAGCCTACTAAACAATGAGTGGGCCAACCAAGAAATCAAAGGAGGAATAAAATATTATGTGGAAGCAAATAAAAATGAAAACACAATAGTACAAGGTTTGGGATGCAGCAAACGTGTTTGGAAGAGGGAAATTTATAGCAATAATGGCTTACCACAAGAAGAAAGAAAAATCTCAAATAAACCTAACTATACACCTAAAGGAGCCAAAAGAAGAACAAAACCCAAAACCTACAGAAGGAAGGAGACAATAAAGATTAAAGCAGAAATAAATGAGATAAAAATTTTAAAAACAATAGAACAGATCAATGAAACCAGGAGCTCGTTCTTTAAAAGATCAATAAAATTGATAAGCCTCTAGCCAGACTCATCAAAAAGAGAGACAGAGAGAGGACTCAAACAAAATCACAAATCAAAGAGGAGAAATAACAACCAATACCACAAAAATACAATTTTAAGGGAATATTATGAAAAATTATATGGCAACAAATTGGACAACATAGAATGAATACATTTTTAGAAATACATAACCTACTAAAACTAAAGAAAGAATATAAAATTTAAACAGACTAATTACCAGCAATGAAATTGAATCCATAATAAAAAAAAAAAAAAAAACTTCCAAAAACAGAAGTCCAGGGCCAGATAGTTTCACAGGGTAATTACTCCAAACATTTAAAGAAGACTTATACCAATTCTCCTCAAACCATTCCGAAAAGTAGAAAAGGAAGAAAATCTTCCAAATTCATTTTATGAGGCTATCATTATCCTGATACCACTAAAAACACCACTAAAGACACCACTAAAAAAGAGAACCATCGGCCAATATTTCTGATGTATATGGATGCAAAAATCCTCAACAAAATAGTAGCAACCCAATTTCAACAATACGTTAAAAATCATTCACCACCATCAAGTGGGATTTATTCCTGGGATGCAACTGTGTTTCAATATTCACCAATCAATCAACACGATACATTAATCACATCAATAAAAGAAAGGATAAGAACCATATGATCATTTCGACAGACACAGAAAAACCATTTGACAAAATAAAACAGCCATTCATGATAAAAAAAAAAAAAATCTGCAACAAAGTAGGTTTTGAGGGAATATACCTCAACATAATAAAGGGCTTATTTGGATATTTGAAAACCCCAGAGAAAACATCATACTCAATGGGGAAAAATAAGAGCTTTTCTTCTAAGGTCAGGAACAAGACAAGGATGTCCCCTCTCACAATTTTATTCAACATAGTACTGGAAGTCCTAGCTACAGCAGTCAGACAATAACAAAAGGCATCCAAGCTGGTAAGGAAGAAGTAAAACTTTCACTATTTGCAAATGACATGATACTCTATATAGAAAACCTGAAAGACTCCACCAAGAAACGATTAGAACTGATAAATGAATTCAGTAAAATCAGGTTTAAAGATCAATCTACAGAAATATGTTGCATTTCTGTACACCAATAATGAAGCAGCAGAAAGGGAAATTAAGAAAGCAATCCCATTTACAATTGCACCAAACATAATACTTAGAAATAAATTTAACCAAAGAGGGAAAAATCTGTACTCTAAAAACTATAAAACGCTGATGAAAGGAATTTAAGATGACACAAAGAAATGGAAAAACATTCCATGCTCATGAGTTGGAAGAACAAATATTGTAAAAATGTCTATACTCCCCAAAGCATCCACACATTTAAAGCAATGCTTATCAAAGTATCAATAGCATTTTTCACAGAACTAGAACAAACAATCGTAAAATTTGTATGGAACCACAAAAGACCCCAAAGAACCAAAGTAATCCTGAGAAAGAAAACCAAAACTGGAGATATCAAAATCTCAGATATCAAGATATGCTACAAAGCTGTATAATCAAAACAGTATGGTACTGACACAAAAAAACAGACACATAGGTCAATGGAACAGAAGAGAAAACCCACAAATAATCCCACAATTATGTGGTCAATCTTCTACAAAGGAGGAAAGAATATGCAACGAGAAAAAGACAATCTCTTCAACAAATGGTGTTGGGAAAAATTGGACAGCAGCAACATGCAAGAATGAAACTGGTGTGTTTTTCATCATACATAAAAATAAACTCAGAATAAAGACCTAAATGTGAGACCTGAAATTATAAAACTCCTAAAAAAGAGCATAGGCAATAATTTCTCTGATATTGGCCATAGCAACATTTTCCTAGATAGGTCCCCTGAGGCAAGGGAAACAAAAGCAAAAATAAACTACTGGAACTACATCAAAATAAAACACTTCTGCACAGTAAAGAAAACAATCAACAAAACCAAAACTGAATGGTGCAATGGGCTCTGTGCTGTCAGGTTTGGATTCTGTGTCTCCCTCTCTCTCTGCCCCTGCCCTACTCGCATGTTATCTCTCTCTCTCTCTCTCAAAAATAAATTTAAAAATATTTTAAAATAAAAAAATTTTTTAAATATAAAAATCATAACACTGAGGGAAAGAAGTTAGACAAAAAAAGAACACGTACAGTGTGATTTCATTTATATGAAGTTCAAGAATCAACAACATAATTGATGGGCTCTGTGCTGACAGCTCAGAGCTTGCAGTCTGCTTCAGATTCTGTGTCTCCCTCTCTCTCTGCCCCTCCTCCGCTATTGCTCTCTCTCTCTCTTTCAAAAATAAATATTAAAAAAAAAAAGAAAACATAATTGTGGTTGCTGGGGGGGTGTTGGGAACAGAGACTTACTGGAAGGGAGCATGAGGAAACTCTCAGAGGATGGAAAAGTTCCATGTTTGGCTTGGTTCGTTGGTTACACAGAGTTGTCAAAAACCCATCAAATTGTACAGTTAAGGTATCTGCATTTTACTGTTTGTAAATTATACTCAATTTTTACAAAAGCTAAAAGCAATGCAATCACATTAAACCTATAAAAACAACACAATCTGCAAGTCAAAATTGCTATGATGAAGGCAGCTATATTCAGAACTCTCACAGCAAATATATTTATTTTTAAACATAAAAATAAAAATAACTTGAAAAAAAATGTCAAAAAGGAAAGAAGCTTATAGGTTGAGGAGAAATAAACTGATATATAAAAGCAGACATTATTTGAAAATAAAAAAATAGATAAAAATAAATCCTAGAGCTAATTTCTTTGAAAATATCAACGAAATGGAAAAGCATATAGCAGTTTTACATAGAAAACACATTCAAATCATTAAAAGTGAGAAATAGACTTTATTCACAGATATAGAAGTACTTTATAATGGTATAAGAAATTTTAATGCACCACTCTAAGCTACAAATTCTGAAAATACAGATGAAACACACAATTTTCTAAGAACACATAAACTTCCAGAAATGACTTGAGAAAGTAGTCCAGCTGGATACCAATAACTATGGAAGAAATAAAAAATTTGCCTAGGGGATAACTCCAAATGTTGTACCATATCTAAACAATTTAACTAGTGAATTCTAGCAGGGCTTCAAGGAAAGATATTTCACATGTAATTTAAACTGTTCAGAAAAAGATGGCATGTTTCCCAATTATTTTCTCAAACCAGCAAGGCTCTAACTTCAAGTCCAACAAATAAAGCACAAAAAAGGAAACCACAGATTAATTCCCCTACTGATATAAATAACATACTAATCAAGTAGCATGTTAAATATACCAGTCAATTAATTAATCATTTCAATACCTCAGAATAGTGAAAAGTAATTATTATAATAAATGCAAAGATTAAAAATAATGAAAATAAGTGCAATAGTAAAGTAAATACAAAAGCTTCCTGATGATAGAAGAAAACCTCCTTAATCTAGTAGAGAATAATTACACATACATAGCCAATATATAGTTGTTAATGACATGCTAGAGCCCATTCACGTTAAATTCAACAAGAGCAGTGTGCTTATTGTCTGGCACTTTTCTGGAAATTCTAGCCAGTTCAATAAAGGACAGAAGAATTTGTTTAACTGGTAACTTTTAGAAGAATGGGGACGAGTTTCAGAGGATGCTTTGCTAAATAGAAAACCCAAGTCAATTAAATGAAACCTACTAGTAGAGGTAAGGAAACTACTTTAGAAATATACAAAACCCACCATTTTTTTTCTATATACAAGTAATCAGTTAAGAAATTTAAAAGAGGGGCGCCTGGGTGGCTCAGTTGGTTAAGCGTCCGACTTCAGCTCAGGTCATGGTCTCACAGTCCGTGGGTTCAAGCCCCATGTCGGGCTCTGTGCTGACAGCTCAGAGCCTGGAGCCTGCTTCAGATTCTGTGTCTCCCTCTCTCTCTGCCCCTCTGTCTCTGTCTCTCAAAACAAAATAAAGACATAAAAAACATTTTTTTAAGAAATTTAAAAGAAAAAAGAGCACCCCATTTTAAACAACAACCAGAAACATAAAATGTCTAGGAAACATCTTAATAAGAAATGTGAAACAACTTATATGAAAGCTATCAAGCTTTACTAAGGACCATAAAAGAAAACCTCTTTCTTAGAAGGTTTAATATCAGAAACATGTTAAGGAAAATACCACCAAAATGTTTAAGAAGTTAACACAATAATTCCAAGTTCATTTCAAAGAATAAACAAGTTATAAATGGCAGAAATTATTTTAAAACGTGAGTAGTAAGTTAATGATAAAAGATGCAGAATATCTGTCAAATATTAAAATGTACTATAAAGACACAGAAATTAGAGTAAGAGTATTGCAACTAGGAATAGATAGAAAAAGAACCAATTACATAAAACCATTTTCTGTAGATAAAAATTCCATCTGGAATCAAAAGAACTCTCTGTAGGAGGAGGAGGAGTTAATCCCATTTAACAGAGGAGGAAACAGAGGATCACATAGAATAACTTGCTTTATGTCATCCAGTTAGCATCCAGCTGGAAAACGTTATTAACAGTGATTATTTCTTGGAGATGGGATTACAAACAATTATTTTTCTACTTTGTGATGATCTCTTTCTATAACAAATAGAAATAATAAGGATAATATTTGAAATAGTAAACGGATGCAAATTTCCTTTCCCATATGTTGCGTTATTTTTGTCTAATCAACAGTATTCATCATTTTGGGGAGAAAAAAGAAGTACTGCTCAGTTTTGATCTTCAAATCAGAATTCCAGCACACAGAAACAGGAAACTTGAAAGCTAGGTTTATTTGGTTGTTTGTTTTGGTTTCTGAGAGGACAATACCCTCAAAAGGATATTTAATGCCCTTCATATATCAAGAGAGTTAAGTCTGGTCAACTTAATCAGAGTTTACAAAATCCATAGGGTAGGCAAGGAAGAAGACAGGAGACTCCCAACCCATAGGAAAAGAACAGGGCCCATTAGCCACTGGGAAAAGCATCTGGGAGAGGGAAGGGAGAGAAGGCATCAAAGAAAGTCCTCAGTTCTGCCCTTACAACTCCCACAGTCAAACCCTGGGGAAGGTACAATGAAAATAGTTTGAGACAGTTTGAGGCTATACCAATAGGGGGACTTGGATTTCACTTTCCATTTGGAACTTTGATAAAGGCATGGCTTGCAGGTATTTTGCCAATGTACAATAGAGTGAAAACAATGACATGAGCAAGCAACACCAAGGGACAGGGGAGGGGAGAGGGGAACAATGATACTGGGTCACATAAGGTGGTCAACATTAGTAAGGTTCAAATGGGAGCACAGTCATCAGTGGGGCATGATAGAGAACTTCCCCAACAGCCACCATCATGCATTTCCCTTGACTGGAAAACAGGCAAGGACAGCAACAGATGCTCAGAGATGAGGTGGCATGAATCACACATCAATCAGAACAGTCGGGACCAGCAGAGAAAGCTTTTTCTTAGGATAGAAATTCTCCTGCTACCAGGAGGTCACATTACCATCTCTCTCTGCCTGGATAGAAACTAGAGAAAGAGAAGAAGAAAAGGAGAGTGATCAAGAGGGACAGGGCAAGAAGCAGAATCCTCCAACACTATCCATTTAACAAAGTAAGAAATGGGGGAATAATCAGAATGATACCATTTTAAACTGGAAAAGACATTCCCGGTGATGGGAAATTTGACTTTTGTTCCCTCAACACCAGGAGAAATATTAAGTCAGCAGGAACAATATCAAGTCAGTCTTAGAAAAATTAGAAAGCTACATTGTTTTGCATATCTGATTTTTAGTTTATTGACTTTGCCCCAGCTATGTGTTTTTCCTAGGAATACCTATCATGTGTTTACCACTTATGGTCTGCCAAACACTGTGCTAAATGTTTTACATTCATATCATATTCCATACAACAATGAAATCACTTGCAGGTGATACCATAATCCTTGGACCACAGAAGAGCAAATGGCAATTTAGAAAGATCAAATAAATTCTGCCAAGATTAGACAGCAAATAGGTGACAAAGCAAAGATCTGAACCCAATGTCAGAGCCTCTCATCCTAACCACTATGTAATCCTCCCTGTGTGCTAACATCATGCTCCCTCTTCAGATGTTAAAAGAGGGAGCTTTTAAACATCTGACTAACCCAACAGCAAGTGGCAGAGGTGGGGTTTGAACCAAGGTAGTCTGCTCAAGATACGCCAGCTTCTACTTCTATTTCTTCTATGCCAGTATCTTAACAAATCTACATACTGAAATGTTAAACCTTACTGTTGCTTTCATAACTATAGGAAACATAGGGAATATACAAACTAGATTAGGATAGTGAGAAATGAAAAAATAAAAAGATAACAGAATACAGTAAAGTTTTATAAATGAAAGAAAGACAAGTTGTAGAAAAGAGTAAAATTGTCGATGGCTGAACACTGGGAACCACGAGAGGAACCTAATCATTGTAACCTAGCAATGTGGGTATGGCCCAATGAGTTGGTATGGAGCCCAAGAAATAATGCTGAGAAAACCTTTGTGGATTTTACATGCTCAGATCTCGTAAGAAAACCATGAATCTTAATAAAAAAAGAAAAAAATCTTAACAAATGACATACATGAAGAGTGATGTGGGACAACCAAAGTCTTAGTGTATTCATATTCAAGATAAAATGGTAGAAAGCATGGGAGTGACAGATTGGACAATGTGACAGTATTTGGTCTGCATTATGAAGGGAAGGTAGTTGTGCCAGATCTTAGTAATTGTAGATACATTAGCTAAGGTACCTTCCACCTGCTTTAATAACAAAGATTCATAACTAAAGGAACATATTTTTTAAGTAGGTAAGCAACAAGGGAGAAAGAAAATATATAAATATTCAAAATATAGCTAAAAGTAAAGAATACTCCAAAACTCATGTCATCAAGACGTGTGGATTCCTTTGCTTGTAAAGAGATTTCTTGGGAGTTATTTCCTGAACCCTTTTATAAATACTTAGGTAAAACGTGGATTTCACAGACAGGTCTAGTTGCTTAACTGAGTTTGTTAAAACACAATTTTGACAAGGCCAGTGTTCTTGAGTGTCCCCCAGGTCAGTTAATCGCTTTGTTTCAGAGCTAAAGGGTGCAATCCTAACCTCGGTTAATGGTGAAGAGCCTTTATACTACTGTCTTTCATATTTGAATTTACACTAGGTTGTGGGCTACTTAAGAACAGGAAATATTTCTTTCATCTCTGTATCCCCTGAACCTTGCATGGCTATGGTGGAGGCACTTGACGAACAGGGGAGGAAAAGGCAGGCATGCAACCACCACTCGGTAAGGAGCACAAACTGAGAGTCTTCCATGTGTTTTTTCGGCTGAAACCTATGTACGAATATTCTTAACTCAGTAAACCTGTGCTACATTCCTCCAAATGCCAAGGTTGGAGAAAAATATGGCTAATTCATCTGATACTTGCAAGCATATAGAAAGGGCTATAATGAAAACAATGATGCTGAATATTGCTTATGAGGGGTGTCGGATTTATCAGAAAATTAAAAAGCAAAACAAAAATTGAGGTAAGTCCTCCACCCCCACAGGTTATCCTTTGGAAGATAGATAACTTTCAGAAATTTGCAAACAGATTGTATTTAAAGCCATCAATGACCTTTTGAAAGGAAAATTTATTTACCTCATAGAAGATTCTATACCAGTGGATCTACTATTTCCCAAAGTTTTTAAAAGTACAGGTCTTCCTTGTTATGATGGGGTTACTGGGACAATTTCTTAAGTCGAAAATGCACTTGATATACCTAACCTATAGAATATCATAACTTAGCCTAGCCCACCTTGAAGGTACTGAGAACACTTACATTTGCGTACCCTTGGACAAAACCAACAAGGCTTATTTTATAATAAAGTGTTGAATATCTCATGCAACTGATTGGTTACTGTAATGAAAGTGAAAAACAAAACGGTTGTATGGATGTAGAATGTTTGTATCCACTGTTTACCCTCATAGACCGCATGGTGACAAGGAGCTCACTGGCACTGCCCAGCATCACCAGAGAGGATCGCACCACATACAGCTAGCTGGGGAAAAGATCAAAATTAAAAATTCAAAGCACGGTTTCTACCAAATGTATATTGCTTTCACACCATTGTAAAGTCAAAATAACAAAAGTTTAACCATCATTTTATGCTCAATTTTTAAAAAATTTTTAACGTTTATTTATTTTTGAGAGAGATAGAACACAAGTGGGGGAGGGCAGAGAGAGAGGGAGACACAGAATCTGAAGCAGGCTTCAGGTTCTGAGCTGTCAGCACCGAGCCTAATGCAGGGCTCAAACTCATGAGCTGTGACATTAGACCTGAGCTGAAGTTGGACGCTCAACCAACTGAGCCACCCAGGTGCCCCTAAACCATCATTTTAAAATTCAATCTTAGGGGACATGCCTGTCTGGCTCAGGCAGTGGAGCATGCAACTATTGATCTTGGGGCTGTGGATTTGAGACCCACTTTGGGTGTGGAGATTACTTGAAAAAAATATCTTTCTTAAAAAAAAATTCAACCTTAGGTTTTTAAATTTCTTTAAATATACTTCCTATGCTTTTGATCTTATTTGGGTTTATCCGCCCTTTTGACTTGTGAGTTATTATTTTTTAAATTTCATTTCTCCTTTCACAAGAAGAAAATATTCATCCTCTCAGCTACATGCATCTTGTTATATAATGGACCATCTTGTTATATAATCCACAAAAACAAACTCAAAATGAATTAAAGACCTAAATGTGAGACCTGAAATGATAAAACTCCTAGATAAAAACATACGCAGTAATCTCTTTGACATCAGCCACAGCAACATTTTTCTGGATGTGTCTCCCCAGGAGAGGAAAACAAAAGCAAAAATGAACTATTGGGACTATACCAAAATGACAAGGCTTTGCACAGCAAAGGAAACCATCAAAAAGGCAACACTATTGAATGGGAGAAGATATTTCAAATGATATAACCAGTAAGGGGCTAATATCCAAAATATATAAAAAGCTTATACAACTCAATACAAAAACAAAACAAAAAAACCCTAAAAAATTCGATTAAAAGATGGGCAGAGGATCTGAATAGACATTTGTCCAAAGAAGACATACAGATGGCCAACAGACATATGAAAAGACGCTCAACACCAGTAATCATTAGGAAAACGCAAATCAAAGCCACAATGAGGTATCACCTTACACCTGTCAGAATGCCTAGTATCAAAACGACAAGAAATTATAAGTATTGTCAAAAATGTGGAAAAAAGGGGGCTCTGGGGGTGGCTCAGTCAGTTATGTATCCGACTTAGGCTCAGGTCATGATCTTGTGGTTCCTGAGTTTGAGCCCCACATTGGGCTCTCTGCTGTCAGTGCCAGCTTCACATCCTCTGTCCCACTCTCTCTGCCCCTATCCTCCTGGGCACATGTTCATGCTCTCTCTCTCAAAAATAAAACATTTTTTTAATGTGGATAAAAGGGAATCTTCATGCAATGTTAATGGGAATGTAAGTTAATATAACCATTGTAGAAAATAGTATAGAAGTTCTTCAAAAAAATTAAAAATAGGGGTGCCTCAGTGGCTCAGTTGGTTGAGCATCCAACTTCAGCTGAGGTCATGATCTCATGGCTAGTGAGTTTGAGCCCCGCATCAAGCTGTATGCTGACAGCTCAGAACCTGGAGCCTGTTTCGGATTCCATGTCTCCCTCTCTCTCTCTCTGCCCCTCCCCTGCTCACACTGTGTCTCTCTCTCTCTCAGAAATAAACATTAAACAAATTTTTTAATTAAAAATAGAAATACCATATGATCCAGTAATTCCACTACTGGGTATTACCCAAAGAAAATGAAAACATTAATTCAAAAAGACATATGCACCTCTGTTTATTGAAGCATTATTTACAATAACCAAGATATAGAAGCAACCTAAGCATCCATTGACAGGTTAATGGATAAAGATATGGTGTGTACACACACACACATACACACATGAGTATTACTGAGTCATATAAAAGAATGAGAGCTTGCCATTTATGACAAACACAGATGGATCTAGAGGATATTATTCTAAGTAAGTCACAGAGAAAGACAAATACAATGATTTCACTTATACATGGAATCTAAAAACCAAAACAAACAAACAAAAAACAGGCTCTTAATTACAGAGAACAAACTGGTGATTGCCAGAAGGGAGGTGGGTGAAGGCATGAGCCAAATAGATACAGGGGATTAAGGGGTACAAATTTCCAATTATGTTATAAATAAGTCAGGGAGATGAAAGGTACAGCCTAGGGAATATAGTCAGTAATATTTTAATAACATTGCATAATGACAGATGGTAACCAATTATGGTGAGCACTGAGTAATGTATAGAACGGTTGAATCACTATGATATACACCTGAAACTAATATAAAACTGTATGCCAATTTATTTCAATAACAAAATTAAAAATAATATTTGTCCTCATAACATGTTCTAATAAAAAGTTCTGTCATTCCAATTCTAATTCATCTGAGCTAGGGTCCTGTTCTTCTTAGACAACAATGGCTTAAATCTGACTATCTTAGCATGTGTTTTAAACCCTTACCAAAATCTGGGATGAGTTCCTTTTCAGTGCTGGGCTTACCCTGAAATTGGTTAAGTAATAAGTTGGAAATTTCAGGACACCAATCAAAGATCTCTGTCCACTCATTTTGAGGGCAACACTAAAGCAATGTTCAACTATTACATCACAGTTGCCAACCTCCAGTCACAGTGTATTACCTTCACCCCAGCCTCACACTATGCTACAAACTCATTTGGTACCAAGGGTTAGAAACCCAAGTTCCGTGGACACAAAAGAACAAGGGTTCTGATTCCTTTTCCTCATCCTCTGGGAGAGAAATAAATAGTCCTTGGTGAATCCAATCCTAACTCATTTGAGGCAAGTTCAATGGACAGAGTCTCTGTGTGCTAATTAAACATTAAAACAGCAAGCAAGCATAATTTCTAGAGAGAGATTTCTCAAAGGAATCTAGCAAATGTTATATATTCTCTTTCCTTGGTGTAATAAATATCATTTATTTCCCTAAAAAAGAGCATATTATTAAGTGATCTAAAATTAAAACATCACGATTTGATGATCCTTTTTCTATTTCGTTACAGTAAGCATAGAGGGATAGAGAGGTGGGCTTCAGGCCCATTAAGGATGTTTAATAAATACCTCCTAGAACATTAGGGTGAATACTTTGACCCCACAGGGTAACTGGATTAATTAGGACTTTCTCAGTTGTTATTGACAAAAGTCTACCTCCAGTCAGGCTTAGTGAGGAGTATTGTTGGTAAATACAGGGATTCAAAATGGCAGCTGGACCAACCACTCACATAGTGTCACAAGAGCTCATCTCTCTCCATCTCTCAACTTCTGGCACGAGCCAGCTTCCTTCTTCAAAAAAGCCCTCACGATGCAGCGCGAAAGGTGGCTGCCCAAGACCCACACTCACATTCTTCCAGCCGAGCAACCACAGCAGGAAAAAGAGACTCTCCTCACTAACATCCATGTATCTATCCCAGGAAGGAATCTAGGGGCCTTGTGCCCATCCCTATACCAATCATTTGGCTTAGGGGATAGGGTCATGCGTCCACAAGCCATCAGCAGGAAGCCTGACAGCTTGCTAGATGGAGTAAGGAGGGATTGGTTCCCTGAGACAGATAGATTTGGTGGCTACATGGCTACCACAGTCAAATGTTTTAAAGTGACAAATGCTATTTTTTCCCAAACAACAAAAGAACCTCTCTACAAATACTATATGATCTCCTTTACATGTGGAATCGGAGGAGGCGGAGGAGGAGAGGAGGAGGAGGAGGAGGAGGAAAAAAGAAAAAAACACGCCCATAAACACAGAGAACAAACTAGTGGCTGCCAGAGGTGGATGGTGGAAAGTCGGCAAAGAGGTGAAGGGAGTCAAACAGTACAGAGTGGCAGTTATAAAATAAATAAGTCCTGGGAATGTCATGTACAGCATGGTGACTGCAGTTAATAATACTGGGTTGAACATTTGAAAGTTGCTAAGAGAGCAGATCTTAAAAATTCTCAGCATGAGAAAAACATTTATTTATAACTGCATATGCAGACAAGGGGTAACTAGACTTATTGTGATCAATTCACAGTATACACAAATGTTGGATCATTATATTGTCCACTGACACTAATATAATGTTATATGCCAAATATAAACGCACTTTAAAGAATGAATTAAACAGAAAGGAAGGAAAGAAATTCCACTTCTCTGGTCCCACTCCAGACATCAGGATCAGGGCACAGCAAATGAATTGAAACAAACCCTACAAGGGATTCTTTTTTTTTTTTTTTTTATGTTTATTTGAGAGAGGGAGAGAGAGCGCATGCGCGCGCACACACACACGCGCACGCATGGGCACACATGAGTGGGGGAGGGGTAGAGAGAGAGAGAAAGACAGAGGATCCAAAGCAGGCTCTGTACTGATAGCAGTGAGCAGCTGGATGCTGGGCTTGAACTCTGGAACTGTGAAATCATGACCTGAGCCAAAATCAAGTCAAAATCAGTCAACCGACTGAGCCACCCCGGCACCCCTCCACAGGGGATTCTAACCCATACCAAAGTTTGAGAACCACTGGCCTAGCTGACGTTCCCATTCAAGTGAACAGATTTCTTTTCAGCCGTAGGTAGTTGAGGAATAATGCTTGAGAAGCAGGGACTGCCAAGTGCTTCCATAAAATACTAAATAGTAAACATCTTAGGCTTTGTGGGCCAAGAGGCAAAATCAAGGTTAAATAAATAATCCCTTAAAGTGCAACCATTTACAAAATTAAAACCATTCATGGCCAGTGGGCTGTACAGAAGCAGGTGGCAGGTCACATTTGCTGACCCCTGGTCAATAGTTTAGGGTTAGGCGGACTTACTTTAAAAAGAAAGAAAAAGAAAAGGGAAAAAGGAGAGAAAAATGCACTTCTAGATGCAGAAAAAAAACATTCACTTTCAGTGGAAGAGACATGGATTCCATTGAACACTCTAAAGTGTTTCTCAGTGAAAGGTAAATACATCACCCAGGAAACTGACCCAGTAGCAGCAACCACCACAATCACTGCCAGCACTTCAGACCCCTTCTATCAATGTTTTCATTCAGAGGGTCAAAAAGCCATTGAATGTCTGCCCCTGAGAAGTCTGGACACCAAAGTGAGATGGAAAACATTAACAATGTGCATATGGAAGGAGAGAGGTTGGGTGATTTTTGTGGCTCTATTAATTCACACTTACCTTCAAGGGGATGTTTTAAGATCTCAGTGTAAGTGTGATTGATGCCATTGGGATAAAACCATTGCACATGGCACTAAAAATATCCACCCTTCAGATCCTGTGAATAGAAATGAGACTGAAATGGTGTTAACCTGATTTGGCTCAATTGCAAATACCGAGAACCACCAGGGGCCACTCCACATGGTTATCCATATGGATAGCACACTCTCCCACTTTTCTGCCCATCCCTTTAGCCATTCCCTTTCAGTATCTACTGCTGGCTCCTCTTCCTCTTCCCACCTAAATATAACCTGAACACTGCTCAAGCTTTGCTCTACACCTTCTTCCCTTCTCATCTATAGCCTTTCTTTGTGTGGTCCATTCCCATTCAACTACCATCTTTCAAATCCACATCTCTGGCACAGACCACTCCAGAGCTACCGAGCCTCAAAGTACTGTATCTCACTGCCTACTAAACATCTCCATGTGACCGTCTCTGTGTCCATAAATAAACTCCACATTCCTACCCCTCAACCCCAATATGCTCTTCCTCCAATGTTTATCATCTCAGGAAATGATACCACCATCCAGCCCACTACTCACCTTTAAAACCTAAGAGGCATCCTTGATACCTCCTTCTCTGTCAGCATCTTTCATGCTGAAACAATCACAAATCCTATTTTACCTCCTATCTCAAAACCATCCACTTCTCTAAACGCCTACTAGTCCAAACTACCATCATGCTGTCCTTAACTACTACAGTAGCCACCGAACTACCCTACGACCATTCTTGTCCCCTCCCTCCATCAACCCATTTAAATCCAGATGTAATCATTCATGGGAACATGGGTGGCTCAGTCTGTTAAGCATCTGACTCTTGATTTCAGCTCATGATCTCACAGTTCAGGAGTTTGGGCCCCAAGTCGGACTATGTGCTGACAGTGCAGAACCTGCTTGGGATTCTCTGTCTACCTCTCTCTCTGCCCCTCCTCCACCCATAATCTCAGTCTCTCTCTCTCTCTCTCTCTCTCTCTCAAAAATAAACATTAAAAAAATTTTTTCAAACCCTATACAGCCCAGACTATCTCAAAGGATGCGTTAGGACTAACTGCACCAGAGTCCTATAGTGGAGCTTATTAAACTGTTGCCTCTTAAGTTACATCAAACCCAAAGAATCAAAATCTCTAGGGTTAGGTCCAAGATCCTAATGTTTAATCCCAAATCTTTACTATGGTTTACAGGACCTTTACAATCTGGCCTCTTGCAGTCCAGAATCTGATTCATGATTCTGTTCCAAAGTACCCTGTACGTCTCCAGTAGAAGCCATTGTTTACCCTGTATCCCTAGTCCCCAGGACAGTGGGGCACAATATCTGCATAATGTTTGCTATTCAGAATCAAAGAGAATTTAATACAGATTTTCTTCACAGCATGGTTGGTTAAACATGACTGAAAATGTCTTCATTTGTTGATGGAGTGTACAGACCAAGAAAAGAAAGGGCTCAGATAACAATGATTGGAGTAATTAATTAGTGGCCTGAAGGAGGAAAGTTTAATCTTCAAAATCAAAGTAATTATTTGGAGGTTGATAATAAGCTCTCCCCCGGTCTCCAGTGAGATCAAATGAATAGAAATAAGCTTTGGATTACATTCAAAGAGTTTCTGATCATATGTACCATACGGGTAAATACAAATCTCAAAAAAAAAAAAAAAAGTTGAATTTTCTCTGGCATAGGGGAAGAGGGGGGGGTTGCCCGGCTGGCTCGCTGGGCCAGTTGGTAGCGCACACAACCCTTGATCTCAGGTTCATGAGTTCAAGCCCCACACTGGGTGTAGTAGAAATTACTTAAAAATAAAATCTTCAAAAAAAAAAAAAAAAAAACAGAAAGAAAGAAAAGAAAGTGACCGCTCCCCTCGTTTCACTTAGAGTGCTTTCCTTTGGAAAAGTTGTAATCACATATTCTTTCTCTGCCCTTTTAAAGTATATGTAGATCTTTTTAAAAGCTAAATAAGCCTTTTGACAGTTTTACAACCCAAGAATGTCTTTCTCAAGGACCTAGCCTTTATCTCTTCAAAACGTAAACATAAAGGAAGATAGCACCCCTATCTCAGGCTCCAGGAGACTTTAACTTGGACATCTGGCCTCGAATTCTAACTACCTACCTGTCATAGAGATGGAGAAGTTTTATTCTTCTTCTGGATAAAGATAATTAGCAAATACCGATGGTCTGCCCAATTACCAAGCGAATCTAGGATGAACTATGTATGACAAATGGTGCTGTCGTGTCCTCTTACCTGAGAACTAGCTGTCATTTGTCTGGAGAACATGGGTGTGACAGGTTGTACCTGCATGGCTAACGGAAAGGGTGAGAATCCGGTCTTTATCTTCCCTTTAGCTGATGGTCTGCGATGCACGTCGTATTTTGATAAATGCTTATGCAGTAATAAGCATCGTCCTCTATCTTTTTGGAGAGGTCTTCTGGGTTGGCAGGAGATTCTGTTTTCAATTTTATTTCCCCAACAGGACCGATCACGAGCCAGACTGACCCAGTGAAAGGTGGTGAATTCGTATGTGGAAAGTGTTCAGCAGCAGTGACAGCGAGCTGAAGGAGCTGTGCATTTCATCAGGGCCCTTACACGTGGAGGGACTACCTGCCCTGAAAACACAGGCTCTTCCTTTTGTAGGTTACTTCTTTTCAAATTTTTTATTGTTTATTTATTTTTGAGAGACAGAGCATGAGTGGAGGAGGGGCAGAGAGAGAGGGAGACACAGAATCCGAAGCAGGCTCCAGGCTCTGAGCTGTCAGCACCGGGGCCAATGTGGGGCTCAAACTCACAAACTGAGATCATGAGCTGAGCTGAAGTCAGACACTTAACCAACTGAGCCACCCAGGTGCCCCGCTTTTTTTTTTAAAATATTTATTTATTTTTGAGAGAGAGAGAAAGCATGAACAGGGGAGGTGAAAAGAGAGAGGGGGCAGGACAGAGGATCTGAAGTGGGCTCCATATGGGGCTTGAACCCACAACTGTGAGATGATGACCTGAGCTGAAGTTGGACATTCAACCATCTTGGCCACCCAGGCACCCTTCCCCTTGTAGGTTACTTCTGCCCACAACATTCCTGTCTCCCCTGACTCCTCCATTAAACACACACACACACACACACACACACACACACACACACACAGAAAAAAAACAAAAAAAGCAAAAAACCCAAGAAAACCTCTGGCATATGAGCAATGGAAAGCTCAGGAAGGACACACTCATATCCAGACTCATACTCATGTCACAGGGGGGCATGTGTGCAGCCTGAGCAACTTAGTAAAGGCAATTTTATAAACAGAAAAGAGGAAGTGGTTGGGATAAAAAGAATGAGATGTCCCAGAAGGAGCGACACTGGCAAAAACTTCATATTAGATGAACTCTCTGCCGCTATATTGCACACGGAGAGAAGAAAGGATAAAATGATCTAAACATAGAAAGGAGTATAACAAAGAAAAAAGATGCTTTCTCCATATCCTAAGTTTATGATGAGAGGGCAAGCACTGTTCAAACTAACCTTTATAAGTCTTTTACAACGAAATAAAACACTTTATTTTCTTTTATTTTGAAGACTGGCAGAACAAACCCCACAATGAAATAACACAATTTAATTTCCAATGTTTCTAATGTTTTAAGTTACGGTGTAATATGAGCAAATATTATTTTTACTATTTCTTCACTTTCTAGCACATTAATAACCAACAGTAAGAGGTGGGTAAAATGCCATATGTTTTCACAAGCAATTTTAAAGTTCACAGAACACTTGTAATCTTTCCTACTGATGTTCAAGATTGCTTTGCATGGTTTTAAGCTTGCGTGGTCTTCCACTAACCATGTAAAGCAAAGCCTGTCTACGTTCCTCATTAACGTTAACAGAAGTGCCTAAAACAGTTTCTGTCACATAATACATGCTCAATAAATGTCACCTGTTATTTCAAAGACATTCCTGTTTTTCAGCTTTAATGCAAAAGGATTTTTGTGGGTTTTTGTTTTTTGTTTTTGTTTTATTTATTATTATTATTATTGTTTTTTAATGTCTATACTTGCTGCTCCTATTTCTCTCCTTCCATTCTCTCTTGAAACAATTCCCATCAGGATTTTGTCCACACCACTCACCACAACTGATCTTCGCAAAGTCACCCATCACTTCTAAATGGCTAAATGCAACGGTAGCTGTAAATCTTACTTAATATACTTGACAGCAGCACTTAATTCAATTCATTAGGAAAGGTCTTGGTTTCCAGATACCACATACCCCTTCCTGGTTTTCACCTGCCCCGTAAATGGATCCCTTTCAATTTCCTTTACTGGTTACTCTTCTCTGACTCCAAATGTCAGAGTGCTGCAGGGCACAACCTTTGGCTCTCATCTCCCTCTCCTCTCTCACCTCACTGTTCACACACACACACACACACACACCACAGCCGTCAGCATTATTCTCTCAACCTCATACCTTGTACCTCTCAACCTCTAGATATTAGAATTATCCCCATTTTAGAGATGAGAAAACTGAGCCACAGAAAAAACTACGTACTTGTCCCACGTCACACAAATGATTTGTGACAGAACTGGGATCTGTGCCTAGGCAGGCTAACTTTAGTTGTCAAATGGCAAATCTTCTCAATTCTTGTCAAGGCTGACCAAAAAAAAAATTATGTATCATTTCAAGAATACTTTTGATAAAGACAAAAAATAAACAATTTCTAAGTCTCTTCCAATTAGACCACTCAATAAGTGAACTTATACCTAATATAAAACATAACATTGTAAACCAAAACATAGCTTTAACAGCCTATAAGAAAATTTCCTACTCAGTTTTATAATCTATGTTTCTATACATAATTTTTAATCGGATTTTTAACATGTATCCATTTTACATTATTTAACATTTTAGCCATTATAATAGAGTAACTTCCTAAAATTAAAATTCAATTTCTTGGAAACCTTGAGGACTAGAAGGAAATTTTGTCATTTTAAAACTTCAGGCAGTTATTCTATTTCTCTAGAAACAGAGGGTTAAATTCACTACAAGGAAAGAAAAACAATTTTCGTCTACCTTTCTAGGTTCTTGGCTGAGATCCTCCATTCCCCACACAATAAAAAGACAGAATAACAGGAGAGAAAAAAAAAACTATTTTAATTATGTATGTATGTATGGGAGCTACACAAAGATAAGAGGCTCAAAAGGCAGCCAGGCAACTGTGGCTTATATATCATCCTGAATGAAAGAAAGGGATAAGCGTCTGGGACTTCAAAGGCAGGGGAAGGTAACTCACGGAAAGGAGAAAAGGGTAAATGCACGGTAAACAAAGCAGCCCTACCGAGCAGGTAATCTCTCAGATGAAAGAGGGATCCCTGGCAGTTGCCCACTTCCTGCTACAGGCCCCCTTTCTAATGTAAATACCCCTATGAAAGACTAACTTTTCCAGTGTCCCAAGCTTCTCAGAATCTCAAAATACACCTAATGCCAAAGACACACGTTTTAGGGTGTCACATTCTGCTAACCATCACACTGATTGGGCAAACGCACTCTTTGGTTTTGAAAAAGGCAAAGATCCTATTCTGAAAAAAAGGAACACAGAGAAAATGAAAAGCTGTAAAACTACTCAGGAAGGAGACAAGAAAACTGAATATACTTGACCTAATCTAATTCCACCACCATCCCCAGACTGACTTGAGGAAAGTATTTTGAGAGACCTTCAGAAAAACATGACACAACTTCATCAATTAATAGTATTTCTTTTCAAGCAGGAAACAGCCTCCTTGACCTCAATCGCAGCAATTTCCTACGCGACACATCCCCAAAGGCAAGGGAATCAAGAATCAAAATGAACTATTGGAACCTCATCAAGATAAAAAGCTTCTGCACTGCAAAGGAAACAATAAAAAAAAACTAATAGGCAACTGAGGGAATGAGAAAAGATAGTTGCAAATGGCATATCGGATAAAGGGCCAATATCCAAAATCTACAAGGAACTCACCAAACTCCACACCTGAAAAACGAATAATCCAGTGAAGAAATGGGCAGAAGACATGAATAGACACTCCTCCAAAGAGGACATCCAGATGGCTAAGAAACACATGAAACGATGCTCAGCATCACTCATCATCAGGGAAATACAAATGAGAACCACACTGAGATACCACCTCATGCCAGTCAGAGTGGCTAAAATGAACAAATCAGGAGACTATAGATGCTGGTGAGGATGTGGAGAAACGGGCACCCTCCTACACTGTTGGTGGGAATGTAAACTGGTACAGCCGCTCTGGAAAACAGTGTGGAGGTTCCTCAAAAAACCATCAGTAGAACTCCCCTATGACCCAGCAATAGCACTGCTGGGGATTTACCCAAGGGATACGGAAGTGCTGATGCATAGGGGCACATGTACCCCAATGTTCGTAGTGGCACTTTC
>CM053575.1:101993066-102088727 GCA_028646485.1 Cryptoprocta ferox | reverse complement strand
ACTTGTGGGGAAGAGCACTGGGTGTTATATGGAAACCAACTTGACAATAAACTATAAAAAAATAAAATAAAACAAAAATAGTATTTCTCTTCTAAAAGAAAAAGATAGAATTAGCAGATTGCTGTCCATCGTTCTTCAGCTGTAGCAATGCTTGTGTGCCTCTTCCCCAAATGATATTCTACACTTAAACATGAGAAAAATAGCACCTCAAAATCATTTCCTCAATAATTTCTTTGAAGACTGTATTGGAGTTTTTGTTAGAAAAGGTTTTGTTTTGTTTGGTGCTGACAGCTCAGAGCCTGGAGCCTGCTTCGGATTTTGTGTCTCCCTATCTCTCTGTCCCTCCCCTACTTGCACGCTCCCTCTCTTTCTCTCTCTCTCTCTCTCAAAAATAAACATTAAAAAAAAGAAAAGCTTCTGTTTGTTTTTTCAGTTTCTTCTCATTTCCCAAGAAAGGAAAATCAATTATAAGATGACACTGGACCCATTATGCCTGTCATGAGAGTACAAAAAGTTTTCATGTGCTTTACTTGAAAGAGTGGACTGCCCTTAGAACTTTACTGCGGGCCAATTCCTCTGTATCAAGTGCCACCACTATTTAGAAGGCCCAGAACAATTAGAAAGTTCCAAAGAGTTCCAAAAGTAAAGGGACAAAAAAAAAAAAAAAGATATTCCATGAAAATGGAAGGGGGGGAGCCAGGATAGTAATACTTATATGAGAAAAAAATAGACTTGAAAACAAAGATTAAAAAAAGAGATAAAGAAGGGCATTACATAATGATGAAGAAATCAACAAGAGAATATAACAATTGTAAATACCTATGTATCCAAAATTGGAGCACTTAAATACATAAAGCAAATATTAACAGACAGGAAGAAATTGACAGTAATACAAAATCAGTAGGTAACTTTATTTTTTTGTTATGTTTATTCATTTTTGAGAGAGAGAGCATGAGCAGAGGAGGGGCTGGGGGGTTAGGGGGGTGGACAGAGACTCCAAAGCAGGCTCTGCACTGACAGGAGCAAGCCCAATAAGGGGGCTCCAACTCATGAAGGATAAGATCATGACCAGATGCTCAACCAAATGATCCACCCAGGTGCCCCACCACTAGAGAACTTTAACACCCCACTTACATCAAGGGGCATATCATCCAGGCAGATAATCAATAAGGAAACAGTGTCAGGGTGCCTGCTTGACTCAGTTAGTTAAGCATCCGACTTTTGGTTTTGGCTCAGGTCATGATCTCACAGTTCGTGAGATCGAGCCCTGCCATCAGGCTCCATGCTAACAGACTGGAACCTGCTTGGGACTGTCTCTCTGCCCCTACCTAACTTAGCATATTCTCTCTCTCTCTCTCTCTCTCTCTCTCTCTCTCTCAAAATAAACTTAGGAAAAAGAAGAAGAAACAGTGTCTTTGAAGGACGAATTAGATGAAGAGGACTTAACCAGATTCTTACAGAACATCCCATCCAAAACAGCAGAATCCATATCCATTTCAGGCGCACATGGAACATTCTCCAGGATAGATCACGTGAGGCCACAAAACAAGTTTCAATAAATTGAGGAAGACTGAAATCATATCGAATATTTTTGCAAGCAAAATGATATGAAACTAGAAATCAATTACAAGAAAAAACCCAGAGAAAACAAACAGCACAGAGACTAAACCACACACTACTAAACAACCAAAGGGTTAATGAAGAAATTAAAGAGAAAATAAAAAAATACCAGGAGACAAATGAAAATGAAGATATAACGGTCCAAAATCTTCAGATACAGCAAAAGCAGTTTTAAGAGGTTTTATAGCAGTACCTGCCTACCTCAAAAAATAAGAAAAGTCTTGGGGCACTTGGGTAGCTCAGCCGGTTAAGTGTCTGACTCTTGATTTTGGCTCAGGTCATAATCTCACGGTTCATGAGATCAAGCCCCATGGTGGGCTCTACACTGACAGTGCAGAGCCTACTTGGAATTCTCTTTCTGCCCCTCCTTCGCTCTCTCTCTCTCTCTCTCTCAAAAATAAATAAGCAACCACAAAAAAAAAGAGGGGTTCCTGGGTGGCTCAGTCAGTTAAGCATCTGACTCTTGAGGTCAGCTCAGGTCATGATCCCAGGGTCATGGGATTGTCCCCTGTGATGGTCTCCACACTGAGCATGGAGCCTGCATGAGATTCCCTCTCTACCACTCTCTCTGCCCCTCGCCCACTCACACTCTCTCTCCCTCTAAATGAAAAAATGAATGAATGAAAGAAAGAAAAAAAGTAAGAAAGGAGGGATGAAGAAAAAAAGAAAGAAGCCTTAAACAATCTAACTTTACACCTAAATGAAAAAGAACCGTCACCAAAGTTAGAAGGAAGGAAATAACAAAGATCAGAGTGAAAAAAAATGAAAGACTAGAAAAAAGCAATAGAAAGATCAACAAAATCAAGAATTAGTTCTTTTAAAAGAGAAACAAAATTAAGAAACCTTTAACCAGACATACCAAGAAAAAAAGAGAGAAGATCTAATAAAATCAGAGAGGAAAGAGGAGAAGTAACAACCAATACCACAGAAATACAAATACACGGATTATAAGAGACTGCCACAAAAAATTATATACCAACACATTAGACAACATAGAGGAATTGGACTAATTTCTAGAAACATAAAACCACCCAAAACTAAACCAGAAAGAAATAGAAAATCTGGACAGACCAATTACTAGTATGAAATTGAATGGGTAATCACAAACTTCCAACAAACAAAACCCAAGGACAAGATTAATTCGCAGGTAAATACTACCAAACATTTAAAGAAGTGTTAAAACCTATTCTCCACAAATTATTCCAAAAATTTGGACAGGAAGGAAAGAGCTTCCAAATACATTCTACAAGGCCAGCATTACCCGAATACAAAAACCATGACATCACAAACAAACAAAATCCACAAGTCAATATCCCTGGTGAACACAGATGCAAAAATCCTCAATAAAATATCAGCAAACCATATTCAACAATACATGAAAAGGATCAGTGTGATACACCACATTAATAAAATGAAGGATAAAGATCCTACTCCAGAAAGGCAGGATGGCTCAGAATTTGCGAATCAATCAGTGTGATACACCACATTAATAAAATGAAGGATAAAAATCCTACGACCATCTCAATAGATGCAGAAAAAGTGACAAAACTTAACATCCAATCATGATAAAAACTCTCAAAAAAGTGGGATTAGAGAGAACATATCCCAACATTAATAAGACCATACATGACAAACCCACAGCTAACGTCACACTCAATGGTGAAAAACTGAAAGCTTTTCCTCTAAAATCAGGAATAGAACAAGGGTGTTTACTCTTACCACTTTTATTCAGCAGAGTACTGGAAGTCCTAGCCACAGCAATCAGATAAGACATTGGCCTTAGCTACATGTGTATGGATATGTCTTCTCAGGCAAGGGAAACAAAAGCTTAAATAAACTATTGGGACTAGATCAAAATTAAAAGTTTTTGAAGAAAATCACCAACAAAACAAAAAGGCAACCTACTGAATGGAAGAAGATATTTACAAATGTCATATCCAACAAGGGGTTAAGATCCAAAATACATAAGGAACTCCTACAACTCTACACCAAAAAAAGTCCAAGTAATCCAACTTTTAAAATGGGCAGAGAACCTGAATACACATTTTTCCCAAGAAGACATACAGATGGCCAAAAGACACATCAAACATGCTCAATATCACTAATCATCAGGGAAAACCAAATCAAAACCACAATGATATACCACCTTACACCTGTTACAATGGCTGGTGTCAAAAAGAAGAAACAAGGGTTGGCCAGGATGCAGAGAAAAGAGAATTTTCATGCAATGCTGGGTGGGGGGAGGGGGGGGATGTAAATTGGTGCAGCCACTCTGGACAACAGTATAGAGGTTCCTCAAAAATTAAAAATAGAAACACCATACAATCCAGTAATTCCACTACTGGGTATTTACCAAAAAAAAAAAAAAAAAAAAAAAAAAACATGAAAATACTGATTTGAAAAGATATATGTCTCCCATGTTTATTGAAACATTATAATAGTGAAGATATGGATATGGATGTAACCCAAGTGCCCATTGATAGATAAATGGATGAAGAAGATGTGCACCGTGCCCCCCCCCCCACTGGAATAGAGGTGAGTCTTATAAAAGAATGAGATGTTGCCACTTGTGACAACATGGATGAACCTGGAGGGTATTATGCTAAATGAAATGTCAAACAAATACCAGATGATTTTACTTATATGTGAAATTTAAAAAACAACAACAAAAGTAGAAACTGACACAGAAATACAGAGAACTGATTGTTATCAGAGGAGAAGGGATTGGGGGATGGGCAAAATGGGCGAAGGGAAGTGGTAGGTACAGACTTCCAGATATGGAGTAAGTCAAGGGGGATAACAGGTGCCACATAGGGAACACAGTCAATGGTACTGTCTACATTACATGGTGACAGACTGTTGCTACACTTGTGGTGAGCATAACATAATATATAGAGTTGTCCAATCGCAATGTTGCATACCTGAAACTAATGTAACGTTATGTGTCAACTATACTTCAATAAAAAAAGAATAAAGAATCCCTTCTTTGGGAGCATAACATAATATATAGAGTTGTCCAATCGCAATGTTGCATACCTGAAACTAATGTAACGTTATGTGTCAACTATACTTCAATAAAAAAAGAATAAAGAATCCCTTCTTTGGGAGTGGACTAGATAGGGCCACCATATACACCTCTAGACTTTGTTTAATACCAGTAGTTCAGTAACTGATTCTTAGAAGTGCTCACTTTCTGTCCCACAGTGTGTCCTCACCTCTAGCTGACTCCTCAAAATTAAGGGCTATTAGCAGGGCTTCCCTATAATTTTCTTTGCTTATTTTTTTGTGATTCTGATGGCTTTTTTAAAGAGGAATACTGCAGGCCAGGTCTAATGTCTTCTTTCAACACATCTCTTCCCATAGTACAGTTTTAGTAGATGATCTCTAGGATTGTGGCATGTGGATGCCTTTCTTCCTCCAGGGCCCATTTTAGATTTGTGCTAGCGTGGAGTCATTTTAAGTCAGTTCAGGGAATGTGGGAAAGCCTGTACTAAAGTTTACATATTTCCAAGACCTTTCTTCTACATAGATATCCTTAAAAATAGACCTTTTTTCCTAAAAAGAAAACATTTCGCTTTTTTCAGTCAAAAACGTAGAACAGATTGGATTTTAGTACAAAAACAATGTGCTTAGAAACTCTTGGTAGAACTAAAACATGTGTTTTTTTTAAAAAATCTTGTGATTTTTACTGCCATGATATAAAAACACTAGCAGTTCACAGATGTATTAAATTTCTGAAGCCCTGACCTTCGACAAATGTCAATGTTATTCCTTCAGTATAGACAGAGGAGATACCTTGGATTGCTTGATAAAGTGTGCACAGTGTATTTATGAAGTCACTTAAGATAAAATTTTGCCAAGGAGTCAGAAGGTTATATTTTCCTGACATGCTTAACTGTGGGGTCACTCTATTGTAAAGTTATCTATTATCTGGGAGCTGTCTGAATTGACATTATTCATTGACTTATGGAACTGGCAAAAATCAGAGCTCACAGACTTCAGCTTCCAACTCAATTCTGCAACCCGGGCTACATTATCTGCCAAATGATCATCTTCTCCCCGCAATAAATGAAGACTAAACTACTCTAGATGAAATAAGAAGGAAAAGGTGAGGATGTTTGTTTCTAAAGAAGATGAAGAAAAGGAGAAAGAGTACGTTGAAATTAAAATATCAACCTGAGAGGGAAATTTTCAGCAAGGGATGATATCATCCTTAATATATAAATTGGTTTTTCAAAAAAATTTTTTAATGTTTGTTTATTTTAGAGAGAGAGAGAACAAGTGGAGGAGGGGCAGAGAGAAAGGGAAACACAGAATCCGAAGCAGACTCCAGGCTCTGAGCTGTCAGCACAGAGCCCTACGTGGAGCTCAAACTCACGGACTGTGAGATCATGGCCTGAGACCGCGGTCATGGCCTGAGCCGAAGCAGGACGCTCAACCAAATGAGCCACCCAGGCACCCCTATAAATAGGTTTTAAAAGTTAATTTTAAGGGTGCCTAGGTGGCTAAGTTGGTTAAGTGTCTGACTTAGGCTCGGGTCATAATCTCGGAGTTTAGGAGTTTGAGCCTTGCCTCAGGCTCTGTGCTGACAGCTCAGATCCTAGAGCCTCCTTTGGATTTTGTGTCTCCCTCTCTCTCTGCCCCTCTCCCACTCATTCTCGGTCTCTCTCTCTCAAAAATAAACATTAAAAATTTTTTTCAGTTAATTTAAAAAACACCGTTTCCACAATACAAAATTAGTAGAGAACATAAATAACTCACATAGAATGACAACTGGATAATACAGGATAAAAAAAATAAACTTTAGTCATGTAACTACACACACACACACACACATACACACACACACACGGACAAAGAAATGGGTAGGCTGAAGGCATTCTAAATTAACACTAAACAATACGGATAAACAGAGAAAACCATGGTCTACTCTGTAATATCATTATGGTTATAGTACTAAGAAGCCTCTGATGATCAAAAGCAGAAATATTAAAGTCAAGGCCATACTAGGGAAAGAGGGAATGGTGTAGACAGTTTCAGAATTGCAATACCAAGATTATTTTCACTGCAGGAATTTCAATAAAGGTATTTTTTAAAAATGTTAATGTTTATTTTTGAGAGAGGCAGACAGAGCTCAAGTGGGGGAGGGGCAGAGAGTGAGGGAGACACAGAATCTGAAGCAGGCTCCCGGCTCTGAGCTGTCAGCACAGAGCCCAACACGGGGCTCGAACTCACGAACCGTGAGATCATGACCTGAGCCGAAGTCAGATGCTTAACCGACTGAGCCACCCAGGCGCCCCTCAATAAAGGTATTTTTATTCATCTGAGTACATTTTGTTATTTCAAGCTACAAATAACAAACTTATTCAATAAGTGCCAAAAAAAAAAAAAACCCACAGAAAACAAAAACTAATTCCACAGGAACATGAAAGAGAGGGAGGGTGATTGAACAATCTTACGTCCCTTATACTATAATATAGTCTACTAAATAATATTTTTAAGGACAAAATTATGGGGGAATTTTAAAAAGACTTCAAGCTAAATAAAAGCTCTACATGAAAATTTTGTGAGATGTAGCTACAACTATATTTAGAAAGAAACGTTTTGATGTTAATAAATAATAAAATGTAAAATACTTTCTAGATGCCATACATATTAAAGTTTCACATATTATCACATTTAAACTTTTTAATTGTATTTTTGTTGTAAAATATTATTAACAAAAATCCAACTGAGTAAATTTGAAGATCTAATGGTCTTTAAGGGATGCATGAATCTGATAGTACCCCATCTAGCAAGTAAAGGGGAGCATAGAAGGTTTTCATAGGAAGGAAGGTGGGACAAGAAAGTTCTAGCAATGGAAAGGATGGTTTTAGGGAAAGGTCACTTTCCCTTAGAGGGAAGAGCAGGGGGTCTTTATAGGTAGATTACCTCATCTTCCTTTGGGGGACCGAGAGAGGACAGATTACCTCATTGGTGCGGACCAGAAAACTCCTGACTGACAGGTCAAGCCTACATTGTGGGGGACGTTGAAACTGCAGTTAGGTTAGGTATCAAGCCCTGGCTTGGTGACTTGGCCTGACACCATGTGGGGCCTGTGGTTTTCTTTTAATTTATCTTCGTGAAAATAAAACCTGTATTTTTCAAAGGATGATCACTTCTAAATAGCAAACATGTAGGTGAACACACTTTTTTTTTTTTTTTTTTAATAAAGAATATATTGCCAAAACCGTAGAGGCTTCCTGGGTGTTCCTTTCCCAACGACATCCTCTTCCTCCCTGCAAAAGTAGCCCACTATCCTGACTCCTTGACTTCATAATTGTTCCAACTATGTATACGTTTTTTAAAAAAACACACTGCTTAATTTGGGCCACTCCTTTACTTAAGTGGAACCATATTACATGTATCCTTTTATAGCCTGATATTTTAACGTTGTCTTTTAGCTCACGGGCAGCTGTAGATTGTTACTGTATCATCCAGACACACCACAATGATACATTCTACCGATGAAGAATGCATGGGTCATTTCCATTTTAGGGCTGCTATGAATATGCTTATACTTGTCTTCTGGTGTATATGTGCCAGATTTTCTCTGGGTTAAACATCTAGAAGTAGAACCACTGGATCGTAGGATATGCACATATTTAAATTTACTAAGTAATGCCAAATTGGTCACCAAAGTAGTTGAACCAATTTTCAATCTCATCAGTAGTGCTGGAGAGTTCCTATTGCGCCAAATTCTTAATCCCAGCAATTATCAGACTTTATAATATCGCCAATATGGTAGGAATGTTTTTTATTCTAGGTTTAAATTTGATTTCTCTAATAATGAAGTTGACCACACTTTCATGTTTATTGGCATTCAGGTTTCCTCTTTTGTGAAGTGCCTTAATTTTTTCCCACTTTTCTATAAGATTCCTTCTATTCTGGGTTGTTTGGTATGAATTTTATATACATACACACACACACACACATACATACATACACACGCACTGGATATCAGTTTTTGTCAATTATATGATTTGCAATTATCTTCAGTTTGTGACTTGCATCTTTACTGTCTTGATGGTAGCTTTCGAGAAAAGAAATTTAGTTTCATGTAACTGAACGTAACAATCTTTTTCATTATGCTATGAGTATGTGTGTCTTTAGGCACGCAAGCACTGTATTTTGCTTTTGGCATGCATGTGTGAGTGTAGTCTCCTTTAGAAAATTCTTCCCTATCTGGAAAATACAGATCTATTTCCCTGGAATGTATTTGTATATGGTGTAAAGTAGGGGTCCCATTTCATTTTTTAAAATACGGGCACCCAATTGTCCTACTTGCTGAATAGTATTTTAATATTATATTTATTGGGGGGAAAAGGCTACCCTTCCTCCACCTATTTGAAGACCATATTGTTACATATCAAGAATTCTGAAATGTAAGTTTCTCTTTCTCAATTCTCTATTTGTCTACTCCGGCAACAATAACACTCTCACCTCAATTCTTTACATCTGTAAGTCATTATATTTACGAGGGTTCACCTTACATTCTTCATCATGAGTGGGCCAAGAGATAGGCCTTTTAAACTCCATATAAATTTGAGAATCATTTTATCAAAGGTCCACAAAATAATAAGGTTGGAAGTTTTACTAGGATTCCTATGATTCTATAAATAACATTTGGGAAAACTGACATTCACGTTATGAGTCTTTCTTGTGTCTCTCTGCAGTTGTTTAAATAGCCCTTAATTTCTTTCAACGTAGTTTTATCATTTTCTCCCTGTTTCTTATAAAACTTTTGTTCAATTTGTTTCTACTTGTTTATTTTTCTATACTGTTATAAATGGTATGTTTTTAAATTTTCATTTTATGACTGATATTTGCTGATACGAAAAGTGCAAATTGCTTTAGTATATTCTCTTCTGAATCTGGCCAACTTGCTAAATTCTATTAATTCTAAAAATGTTTTGTACATTCCTTTGGGCCTCCATATAAACACTCAAGTCATTATAGTTAGTAAATTTCATTGCTTACCTCCCAACCCTAACATAATTTTATTTTTTACTATGTTGCGTACCTCCAGTATGATGATCAACAGAACTGTCAGTCAGCATGCCTGACAAGCTGCCATTCTCAACGGGAAATCTTTGAACTTTCAGTTAACATTAAGAATGATGTTTTGGAAGTAATCAATGTCCTTTACCGTGTGAATGGCTAAATAAACTGTAGTACAACCAGATAATGAACTGTTACTCTGTGCTAAAAACCAATGAGCTATTAAGTCACAAAAAGATATGAAGGAAACTTAAATGCATGTTAGTAAGAGAAAGAAGCAAATCTGAAGAGGCTACATACTGTATCATTGCAACTATATGACATTCCGAAAAAGGCAACATTATGGAGACAGTGCAAAGATCAGTGGATGCCACAGGCTCAGGGAAGTGTGGGAGGGAAGGAAGAAGGGGTGGAACGCAGATTTTTAAGGCAGTGTGACTTTTTGGTATGACACTGTCACGATGGATCCATGTCCTTGTGCATTTGCCGGTAACATAGACTGTATGACACGAACAATGAACCCTAATGTAATCGATATTGGCCAATAATGTTATCGATTTGGCCAATAATGTTATCGATATTGGCTCATCCATTATAACACTGGATTAATGCAAGATGCTAATAACAAGGACTGTAGTCAGGGTTGTGGGGGGTGATGTCTGGTGTTTATGATAGTATTTTCTATAGACACCATCTGCCAGCTTAAGTGAATTCTCTTGTTTTTCCAAACACTGCAGATATCCCTACCCCCTACATCACAATTCCCTCACTGCATCTGAGATACGTTTTTCCTGGATAATCTATGCCAAAGCACATTTATTCATCAAGAAATATTTTGTTCACGCAGGGGCCTGTCTCCTGAAGACCACACAGGTTTTCCTACTGCCTCCCTCTCCCAACTCATACTTTCTGCTTGCTGTTTGTCCCAAATGTCCTGCACCTCCATCCAGACTGCCTCCAAGTGCATCCCAGGGTGGCCACTTTGCTGTTGTTTGTGTTAATCTTTACATGCTGAGAAGTGGATAAATAATCAATTTTTATGCAATTAACTCTTCATGTAAAAGAATGGTACTGGGGACATCAAGGTGCTATGTACCAAATTCTAATAATTTAGGTATCTCATATAATGTATTAAAATGTACAAAGTTAATGTGTTTACATGAAAAAAAAGTAAATTCTCTCATATGCTGTTTTGAACACAAATGGATTTTGACTCTAACAAATGATTTTGAGTATCTACTAAGATGGTCATGATTTTTCTTCCTCAGTACGTCAATATGCTAAATTATTTGCTATTTTAATGTTTGTTGAGTTCATCACCCTTGCTTTGCAACATTCAGGCCAGTGGTTTATATAAGCCATCTTTTATCTTAATAATATAGTACATACCTGTGAATTCAACAAAGAAACTAGAAAACTGACACAAATTTTTATACAACTATGTGCTCCTCCTCCATTCCATAACCCCAACCCAGAGTATTTCCTGAATCTTATAACATACAGATTACATATATATATACACACACTTATGTACATATATACACACATACAAATACAGTTGACTCTTGAACAATGTGGGGTTACGAGCATCTACCCCCCACCAAGCAGCTGCAAATCCTTGTACGACATTTGACTCCCCCAAAACTTCGCTACTAACAGCCTACTGTGGACCAGAAGACTTATCAATAACATAAAGCGTTCATTAACATATATTTTGTATGCATGTTACATGCTATATTCTTACAATGAAGTAACCTAGAGGAAAAAGAAAATTATTTAAAAAAAGTGTTACAGTACTGTGTCAATACTGTAAGTTTTTATCACCTGTTTACAATATAAACTGTCAGTATCTACATCAATACTGATGTTACACATATCACTAACACCAGATACCAAAACTGAAATCATGAAAAAGAAATGCATAGTTATTTACGAGTGTAATGATTCATGCACTGACGACAAAGACGCAGCAAGATGACGGCTCTATGGTAGACCAACGGTAACTGATACCGTAACTTCATGGTAGCCTAGCCGATACACTAAGGAATGAATCCTTACAAGATTTTTGTGGCATAGAGTATTCCAGTCATATTCCTGATAAAGTATTGGAAACAGTTGCATTAAAAAAAACAAAACGCACTTACCTGTGACGCCAGGCTAAAACACAGTTTCTCCAATGATGAGAGAGAGGTGTACTGTACGGTGATGTAACTCTTTGACAGCAAGTTACACAACAGTAAGAAAACCGACACACTGGTAATTTCATATTAAAATAGCACTCACCTGATGCCTGTGTAAAGACAAGCTATCCATGCCTTGCACACGATGTTCTACACAATGAAAACTTAGGACACAAAACACCTGCAGTTCTTGCTATGCGGTTATTAGACAGATATTCACACACAGACACAGACACAGACACACACAACAGATAGGTTTATTAAGGCAGGTGTATGAACAGACAACTTACTATTCATTAAGTGGAAGTGGATCATCATAAGAGTCTTCCCCCTCATCTTCACATGGAGGAGGAGGAAGAGGGGGAAGAGGGGGAGGAGTTGGTCTTGGTGTCTCAGGGGTGGCAGAGGTGGACCAGGCACAGGAGGTGAGAGGGGAGGCAGGCACACTTGATGTAAATTTACACAAACACATCACAGTTTCTGACTTGTTTTTTAATTTCTTTAAAAACGTTTCTAGCAGCACCAATCTCTCTTCGCCTTTTGCTTTAGCTTCAGTACCCCTGTCACAGAAGGGTCCGTGTCACACAAGAAGTCCTGATCAGAACGCTTCTGCCAGACTGTTTTTCTGGCATGGTTTCTTCTACACCTTCTTACTCATTGTCCGGCACTGGTTCAGAAACACTCCTCTCCAACAAACCGCCTTCTGCTAATCCTCTGGCCCAGTGTCTATCAGCTCTTAAATGACTCCAAGATTCACTATCTTGAAACCCTTCACACCCACACACACATTTTGTTTTGTTTTGTTTTTCCATACCCAGTCTCCTTTATGATTCCCTTGAGTGGCTCTGTCTTAAATCCTGTGTCATGCGACAACATCTAGATACAGTTTTCTTCAGCCAGAATGTATCATTTTGGGCTTTCACGGTTTCCTAAGAATGACGGCACCTTCAATGGTGTAATCCTTCCAGACTGTCATGATGCTCTTCCACTGTTGACAATCCTTTCCACAGAGTACCGTGTGTAATGAGCCTTAATGTCCTTATAAACTCCTGATCTAGAGGCTGAATTAGACATTGTGTTTGCAGGCAAGCAGACAACTTCAATGCCTCCACTGTTAAACTCATGGGGCTCTGCGCGGCCAGAGGCATTGTCCAATATTGAAAGGATTTTAAAGGCAGTCTCTCTCTCACTGGCAAGGTATTTCCTGACCTCAGGGACAATGCACTGAAGGAACCAATCCAGAATAACTGATGAATGTTGTTGTCCAGGCCTTTTTGTGTAACTACAAGACTGGCAGCTGGTGTTTATCTTTACCCTTTAAGGCTCCAGGGTTAGCAGCTTTATAGTTAAGGGCAATCCTGATCACAAACCCAACTTCATTTGCACAAAATAGTAAAATTCACCTATCCCTTCCTGTCTTAAGTCCTGGTGCTCAATTCTCTTCCCTACTCATAAATGTCCTTTGTGGCATTTTTCCCCCCAGGACAGGCACTTTCATTTGCATTTAAAAACCTGTTCAGGCAGATACCTTTTATCCTCAGTGATTTTCTTAAAGTCTGGAAACCCATCTGCTGCCTCTTGGTCAGATGAAGCTTCTTCTCCAGTTAGCTTGACATAGTTTTAAGTTTATTTATTTATTTTGAGAGGGAGAGAGAGAGAGGGAGCGAGGGAGAGAGAGAGAGGGAGCGAGAGAGAGAGCGAGAGAGAGCTCGAGCTCCCAGGACGGGGGGGGGGGGGAGAGGGTGGGGGGTGGGAGAGAGAGAATCTCAAGCAGGCTCCACACTGTCAGTGCAGAGCACGATGTGGGGTTTGAACTCAAGAACCGGAAGATTATGACCTGAGCCAGAGTCAGATGCTTAATAAACGGAGCCACCCAGGCGCCCCAGAGAGAGAGAGAGAGAGAGAGAGACCGACCGACCACACAAGACAGGGAGGGGGAGGGAGGACCCCAAGCGGGTTCCACACTGCCAGCTCTATCTCACAACCCTAAGGTCATGACCTGAGCCAAAAGCAAGAGTTGGACGCTTAACCCACTGAGCCACCCAGGCGCCCTTTTGGCATTTTTTTAACCCAAACCTGTAATCTTACCAAATCATCCTTTGCTGGCATTAAATTCTTCAGCTTTACAACCTTCGCCTTCCTTTAAAGTTGCGTATATAACTTCCCTTTTTCTCGAATCATGTTAGAACCTATAGGTACCCTTTTCTTAAAGCAGTCTTGCCCCCCCATAAAAGCTGCGTTTTCAATAGGACACAAAAAAGGTACTTCACGGAAAGTGCAATGTTGTTCTGCCTCCTGGCGTAGCTGCACAACAGCTTCACAAATTTCCTTTTCTTTTTCTTTACACTGGTCCTTACGGTAGATTTCATTTATCTTGAAATGGCAGGAAACCACAGCTGCAGACTTCAGTCTATATGGTACGTTATCGAGCAATTCAACTTTCCCTTCTTAATGTCACGACGATTCTCTGCTTCTTGGGAGCACTTCCAGCATCGCTAGTGGCGCTTTGTACGAGTCCCAGGGTGTTATTCAAGGTTTACGGTATTGCGCTAAACATGAGGAAAAATGCCTAAGAACCAAGAAAGGTCACTTTTTACTGCGATCTGCAATTTCCTGGAGACTGCTCACCGAGAGGTGATTAGTGTCATGTGGCATTTTAAGCAGATCCTGGCAGTCCCTGAGCTTACCAAAACAGGGGGTGCTACAAAGTCTCTACAGGAGCACGGTATGTACTACAGCTAATCTGATAGTTATAATTTAATGCTCATCTTTTAACATTTGTCAACTGTGAATGGCGCCATATACAATCTCCAAGTCTATGCGCAGATTTTAATAAATTAACTTTTTATAATAGATGTGTGCACATGTTAGGGTAGTAAATGTTAGGCTAATAGTGACATATTTTATGCGTTCATGACACACCTTTTTCTCCATTTTTTTCTATATTTCTAGGCTGCATATCTCCTCTACAGGTTTGTTTTTCAAACTGTTGCAAACCTCCAAAATAGTTTCCAATATATTTATTGGAAAAAAAATCCACGTAAAGCGGAACTGGGCAGTTCAAACCCATGTTGTTCAAGGGTCTTGTGCGTGTATGTTGTTAAGACAGAGGCAGCTTTTGCTATGTTTGTATCCAACAAAATTTCATGAAGAAAAATCCCTATTGCACAGGGCAGAGCCATAGATGGATGAGGCGTTCTCCAAAGTGGCACGTGTGTACGTATATATATATATATATATGTGTGTACATACATTCCTAGAGAGTGTGTTGTTTACATTGAGCATCACAGTACATTTGATCTTTTGAGAACTTATTTATCACTCACCTTTATGTAGAAATTTTGCATACACGTTTAGCTTACTCCTTTTGAGAGCTATATAGTCATTGGGAATATACTTTATCCGTTCCCCTTCTTTCTGGGCATTGGGACCGTTTCCATGTTTTCACTTTAACAAATAAAGCTGATAGGAACTACTGCATGTGTACATACTCTGCACGTCTCTTCTGCACCCAGGCATGGGAGTGCTGGTAAAGTATATAAATGTTTAACTATTGGGCTAATGCCAAACTGTTTCATAAAATGGCTGTGCTAACATTCCCACCACGAAGTTCTAAGTGATACTGTTGATCCAGATCCTCTCTGATACTTGGTGCTATTTTAAGACCTTTGATTTTTACCATTTGAATGGGTATAAAATGATGCTCAGACTGTAGCTTTTCTATGTAGTCCACAATACGTTCTTATATTTTCGAGGCTTCCAGCATCTTTAGTTATATCCTTTTTCTCCCCCAATTTTGGTTTGTGTGTGCGTTCTTTCTTCTGGCACAGGGTTAACACACATTTGTCAGTGTTACATTTCTTTGAGCTCTGACATTCAGTACTCAATATTCATTTCGATTCCATTAACTTTTGCTCATAATTTTATTATTCCCTTTGCCCAGCACCTTTCTCAAAATAAAGGGGCACCTGGGTGCTAACTTCAGTTAGTTAAGTGTCCAACCTTGGCTCAGGTCATGATCTCACAGCTTATGAGTTCGAGCCCCGTGTTGGACTCTGTGCTGACAGCTCAGAGCCTGGAGCCTGCTTAGGATTCTGTGTCTCCCTCTCTCCCTGCCTCTCTCCTGCTCACACTCTCTCCTTCAAAAGTAAACATTAAAAAAAATAATAAGGATCTGCAGCTATACTTTTCCCTCAAATTACTATTTAGCTAAAAGTTTTCATCTGTAGTGTTTCCATGAGCCTTCAGTTCCAAATATTTCCTAATTCCTACCTAAAATTTCCTGTGATCTGAGGTGTTTGGATTCATATTAAATTTTTTCTAGTCGCTCTGCAGTTATTGATTTATAGCTTAATTGCATTGTTATCAAATAACACTCTTTGAAGGATTTCAATCTTTTAACATTTGTTTAAACTATTGAGTGAGTGCTTGCAAAGAAAGTTTATCCTGAAGTTGTTAGGGGCAATGTTTTATACAGATTCTAACAGAAGTTTCTTAGAAGAAAATTCATGGCTCAGAATACAAATAAGTGAAGTTTAAAAATAAACATAACTGAAAATGTAAGCAAGAAAATACACCCAAAGAAACAAAAAGGGAAGAAATAATAAAGGGTAGGGCCCTTTATTATAAAACAACAGACAATAAAATTGCATAGAAAAAAAAGATTAATAAGTACCAGAAACTCCTCCTTTGAGAATTATTGACAACTTCAGGAAAATCTATTCAACAAATTAATAATAAAATGCAAGTAAACAGAATATACTTAAATCTGGGGACAAACTATAGCTATCATAAAGACTTAAAAAGTAAAATTCTACTGTAAGAAAAACTGTACACAAATATACTCAAATTGAAAACCTACAATATATATTCGGCAAAATATATTAATGACAAAGTTAGTACTGTATGAAATAGAAAACCTGCAGACACCAAGAACATAAAAGAAACTGAAATAGTAATCTAAAATAAAATATCTCTTGAAGAAGCTTTTCCCAGATAGGCTTACAGGGGAGTTCCGTTGCATTGAAATAGGTAAGTCTAGGATTTATCCAAAATCAGAAAAATTGTGAAAGATGCCCATTTTTCAGGGAAGTACAACCTTAAAAAGAAACTGGTAAGACAATAGAGAAAAGTATGGGCCAATTTCACTAACAAAGATAGAAGCAAACTCACTAAATAAAATATCAGCTAACAGAATCCAACTGGGAGTTTGAAAAATAACTCTAATAATACTTCTTTTATTAGTATTTATTTTATTAACAGTTTATTCTACAAGTATAAAGACAATATATCAGAAAACCTATAAATGGATTTTACCAGAGCAACAGAATCAAGAAGAAAACACATGATTATCTCAGAAAGCACAGGAAAGACATTTGATAAAGTTCAACATGTAATTATCATTTTTCCCTAAAAAACAAAATAGGGACAGAACAGAATTTCTTTAACTTTTGGAAGGCTATGTATTAGTGCCCTAGAGCAAACATCATTATTAATGGAAAAACTTTTGATGCATTTCTTTTAAGGTCAAGAACAAGAGAAAAATGCCACTCCCAAAGGTACAGTTCAACACAGTATAGAACATCCTGACAAGGTAATAAGAAAAAGGAATAAAGGCAAAAACAATTAAAAGGGAAGAGACTGTTACTACTTGAAGCCGACTGTACAATCCACATAGAAAACCGAGGATCATCACCATCCCATTGAAAGACCTTATAAGAAATTAAGATATAGTATAAAACTGTAGTAAAAACAAAAACAGTGACACAGAATCAGAGACTAATGTAATAGAATAAAAAGCCCAGAAATAAGTCCATCTGCATATGAAGTTTGGTGTATAGAATTCATATCACAAGTCAGTGACATACGATGGATTATTTAGCAAATAATGATACGAAATTGGTGCACTCTGTAGAAAAAAATAAGATTGAATCCTTACCTCACTAAGTCTTCATATGTGGACTCCAAATTTATTAGAAATCAAAACATGAGAAGCAAAATTGAGGTATAAAGTTAATAAAAGGATACGTAGGAGAGTATCTTCGTGATCTTGAAGTAGAGAACTATTTATTATACAATGTTCTCCAAGAACAAACCTTGAAGAAAAGTGACAGGCATTACAATAACAAAATTAAAGATTTCTGTTTAAAGAAAGTCAACACATGGATAGCAAATGGGGAAGAAATAATTGAAATGAAAATCATTGACAAAAAGACAAAAAACGTCATAGAAAAATGGACACAGGATATGACTAAACAACTTACAAAAGAAGAAACAATACTGCAATACACATGAAGATGTGCTCAAACTCATATTCAGAGAAATGCGAGTACTATTATGTACATGAAATGGCAAAAATTATAAATCATATAAATCCAAGGACTGACTAAGATCTCGGAAAGCTGTAATGCTGTATTTCTGGTCATAACTAACACTGTTGCAGCCATTATCAGAAAATGTTGTCAGTCCTTAAAAAAATTAAATATAGGAATATGCAGTGACCTGGAAATCCTATTCCTGAATACATACGTTAGAGAAAATTCTAAGGAAAGTCACCAACGTCCAAATACCATTTATATCAAGCTAAAACACATACAAATTAAGAATTTAAAAGGTAGAATGAAGGAACATATATTCAGTGTAACAGGTATTAAGGAGTTAGATATGGTAGCAGAGATAGGGAATGCTTTAATACAAAACAAAAGACGGTTTTGCATTAATCAATAATAATGTGCCATGAATGAACTGAGGGGTATAATTAATTCAATTCAGTAAACGTGGGAAGTGAATAGAAAAATATTTTAATAAAAACCTGAGAAAATACAAACCTCCTAAGTCTTGGAATGCATACACTCATGAGCTTAATAAAATTCTATTATTGTTGGCCTTGAGCTAGCAATTTTGGTAGCAGTTCACTACTGCTAAAAGTAAACAAAATGACAATAAAAATTTAATTTAAAAAACCTAAGCGGCGGGCCATTCAAATAAAGAGTTCTGTGTTTTTCCATGCTCATGAATTTGAAGAATATTGTTAAAATGTCTATACCATCCAAAGCAATCTACATATTTCATGCAATCCCTATCAAAATACCAACAGCATTTTTCACAGAGCTGAAATTCCTAAAATTTGTGTGTAACCAGAAAAGACCTCAAATAGGCAAAGCAATCTTGAAAAAGAAAACCAAAGCTGGAGGCATCACAACCGCAGACTTCAAGCTATATTACAAAGCTGTAATCATCAAGACAGCATGGTATTGGCACAAAAACAGACACATAGATCAATGGAACAGAACAGAAAACCCAGAAATAAAACCCACAACTATATGGTCAATTAAACTTCGACAAAGCAGAGTGAGAAAGTGAGAAAAGTGAGAAAAGTCAATATGGTCAATTAAACTTTGACAAAGCAGAGTGAGAAAGTGAGAAAAGTGAGAAAGTGAGAAAAGGACAGTCTCTTCATCAAATGTATTGGAAAAATTGGATAGCCACATGCAAAAGAATGAAACTAGACCATTTTTCTTATACCATGCACAAAAATAAATTCAAAATGGATTGAAGATCTAAATGTGAGACATGAAACCATCAAAATACAAGAGAACACAGGCTGTAACCTCTCTAACACTGGTGATAGCAATTTCTTATAGACATGTCTCCTGAGGCAAGGAAAACAAACGCAAAAATAAACTATGGGGACTTCATCAAAATAAAAAGTTTCCACAGAGGGAAGGAAGCAATCAACTAAAGTAAAAGGCAACCTAGGGAATGGGAGAAAATGCTTGCAAATGACATATCTGATAAAGGATTAGTATCCAAAGTACATAAAGAACTTATAAAACTCAACACCCAAAAACCAAATAATCCAACTAAAAAATAGGCAGAACACATGAACAGACATTTCTCCAAAGATCTACACACGGCCAACAAACACATGAGAAGATGCTCAACATCAACCCATCATCAGGGAAATGCAAATCAAAACTACAATGAGATATCACCTCACATTTGTGAGAATGGCTAAAATCAACAACACAAGAGACAACAGGTGTTGCCAAGGATGTGGAGAAAAAGGAACAGTCGTGCACTGTTGGTGGGAATGCAAGCTGGTGCAGCCACTGTGGAAAACAGTATGGAGGTTCCTCAAAATTTAAAAACAGAACTACCTTATGATCCAGCAATCACACTACTTGGTATTTGCCCAAAGGGTTAAAAAAAAAAAAAAAAAACACACTACTTCAAAGGGATACATGTGTCCCTATGGTTTTTAAAAAATATTTTTTTTGAGAGACAGAGACAGAGCATTAGTGAGGGAGGGGCAGAGAAAGAGGGAGACACAGAATCTGAAGCAGGCTTCAGACTCTGAGCTGTCAGCACAGAGCTCCGACATGGGGCTTGAACTCACGAACTGTGAGATCATGACCAGAGACGAAGTTGGATGTTTAACCAACTGAGCCACCCAGGTGTTATGTGCCCCTATGTTTATAATAGTACTGACAATACCCAAATTATGGAAGCAGCCCAAGTGTCCATCGAATGATGAATGGATCAAGAGTATAGTATACATGTACAATGGAATCATACCTAGCCAATAAAAAAAGAAGGAAAGCTTGCCATTTGCAGCAACATGGATGGAGTTAGAGAGTATTATGCTAAGTGAAATACGTCAGTCAGGGGAAGATAAATACCATATGATCTCACTCATTTGGAATTTAAGAAACAAATCAGCAAAGCAAAGCAACACACACACACACACACACACACACACACCAAAAAACAAAAACAAAAAGAGGGAATCAAAACAAGAAACCGCCTCTTAATTATAGAGAATACCAGAAAGGAGGTGGGCAGGGGAATGGGTTAAATAGGTGATGGGGATTAAGGAGTGACCCTGTGATGAGCCCTGGATGATGCATGGAATTGCTGAATCACTATATTACATACCTAAAACTAATATAACACCGTATGTTAACTAAAATTAAAACTTAAGAAAAAGTTATGTGTTCCTACCAGTTACTCATAACAGCTATTTTCCTACAGGAGTCTATGTTGTATCAAAAACGTTGATACGTTTACAGTAAATGGAAGTCCATGTAGTAAGTTTGTTTCACACTCTAATCCCTAACCAATTATCATGTTGTTGTATCCGCTGGTCTATGAGAACTTACGCATCATAAGTAACCCCAGAACTCCGGCTTTCTGGAATTGTCCTCTTCTGTAAGATCTAACGAAAAGAAATCAAACCTCTCCTTTTACTGCAGGAAATTCAAGTCCCTCCTGAACGTTTGAGGATTCCTGTGAGGGGCTTGGCTGTCTTGGTTGTCACTTGTCACCGATGACCGCTGTTCTATGGCTGTTGAGACAACTGACCAGTTTATTACTGCAACTTATGAGCTCTACTTCTCTCACGTTTTGCTTTGCTAACTGCTGATGCTAGACAGTAGACACCTAACAAATGTCATTGAAGTTCTGAATTTTAACACAGAAAAAAAAACCTAAAATCGAAGTCATTGCAGTCATTACAGTTTACCAGCCTGGAATACCTAGTCAGCTCTGAGTTCTTCCTTCCATCTTCCACTCTTTACCAGCCTGAAGGAGACAGCCAGGAAAAAAAAAAAATACCTGACATCACATAACTGTCTGGATTCCCTCCCTTTCCCCAGAAGGAAGGGCTTAACATCCATCCCCTGTCCTCTAATGTGGGATGTACTCAGTTACTGGCTCCAGTGAACTATGACGTATGGAAAAGGAAATATAGTGAAAATCCAACTGAAATTTCATCAATCCACTAGATACAACTGCAAATTATATATGGGAAATACAGAATAGGTATTGACTCTATGCTATTAAGACGACTTGGCCAATTTTTTTAGTATAAAAATCGTATCATGGTTATTGTTTTTAATTTCTTAGTCTTTATCTTAGAGAGATACATACTGAATATTTACAGAAAAAAATGATACGCTACTTGGGGTTGGCTACAAAATAACGGGCGAGAATCCCTGGGGGGGGGGCGGATATAAGTGATACGAGATAACTGTTCAAGCTGGGTGAAGGTCTTTTTGGGGGCTCACCATTCTCGTCTCTTAACTTTCGCAGAGGTCTTAAACACTCTATTAAACATTTTTAAAATGTCTGCCGAGACGTACTTTCCCTCAAGAGAATCATTTATTATTATTAAACAGATTACATAGTATCTCTATCTCATTTGTTTGTATTCTGATTGCTGTATCCACATTAAAGAAAAATGAAGAGTATTTTTTTTGGATTATAATCATTTTGATGGCCTCACTAAAGCAAAAAGTCTGTTCAAAGATGCTTTGGTGCCGCCGCTGACACAATCTGCTTTAAATATTTATGGTAGGAGAACTACATTTTTAAGTCAGCCTTACTGAGCAGAATAAACAACAGGCATCATAGGCGAAAAAATGACGTACAAAACACAAAAATACAAACAAAACAAAGAAATACTGGGGCACTTAGGTGGCTCAGTCGGTTAAGCATCCAACTTCGGCTCAGGTCATTACCTCACAGTTCGTGAGGTCTAGCCCTGTGTTGGGCTCTGTGGTGACAACTCAGAGCCTGGAGCCTGCTTCAGATTCTGTGTCTCCCTCTCTCTCAAAAATAAAGATTATGGGGCACCTGGGTGGCTCAGTTAGTTAAGCATCCAACTTCAGCTCAGGTCATGATCTCACGGTTCATGGGTTCAAGTCCCGCGTCAGGCTCTGTGCTGACAGCTTGGAGCCTGGAGCGTGTCTTCAGATTCTGCGATTCCCTCTCTCTCTGACCCTCCCCTGCTCATACTGTCTCCGTCTCTCTCTCAAAAACAAATAATAAAAAAAAATTTTAAATAAAGATTAAATAATAATAATAATAAAAGAAAGACTGTGTCAAAAGATAATGAAAAAAGTAGCCCAGTAAAATCAAACCAGTGACCTAGAAGTACACACAAATCCAGTCCTATCCTAAAAAGATAATAAATGCAGAGAACACTTGTAACATTAGAGTTTTCTTCTAAATTTACTTAGGGGGTCTTCCAATTACAAACCCATTTCCCAACACTCTGATGCTGGAAAAAGGGATGCCCCAGACAGCACACATAGTAGGGTTACCTTGCTCATTAGAAAAAAAGATCCTGGGGCACCTGGGTGGCTCAGTCGGTTGGGCATCCGACTTCAGCTCAAGTCGTGATCTCGCGGTTTGTGAGTTCTAGCCCTATGTCGGGCTCTGTGCGGACAGCTCGGAGCCTGGAGCCTGCTTCCGATTCTGTGTCTCCCTCTCTCTCTGCTCCTCCCCCGCTCATACTCTGTCTCTCAAAAAGGAATAAACGTTAAAAAAAATTTTTTTAAGATAAAACATCCCAATGTAAACTGACCAGCGTTCAGAATTACACATCAGTCCCTTGGGTGTCTGACCAGAACACTTTCCTTCTTAAGGGGCTAGTGGTGTACTGATGAAATCAGATCTCTGGGCCTATAACCCAGAGGAACCTAAATGTGTGTACCAACTGAGCTATTACTAAACAGCCTCTGAGTTGACCAGTTGGGTCATTAACCGCAGTGATACCCACCTTATTATCACCTTTTTTTTTTTTTTTTTTTTTTTTTTTTTTACACCTTGCAGTAAGGGATGGGGTAGGCAGTAAGGATTTGCCAGAGTTGAGGCTAGGAAAATCTTAAACTCATTCATTCATTCATTCATTAAGCAAATACTTACAAAAAGAACCTGGAGTATTGCCTTCTCACTCACCTCACTGAGCTCCATCCAAGCTGACTTTCTGACAGTTCCAGAATACACTACACCATTTACTACCTCAAGGCGATAGTCCTCTGTGCCTCCCACATCCTTTCAACTTTCTGGACCAGACTAAAATGTTGTGCAATCAAGGCAATCTCCACTAGCTGCCTTATTTAAAGGAGCCCAGGGGTGCGTGGGTGGCGCAGTTGGTTAAGTGATCTCACGGTTCATGAGTTCGAGCCCCACGTCAGGCTCTGTGCTGACAGCTCAGGGCCTGGAGCCTCCTTCCGATTCTGTGTCTCCCTCTCTCTCTGCCCCTCCCCTGTTCATGCTCTGCCTCTCTCTCTCAAAAATTAAAATAAACATTAAAATAAATAAAATAAAGGAGGCTTTCCTCCTCCTCAATCCCCACCACGCTTTGTACTCACCACAATGCCTTTTTATTTAATAGCATAATTATTGTTTATTTTTTTAATGTCGGTCTTGCTCAGTAGAACATAAACTCCATGAGGGGAGGGAAATGTCTCAGTCTTGGCTAGATCCTCAGCACGGAGGCGGCTGGGGTAAGATGGTGGAGTGAGGGGGCCAGACTCCTCCTCGTCCCACGGCAACGAACTCTGAAAGAGACATGAGGACCCACAGGACAGATCTTCCACAGCCGGTCATAGAGAGAAGGCCACATAGAACAGGGTAGAAGGGTTGAAGACACAGTTAGGAACCTAATCCCTGGTACAATCGGAGGGGACAGACTACACACAGGGCACCCCCCAGCCCTGGGGACCCACACGGAGAAGCACAGTCTCCCTTCTGCCTGGCTGTGAAAACCAGCAGGGCTTACCTCCAGGAGACTCAGCTGATGAGAGGAAACTGAGTTCCCACCCTTAAAGGGCCAGCATACGAAATAACTTACTAAATAACTCAGCCCTGCACACAGCACAGATACAGCAGTTGGAAGTGTCTGGGGTGTATGTGAAGATTTATTAACCTATCTTAGAGCGTGTATCAGAGGGACAGGGATCTGCAGGGGCTCTCTCTGGAAACAAAAGTGCTGGTGGGTGCCATTTTTCTTGCCCTCACCCAGCCTGTTCCCCTGCAGACCTGCCCCCTCCTCTAACCCCCCCCCCCCACCTCAGCAGGTACCCCTCCAAAGCAGCTCCTGCCCCACCACACTTCAGGCATCCCTGGCCAGGAGGAGCACCACTCCAAAGCGACCCCTGCCTGGGGTGGGAGTGGGGGAGGAGATAACCCAACATGCCAGCATGCCCACAGTTCCTGGCTGTGCAGGGGGTGAGGCCTGCCATTTGTGTGCCTAAACTGTGGCAGAGGTTAACTACGGGCTGCTCGGCTGAATGCTAGCCCCAGCAACCAATAAGCCCACAGCAGCGACAGCTGGGCCTTCCAACAGCCTGCAGAGCAAAGTCCCACACAGTGTGGCCCACAGCAGGTGAAGCGGGTCATTGTGGTCAGCTGGGCTAAAGGCTAACCCACTGACAAACATGCCCACACAATAGTGTCTCAGCCAGAACAGAACTTGTGCGTGCAACCCACGGAGGACACTGTGGAGTGCCTGGTTCTGGTGACCACCAGGGGGCGCTGTGCAACAGGGCAACACAGGACCTCTTTACACAAGGCCACCACTTTGAAAAGCAGGGAACAGAGCTGACCTACCTAATACACAGAAACAGAGTTAGACAAAATGAGGAGACAGAGGAGTATGTCCCAAATGAAAAAAAAAAAAAAAAACAGGACAAAATCACAGAGAGAAGCAATATGCTGGATAAACAGCTCAAAGTAATGGTCATAAAAGTAACAAATTTGAGAAAGGAGGGAGCTCAGTGAGAAATTCAACAAAGAGATAGAAAATATTTAAAAATAACCAGCCAGGGGCACCTGGGTGGCTCAGTCGGTTAACTGTCCAACTTCGTTTGGCTCAGGTCATGATCTCACGGTTCGTGGGTTTGAGCCCTGTGTCGGGCTCTGTGCTGACAGCTCGGAGCCTGGAGCCTGTCTTCAGATTCTGTGTCTCCTTCTCTCTGACCCTCCCCAGCTCATGCTGTGTCTCTCTCTCTCTGTCTCAAAAATAAAAAAATAAAATTTAAAAAACAACCAGCCAGACCTGAAGAATACGATAACTAAAAAGAAAAATGCACTAGAGGGAATCAAAAGCAGATTAGAGGATGCAGAAAAACAGATCAGCAATCTGGAGGGCAGAGTAAAGAAGAACAGCTAAGCTGAACAACATACAACAAAAGAAGGATTTAAAGCATCAGTATCAACAACAGCCAAAGTATGGAAAGAGCCCTCATGTCCACCGATGGATGAATGGATAAAGAAGATGTGACATATACGATGGAATACTACTCAGCAATGAAAAGGAATGAAATCTTGCCATTTGCAGCAACGTGGATGGAACTGGAGGGTATTATGCTAAGTGACATAAGTCAGAGAAAGGCAGATATCCCCTATGTTTTCACTCATATGTGGAATTTGAGAAACTTAACAGAGGACCATGGGGGAAGGAAGAGAAAAAAAAAAGTAGTTATGAACTGAGAAGGAGTCAAACCATAAGAGACTCTCAAATACAGAGAACAAACTGAGGGTTGCTGAAGGAGAGGTGGGTGGGGGGATGAGCACTAAGGAGGGCACTTGTTGGGATGAGTATGGGGTGTCATATGTAAGAGATGAATCACTGGGTTCTACTCCTGAAACCAATACTACACTGTATGTTAGCTAACTTGAATTTAAATAAAGTTTAAAAAAACCAAAAAAAATAAATTAAAATTTTAAAGAATGATTTTAAAAGCTGAGAACAGGTTAAAGGAACTCTGTGAAACCATCAAACATAAAAATATTCGCATTATAGGGATCCCAGAAAGAGAGAGAAGGGGGCAGACAACTTATTTGAAGAGATAATAGCTTAAAACTTTCCTATTCTGGGGAAAGAAAAAGACATCCAAATCCAGGAAGCACAGAGCACCCCCAACAAAATGAAGCCAAGGAAGACTGCACTACAACACATAATAATTAAAATGGTTAGAATTAAAAACAGAATCTTAAGAGCAGCAAAAGTGGCAAAACAGCTACATATAAGGAATTCCCATAAGATTATCCGCTAATTTTACAGCAAAAACTTTGCAGGCCAAGCGGGAGTGGCATGAAATATTTGAAGTGCTGGAAGAAATAAAAAACCTACAACCAAGGATACTCTACATGGCAAGATTATCATGCAGAAATGAGAGATCAAGAGTTTCCCAAACAAAACTTAAAGGAGTTCATCACTACTAAGTCAGTCTTACGAGTAAAGTCAAAGGGAATTTTTCAAATGAAAAAAATATATAGAACATCAAAAACACAAAAAACATGGAGGGGCAGTATAAATTCAGTATTTTTAGAATGTGTTTTGAACATAAGTAACCATTAACCTAATATGGGATGTCATAAATGAACCCAGTGGTAACCACAAATCAAAAACCTATAGATTGATATGCAAAAATACACTGAAATGAATCCAAGCACAACACTAAAGACAGGCATCAAACCGCAAAGGAAGAGAGTAAAAGAAGAAAGGAACAGAGAAGAACTACAAAAACAACCAAAAAACAACAAAATGGCAAAAAGTTCACATCAATAATCACTTTAAATTTAAATGGACGCAATGCTATAATCAAAAGACATAGAACAACTGAACAGATTTTTATTTTTTTTATTTTTATGTATTTATTTTGAGAGAGAGAGACAGAGTGAGCAGGGGAGGGGCAGAGAGAGAGGGAGACACAGAATCTGAAGCAGGCTCCAGGCTCTGAGCTGTCGGCACAGAGCCCGATGCGGGGCTTGAACCCACAGACTGCGAGCTCATGACCTGAGGCTGAAGTTGGACACTTAACCAACTGAGCCACCCAGGCGCCCCACTGAACAGATTTTTTAAATAACCCATTTATATGCTGCACAAAAAGGACTCAGTTAAGTCCTACAGACACATAGACACTGAAAGTGAATGGGTGGGAAAAGATATCCCATGCAAATAGAAGGAAGAAAAAAAAAAAAAAGACCAGAGTAGCAATACTTACATCAGACAAAATAGACTTTAAAACAAAGACTGTAACAACAGACAAAGAAGGGCAGGACATAGTGATGAAAGGAGCAATCGAACAAGAGAATACAACAATTATAAATATCTATGCACTCAACACAGGAGCACCTAAATATAAATAAAACTAAACAGACATAAAGGGAGAAACAGTAAAACAACTATAGGAAGGAATTTTATGTATCACCTCTATCAGTGTATAGGTCATGCAGGCAGAAAATCAACAAAAAACAGTGGCTTTGAATAACACATCAGACTAGATGGACTTAGAAGAGATACATACAGAACATTCCAACCAAAACAGAATTCACATGAAATTCCAACCACATGAAACATCCTCCAGGTCATATCAGATGTTAGACCACAAAACAAGTCTCAATAAAATTAAGATTCAAATCATATCAAGCATCTTTCCCAACCAAAATAGTATGAAACTAGAAATCAATTACAAAGAAAAAAACTAGAAAAAACAGAAACATGTGGAGGTTAAACAACATACTAAACAACCAATGGGTCAATGAACCAATTTTAAAAAAATCAAAACATATATGAAGTCAAATGAAATAGAAACACAATGGTCCAAAATCTTTGGGACAGTGAGAGCAGTTCTAAGAGGGAAATATACAGTGATACAAGTCTACCTCGACCAACAAGAAAAAGCTCAAATAACAAGCTAACCTCACACCTAGGAACTAGAAAAAGAAGAAATAAAACCCACAGTAGAAGGAAGGAAACAATAAGGATTAGAGCAGAAACAGGTGAAATAAAGACAATAAAATCAGAAAAAAATCAGTGAAGCCATGAGCTAGTTTTTTTAAAAGAGAAACAAATTTAATAAACTTTTAGCCAGTCCCATCAAGAAAAAAAGAGAGAGGACTCAAATAAAAGCAGAAAGGAATGAAGAAAAAACATGTGGATACAAATACAGAGATACAAAGACTATGACAAAAAATTATATATCAACAAATTGGACAAATCAATTTCTAGACCTATACGCTCTTCCAGAACTGAATCAAGAAGGAAAATAGAAAATCTGCACGGACTGATTACTAGTAACAAAATGGAATGGGTAATCAAAAACTCCCAATAAACAAAAGTCCAGGTCCATATGGTTTCACAGGTGAGTTCTACAAACATTTAAAGAAGAGTTAATATCTATTCTTCTCAAACTATTCCAAAATATGGAAGAGGAAGAAAAACTTCCAAATTCATGCCCATAAGGCCAGCACTACTCTGATACCAAAACCAGACAAAGACACTACAAAAAAAGAAAATTATGGGCCAATATCCCCGATGAACATGGATACAAAAATCCTCAACAAGGTATCAGCAAACCACATTCAACAAATATTAAAAGGATCATTCACCACAACCAATCTGGATTTATTCCAGCATGCAAAAGTGGTTCCAATTTTGCAAATCCATGTGATACATCACATTAACAAGAAGGAGGATAAAAACCACAAGACCATTTCAACAGATGCAGAAAAAGCTTTTGACGAAATATAACATCTGTTCATGACAAAAAACTCTCAACGAAGTGGGCTGAGAGGAAATATAACTTAACATAACAAAGGCCACATATGAAAAAATCCACATCTAAATATCATAATCAGTGGTGAAAAACGAAGTTTTTCCTCTAAGATCAGGAACAAGACAAGGATGTTCACTCTCCCCACTTTCATTCAACACTGAACTACAGGACCTAGCTGTAGCAATTAGACAAGAAATAAAAGACATCCAAACTGGTACGGAAGAAGTAAAATTGTCACTACTGAGGGCAGATGACATGATTACACATAGAAAACCCTAAAGACCCCAACAAAACTATCAAAACAAATTCAGTAAAGTTGCCAGATACAAAATTAATATACAGAATTCTCTTGCATTTCTATACACTAATAACAAAGTAACAGAAAGAGAAATTAAAAAAACAATCCCATTTACAATTGCATTACTTACACACATACACACACACACACACACACACCCCCCGTAGGAATAAATTTAACCAAGAAAGTCAAAGACCTACACTCTGAAAACTCTAAGACGTTGATGTAAGAAATTGAAGGCAACAAATAAATGGAAAGATATACCATGCCCATGGACTGGAAAAATTAATATCATTAAAATGTCCCCACTACCCAAAGCAATCTACAGATTCAATGCAATCCCTACCAAAATACCCATACCATTTTTCACAGAACTAGAAAAATCCCAAAATTTGTATGAAACCACAAAAGACCTGAACAGCCAGAGCAATCTTAAAAGAGAAGAAAGCTGGAGTTAGCACAATCCCAGATTTAAAGATATACTGCAAAGCTATACTAATTGAAATAGTTTAGTACTGGCACAAAAAAATAACAGATCAGGGCACCTCGGTGGCTCAGTCAGTTAAGTCTCTGACTTTGGCTCAGGTCATGAACTCGTGGTTTGTGAGTCCGAGCCCCACATCGGGCTCTACGCGGACAGCTCAGAGCCTGGAGCCTGCTTTGGATTCCGTGTCTCCCTCTCCCTCTCTCTCTCTCTGCACCTCCCCTCCTCACACTCTGCTTCTCTCTCAAAAATAAACAAACATTAAAAATTTAAAAAAAATAATAGATCGATGGAACAGGACAGAGCGTAGAAATAAACCCACAACTCCATGGTCATATGAATCAAAAATATAGAAGAGGGAAAAGATAGTCCTTTCAAAAACTGGTACTGGGAAAACTGGGACAGTTTACATGCAAAAGAATGAAACTTGAGCACTTTCTTCCATTATTCACAAAAGTAAAACTTAAAATGAATTAAAGACCTCAATGGGAGACCTGAAACCATACAACTCCTAAAAGAAAACAAGGGCAGTCATCTCTTAGACGTCAGCCTTAGCAAAACATTTATGGATATGTCTCCTCAGGCAAGTGAAACAAAAGCAAAAATATTAGGACTACACCAAAATAAAAAGCTTTTGCACAGGAAAGGAAATGAACAATACAACAAAAAGGCAAACTACTGAATGGGAGAAGAAAGATATTTGCAAATAATACATCCAATAATGGGTTAATATCCAAAACATATCAAGAATTTATACAACAGCAAAAAAAAAAAAAAAAAAAAAGAATCAAATTAAAACATGAATGGAGCACCTCAACATATATGTCCCAAAGAAGACATTCAGATGGCCAAGAGACACATGAAAAGATGATCAACATCACTCATCATCAGGAAAATGCAAACCAAAATCATAAAGAGACATCACCTTACACCTGTCAGAATGGCTAGCATCCAAAAGACAAGAAAAAAATAAGTGTTGGTGAGAATGTAGAGAAAAGGGAATCCTCATGCAGTGTTGGTGGGAATGCAAATTGGCATAACCACTGTGGAAAACAGAACAGAGGTTCCTCAAAAAATCAGAAAGAGAAATACCGTATGATCCAGTAATTCTGATGGATCCCAAAGAAAACACCTCCCAAAAAAAGAAAACACTAATTTGAAAAGATATATGCACCCTTATGTTTACTGCTGCCTTGTTTAAAACAGCCAAGATAAGGAAGCAGTCTGTGTCCAATGATAGATGAGTGGATAAAGATGTGGTTTATATATCCACAACGGATTATTACTTAACCATTAAAAAAAAAAAGAGATCTTGCCATTTCCAACAACATGGATGGAACTAGAGTGTATTGTGCTAAATGAAATAGGTTAGAGAGAGACAAACACCGTATGATTTCACTTATATGTGGAATCTAAACCACAAAATAAATTTTAAAAAAAGACTCAAATACAGTAAATAGAACAAACAGATGGTTGTCAGAGGGGAGTTGGGTGGGGGGAGTGGGCAAAATAGATAAAGGGGATTAGGAGGTACAGACTTCCAGTTACATAGTAAATGAGTCAGGGAGATGAAATGTACAGCACAGGGACTCTAGTGGATAATATTGATTAACGACATTATGTGGGGGCAGAGGGTGGCCATGCATAGAGCGAGCACCGAGTAATGTGTTTTCGAGTCACTATGTCATATACCCGACTCTCTAGCATAACAGTGTGTGTCAACCATACTTCATAAGTAAACACACAATCAGAATCTTCAGAAAATGTATTAAGTAAAACTAAATTTTTATTCGTAAAATTGCCATTTTCTCACTATCAACTAAATAAGATCTAATTGAATTCTCCAGAACTATGGAGGCATGCCCTCACATTTGTGTAGTATAAGCAACATATTTTCAGAGAAGAAAATCCCAAAGCATGAACCATTCTCCCGCCTAACTTCAGAACCACTTTTATCAATGATCTGTAACACTGCATTTCCAAGGGGGCTTTCAGAAGCTCAGTATTTAAAAGTATATGTCACACTTTTCTCAAAAACCCGTATTACTCATAGGAAACACTTACCTATATTCTTCAAACTTAAACTAGATTTGGGATTTATTTCAATTGAAATTATTTTTTAAATTTTGAGGCTTGATCTGAAACTCAAATAATTTTAAAACTCGTACCTGTCCTCACCCATCTTCAGAAAGCCAGTGTCTGATCAAAGACTTTATAGCTAAAGGTCACACAACAACAATTTCAGAATCTCAAAACTGGAAAAGCAAAGTTTCAAGTAACCAAAGAATTCACAGCATTCTGAGAATCACCTGGAAAGACTACACGAGATCAAGAACGGAATGAACCCCATGGACACTGCACCTTGCTTTGATGCTCTGATCATTAACCCATCACACAATTTCATCTCAGCTAGACCATGGCAAGTCTTTTTGCCTATCTTCCAATTCCTTTCATTTAATAGCTACCAAAAAAAGAATTATTTGTTTGGGTAGTACACAATGGAACTTCTTTTTCTCTCCTCTCTTCCAGCAGTGCTTGGGACAGACATCCAACGCATAAATACACCAGTGATTCCCAAACTCCAATCTGGGAACTGATACAGGCCCAGGATGAAAATGGTGTGTTTCTTAATCAATCTGAAGTGCAATGAAAATAAGGACACAACTGGATTTTTCACAAAGCTACATGTATTCCACTTAAAGTACCTGTCCCTTATCCTGAAAGTACGTACCTTTGTTATGTTTTAAAATGACTTTTCTTTTATGAAATGATAGATGATAGAAGATGGTATTTTTAACATCCTTATCTGGCAAAATAAAAGTTGGCAATCTCTAGAGAGAGAGTTAAGAATAACTTAACATTTTTGCTGTTTATAAAACCAAAACTGTGGAAAACAAATACTGACAGTCTGAGGGGAAAACAAAAAACAAGGTTTTCTAGTACGAGCAGGCCCTGGAGCATGTAATGCCAGACACTTCTGGAAGCTTCTATTTAACACATAGCTCAAACAGGAGCTCCCTTTGCCTCTATTCCCTTCTACGGATGGCTAGGAATTCCCTTCACCATGTCTCCAACATTTGTCCTAGTTTTCTTCTGAAATTGCTTTCTGCTAGTTGTTAAATGTGAACATAAAATGATGGGGCTATCCTATTGACATATCTCAGAAAGCACGCTAAAGACCGAATAAGGTAGAAGGTAGATAGAATAAAGTACTTTAGAACCCTTAGAAGAGTACAGATGAGTGTATAAGAAAAAGGAATGAATGACCTGGGCAGAAAAAGTTTAACCAAGGGAGAATCGAAGTATTTACTGGATACAGTCTCCAATTTAACAGTGAATTCTACTGCCCAGGAGAGAGAGCTGGGGAGGCAGAATGAAAAGTGGAAAAAGTTTCCCACAGGAGCAAAACAAGCCTGGATGCCAGGGCGGCCTCCATGACTACACAGGGCGTCCAGCGAGCTCAGGAAGCAGAAGCGTCTCTCCCCCACCTCGTGTGGCGGAAAGATGGCTGGATGCTCCTAAAGGGTATTTGTTAAATCTCCTTTGTCCGCAAATAACAACAGCCTTCCCTACAGCACTTGGAGGCGGACCGAAGAGAAAGCAGCTCCCTCAGCTGTCCACTTCCTGCCGTTCCAAATCAGGAACAAGTTCTTCTTCCCAAGGGCACAAGTAAGTGTCCCCAAGTTCAGCTCCTCCAGGCCGGCTTTCATTTACACATTCGTCCTAAGACAGGATCATTCTGAAAATGGGTTGTGTCAACGTATGCATCCTTTTGTGTGTGTGGTAAAATATACCTAAAATTTACCATTTTTGCCACAAGTATAGAGAGTTCAGTGGCATTAAGTACAGTTGGCCCTTGAACAACACATGTCCACTTATATTGAAATGAATATGTTGGAAAATTTTTGGAGATTTGCGACAATTTGAAATAACTCACAGGGTGAACTGCATGGCCTAGAAATACAAAAAAAAATTAAGAAAAAGTTAGGTATGTCACAAATGCGTAAAATATATGTACAGTTTTCATCATTTACTACCATAAAATATATACAAATCCATTAAAAAGTTAAAACTTATCAAAACTCACACACTTACAGCTTGTACGCAGCACCATAGTTGTATGAATGTATTAAATCGTAATTGCATAAAACCGTATAAGTACTAATTTCATAGCCATCTTTGCAATTGCGGTGAGCTCAAGCGTTGCGAGTTTCCACTTAGAACGCTGTGTGCAGCTCCTCACCCCTGCATGAGTGTTGCAGCGAAGTGATCTCTAGAGATTCTATTAGTAAAGTTGTGGGGCAGTAAAGAGTTATATGCAGATTCTGGCTGGGGGGGGGGGTGGTTGGCGGCCCCCAAGCCCCATGTTGTTCAAGGGTCAACTGTACACTCCTATTGTTATGCAGCCCAAATTGTGCAACTTATCGTGGGTCCCCAAAGATTCTGCAGGCTGTTGATGGTAGGATTTCCTTTTTACAAGAACGTGTTTTTGCTCCACACTTCCCAACCTTCCCATTTTCAAAGGCTTTCTCCTACACGAGAAACTCTTGTTTTCTGTATCACAACCCATTACAACCCATGTGCAGAACTAAACGGATTAAATTATCCCGGAGGCCAAGTCAAGTCTCAGGTCAGATGCACTCAACGTGACAAGTCAGTTATGAAAGCAATGGTAATATCTGTCTGCATTCTAACGGAATGAAGATTTATAAATTCCTTCTGTTTGGCAGCCTTTTAAACATATACATATCAACAACTTTATTGAGATCTCTGACACATAGCAATTATATACTTAAGGGGTAGATCTTAGTATTTTTATATATATGTACACATTGTGAACAAAAAACACCATCAAGCTAAATAAATATCCACGCACGGTTACCCTTTTGTGTGTGCGTGGAGTAGACTGAAGATCTGTCCTCTTAGACAATTTCAAGTATTCCTCTACTCAGTACAAAATATTCAACTAGGGAGAAACTCTTCATTTACGTTACCACCATGGTTATGGTATAAATCAGGAGCCACATAAAATTAAAAGGCTTTATTCATATAACCAAAACTCAATACTCACAATAGACATACGGCACATATCAAAGTATACAGCATTAGTAGTTTTTGCCTCCTCAAAAGATACACAACTTTAACAGCTTTTGCTTTCATCAATCTGCTACAAATGGCTTATCCTAATAAGCAATTTTCCACTGTCTCTGCTGCTTATTACTTTTCCAATATGTAAACACCCGAGTGTACCTAAGGCTTTCACGCACTATCACAAGGCAGTCAAAATGTCAAAATTTACCAAATGACAAAATCGCACTTGAACATTACAACGAGCTATTCTTTATTTTTTTCTTTTAGGCTTACATATCTGAGAACACCACTTCTGCCAAAGGAGACTATCAATTTCCCTATGAATTTGTTGGCTGGTTTATTGATAAAGAGATCTATTGTTTTGTAAATGAGGAAGCACAGGTGTGGGGCTCCATTCTTACCTCCTATGGCTAAGCCACTGGGGAAAAAAAGGTGTCTTTCTTGCCCATACACTCACTCTAATGGCAAGATTACCATGAGCACTCAAGGCATGGCACTGAAGGCATGCTGGCTGGAGACTATCATCACTGTACTAATTCATCCACCCTAGGAGTTTGATGCAGGGGATATACACCTGAATAATCCTAAGAATATCGCTGGCAGGGCGATTATAGCACAGTCAGAGAAACCACCAAATGAAAAGCCCTCAAGAGCACTGGAGCAGCAACGTCTGCTAAACAAACACACTGATCATTCTTAAGGCTGTAGTTATATTTCAACCAATTAGCATGGCGGTTCATTTCACAGAAATTACTTCATTGCTTCAGGAATCCCCTGTGAAGTCAGTTACCAGCCCTACAAATTTAAATTTCTTTTTTTCTAAAGCCGACTAATAAATAATGGACTAATCACTGAGCCATCGTGCAGACCTGCCTCAGACCAGATTTGCTCATCTCACAGGCTGCCAATTATTTTGCTAAAACTTAACATGTGCTCGCTCCATTAGAAGACACTGCGCGACATTATGGAGATACGGAACAGAGGATTAAATCAGTGAGCAGGGTCATTTTTATGTGATGGAAGATTTACAATGAACACTGGGAGTTGAAATTCTTAAGAAAGCCAAACAGTAGGGCCCAAACCATTAGCCTGTTTCCTATGAACTTTGCTCAAGCCCAGTGTTTACATACCCTCTCTTGCACTAGAATTTATAACATTCCTGAGAGCCGAGTAAGGACAAATCTTGCCAAGTTTCAGCTGGGATACAAAGACAAGGCAAGGTCACACTAGTAGGGAGACAGTCTTCAGCATCATATAGGCAGCCTTAGGTCATCTGAGTGGACACTGATTTAAAGTAATGCCCTGAACCACCACAGCTCATCAGTCTCAGTACCATTTCCCAGGGCTCCTGGACGGAACCAATCCGTCTTCACTCTGCCTTAGCTCTCACGTCACGGTGCTGTGTACCAAGCACTGCGCCCAGAACAATAAGAGAAGTATTTCATTCTAACATTATTTTTGAGTTAGGTACCATCATTCTCATTTTATAAATAAAAAAATTAAGGCTTAGAGAAATGAGCCTGGCAGAGCCACTCAGTAAGTCTCTGAGCTCAGGTGCAAAGCCACAGTTGGATTCAAGAACGCGGTCGTCAACTATCATATGATCCTGTCTTCCAAACCACTGAGGTCGGTCCATGAGCTAAAAAACCCATGCTACTCGGACTGCAGGGAGAACACTGGTCAGAAAAGTCAGCAGACTTAGGTTTTCATCAGCTTACACTCAACTACACTTATGAATTTGAGAATTAATTTGTTCATTTGGAAAAAGTTACACTAAAGGCTTTCTCCACTCATGAGGTTATTGCAAAGCTCAAATAACTTAGTAAATAAAACTGTGATAATGCTGCTCTACCATCTAGTGATTTCTGTATCTGCAACTCTCACACATTAGGATCACACTGCTATGTTCGTGTAACAGCCATAACGGACATAGAAATGCAATTTGAGACCGCCATGGAAAAGTCTTTTGGTACAGTGGTTCTCTAGGTCAGGCAGAAGTCACCTGTCGGCCTTTCCCTATTCTGATTTCTTACCTTAAGAGGAATTTGTCAGAACGAGTTGTGTTCTACAGACAGAGGATTCTGATACACCCTCTGGCTAAGGATTCACCTTAGCATTGTGCTGCAAAGTACACAAACTCAGAGTTAGCATATTCAGACGGAAATCCTTTCTCAAATACTTGCTGACCATGAGACCTAGGGCAGCCAACGCTCTACAACACTCGCAGGGACTGCCCTACACAGAGTGTCTGTTCAATAAACCTTAGTGGTTACTTACAGAATCCCTGTGGGACGACTGACTTGAATTTCTTGGATGCAGTTAAAAGCAGCTATTCCAGAGCTCTTGTTAGTTTGGTAACTGTAACAATGAAATCTGCTTCTCTGGATCTATCTCCAGTTATTCTATTCTGGATGTATGAAGCAAGACAGAACAGGTTCGTTTCCTGTTTTACATAAGAGAGTTAATCCACCCCTAATGTCATTACAACAATTTAGACACTAGCCATACCACTTAGAAAATGTTACCACTTTCCGGGAATGCGAAAGAACAGATGGTACAGAAAGCTTTGCATTTCAATAGAACTAGCTTTATTATTATTATTATTATTATTATTTTAAACAAAAGAAATGGTCTAAAAGCAAATGCAGATTATGTACCAAGGGATGGACATGACCTGGTACTTACAAAGGAGCTGCTGTGTCATAAATGAAAACAGAATGTTAGGGGAAAAATAAGATTTTCAGGTGCTGCCTGTGTGAATAATCTGGAGACGCGAGTTAACTGAAAGAAGGCGCTGTGCCGAGCCACCAGCAGGAACAGAAAATGAAACGAAACAAAACTACCAGCAGTTGCTTTTCCAGAGAACTATGTGCTGGCAGCGGGGAATGGGCATCAACTCACGGTCTTCTCATTTTCCCCATTTTCTATGATTTTCCTCTTCTTCTCATCTGTTTTCTTCTTGAAGATGTTATTTCGGTAAAACTGAAGCTCTTTGATGCTTTCGCTAATGTCATCCAGCGCCCTACAAGCAAACACATCATGCTGAACTGAAATGTCCACAGAGGAAATGAGTAATGGACTAAAGGACTTAAGAAAGAACAACAGGCACTACTGTAAAGGCCACTATCTGACATTATTAAGAGGAGGAACATTTCAATAAAGCAGATGTAAGGGCTTTGTTTTAAAAAAAAAAAAAGTGTGATTAAAAATGTTTTTCCTAAAATATATCAAATTATCAAGTCGCCCAAACCGTCCTAGAAGATGGCGAAGTGTTCCATGGGAAAAAAGAACTCCGGGGTCAAGTAAGTTTAGGAAAAACTAGGACAAATATTCCTTATCTGAACTTCTTTGCAAAGCATTTAATATACCAACGTGTACTGTGCATTTCCAAGGGGAAGCTGCAGTACACTCACAGTATTCCTAAAACTTAATCGAACACGTTCGTGGAACACTCATTAACAGCTCAGGGAACAAAGTCTGGGAAACACTGCAATACTGGATGACACCCCTACACAAAACATATACTGACACGCTCAAACATAACTCATGACTCAGCCATAATACACACCGATCACCGGACAGCACCTAACCATAAAAGGAGATCTACTTCCTCTCTGGTGGAGATTTGTGCTATAACCAGGGGCAGCCTGACTCCATCTAACAGCCTGTCTTCTCCAACATGCTGTTGCTCAAAGGTTGTAGTCTGAGAAATCAGGTAACCGAGATTATGAGAACAGTGTGCAGGTCAGTCAGTAAGCTCTGAATGATAAGCCACGGGCCTCTTCTAGAGAATAAACTGCAAAAACGTTAGTGCAGGAGTTTTACGACATTTATTTTGGCTGAGGTGACAGTTTTGCTTTCTTCTCGGGTCTTGGATATACGGTGGAAAGCTGAAACCATCGAAAATACAGCCTCTGACTAAATCAATGTTGTGTACGACATTTTATCCACAACACTTAAATCCGTAAAGGATCTTGAAACCCAAAGCACTTTTATGACTCACTATGTGGCAAAACCTGATTAATCTTGATATGAGACTATTTATACTCATTAGTTAGGCTATTTGGTGTGAACACCCACATGTTTCACTGCAGAAATATCAATGTGTTTGATCATGGGATGCTTCCTCTGACCTTGTTAGGCATGTTATATTAAACACTACAGATATGCTATTACCTTTGTAAAGCTTGAAAAATCCTTAAATCTGAAAGACATCAAACCCTGTTTCAGACAAGGTATTCTAAAACACAAGCCATTATTGTGCTGTAGCCCATGTAATCCCTCTCCCCAGAAAAACACTGGAATGTCAGACTCTTTAGAGCAGGGGCTTGGTCCTTCTATTTGCCTAAAACTGTGTGTGGCACATAGTGGGGACTCCATAAATGAACGATCCAAATGCCACCCTTAGAAGCCGGCTGCTTGGGGCGCCTGGGTGGTTCAGTCGGTTAAGCGTCCGACTTCGGCTCAGGTCATGATCTCGCCACTTCCAAGTTGGAGCCCTGCGTTGGGCTCTGTGCTGACAGCTCAGAGCCTGGAGCCTGCTTCGGATCCTGTGTCTCCCTCTCTTTCTGCCCCTCACCCGCTCATGCTCCGGCTCTCTCAAAAATGAATAAATGTTAAAAAAAAAAAAAATTTAAAAAAAAGAAGCCAGCTGCTAAATCCCCCACCAAGTTTTATGTTTCTCCTGAATGATAAAATTTTTTTAAAAAAATTGTTCTTAAAGAGTCAGTACAGGACACTAGGCAAACAAGATCTTCAAATTTCTTGTGCTCCTGTGCCTACGTTTACAGACATAAAAGAAAGGATCTGAAAAACTAAAAAGCGTCAAAGTTAGGCTGTTAATAGAACTGTCCGCAATGTGTTCTAATTAATTTCAAACAGCTACAAGTTCATGCTCTTGCTGGAAGGTTGATACTGCTCATTACTAGAAAGAGTACAGACTGTTTGATCATACCTACAAACTAAGCTATCCAAAAGCTTTAAAACTGCAATAAAGACATAAGATGCTACGGATCTCAGAATGGAATGCTAGAATCCTGACCAGAACTCCAGACAATCTTAGCAAAAGAAAGCTGTCTTTACGCTGGTGGACCTTTATTTTTTCCCCCATGAAAACAAGAGCAGAGAACAGACATTATTGGAGGCAGTCAGGAGTTCCAGACTTATGTGCTTGTCAGATAGCCAAGCTCTTGGAAGGCCCCAAACTTACCTGTGAGAAGCAGCCTTCTTTGGTGCAAATTCATATTCTTCTGGATACCAGCGTCTATACACAGCAAAAACGGAACTCTCAAAGGAAACTGTCTCAAATATACTGGAGAATTACCTCCTTCAAGCAATTTATTAACATGGAAAAAGGCATTTGGCTCAACTATCGAGTTGCCTCCTTGCCCGGGACACTCTCTTCCACCCACTCTTCACCCTGGATATTCCCGTTAGGCAAGCTCGTCGATGTCTAAGATTCCTAGATTCACGCCATCCCAGCCCTCCCCTAGTTTGTCGTGGATAGCCAACCACCTGCTGGACACCACTTATAAATCCATCAGACACTTCTAATCAACATATATAAAACCACACTTATCCTCAAGGCCTCCCTTTTCCCATCCACCAAATCTGCTCTTCCTCCTGTCTTCCCCTTTATCTTTAAACAGTTCCATCGTCTGCCTAACTGCCCAAACCAGAAACCCTAGAATCGCTCTACAGCTCTTCCTTTCCCCCAGTCCTCTGTTCACTGGATACCGCGCCGAGTGACGTTCTCAGGTATCTTATCTCCGGATCCTTCTCTGCCGCCCAAATGCCATTTCCCTAGCTCATTCTCCTCTCTCCAAGATGAGGCAGAAGTCTCCTTTCTGATCTCCCTCTTTTCTCGCCACCTTCTAATCAGAATGATCTAATCGCTATCACTCATTCCTCTACTTAAACATTTTTAAAGGAACCCCCCTTACAACATGAACCATCTCGGCAAGGCATACAAGCCCCTTGCAATTTGGCCGCACCTCCTATCTTTTCCAATCCTCATGCTTTGCCCTCCAGCATTAACGAACTATTAGTAATGCCTCAAATGTATTTTGTCCCTATCTTTCTGTGCTCCTATTTCTTCATACTTCTGCCCATTCTACAGAATCCTCCCGCCTCACTTCCATGCCTGGAAAACGTCCACTCTTCTTTAAGTATCCACTTAAAAGCTATTTCCTATGCAAAGCTTTCTCCGACTTCCCATTCCTCAATCCGGCACATTTCGGGGCTCCTTCCCACCTGTCCCCTCGATATTCTATATGCACATTTTCATGAGAGGGGTCATCATAGAGTACATTTGGAGGATGTGTGCTTTACACATCTGTCACCCCACTAGATTCTAAGCTATTTAAAGGCTTTTCATCTGTATGTTCCCAGCACACAGGCCAATGTGTGGCACAGAATGGGTGCTCGACACGTTTTCTCGACTAATGAAATTCATACAGAAGATTTTTGACATTATTTCTCACAATCCTCACCAGTCCAGAAATCAATTAAGGAACTGTCCCAGTGAGAGAGGGACGAAGTTGCACACCCACCTGGCACCCTCAAGGTCTACAGTTCTCTTCAATTACCTTCCACAATTTCTCAATTAAAACATGCTAAATGGGCAATTCAATGGATCCTGAATATAGCCCTTACCTGCACAGTTCTTTAACAGTGCTCACATCAATTATTCTATAATGAAGATGTTTCATGAACTGGGGCATGTATTTGTCAAGAAACTTCTTATCTGCATGAACTGAATTTCCTAGAAAGACACGAAGCATACCGCATCTGTGTATTTCTAGCAATATACAACAGGATATAAAAATTCATTAACTGTTTTTGAAATGGAGAAGATTTTTTTTTTAATTCTAACAATTCCTAAAAGCATCTCAAAATCTCTAAATCAGGTTTGAGTGCATGTGATTAGGTTACGAGTGCAGATTTCCAAGTACTTAGTCGAGCTCAAGGTCGATTTATTAACAGCCTCTCTCTGGACAAAAGGAGAAATCTAACATTCCGCATACTTAATACACCAATCTATTCGTTATTTTTTTGGATCATTATCAGACGTGCGAATTTTCTCCCATGTTGTGAAATCCACACTACTAACACTAAAAACTGAATCACATTAATAAACCTTTATTCATATTCCAATTTTAACAAATCATATCCATATTCATGTTTCCATACAGTAATTTATATTAAAAACACTAAATTTTAAATACTGTAAAATAGACACCAACCACACTGGCTAGAGGGAGATTACATATACAACATATGCTCTAGTACTTAATGTCACAACTTTGTAATGAAATTTAAGGAAAGTGTAAGTTATCACACAATTTACATATATACAAATGCAAATACATCTCCACAAACCATTAACTTTCCTCTGACAATGGCAGTCTTTTCAAAATCCTAGAACTGGCCTGGTCTCTTTAAAAAGTCAATGTTACACAGTGGGGGGGGGGGGGGGCTGGGGAAACCGGTCAACTCACGCATGAGTCTTGATTGAGTCCTGGTTCAAAAACAATTAGACATTTTCCACGTGGACTAGATATCAAATGATGTTACGGAATTATTTTTAATCCCCTTAAACGTGATCATGACATTGTGGCTACCTCAGACTATGTCCCCATTCTTAGGAAATGCTTAATGAAGTACTTAGAAATGAGGTGTCAGAATGCCCGCAATTTACTTTCAAATGTCCAAAACATACATGGCACGAGGTTAACCATCACTAAATCCGGCTTTCCTGCACATAGGAAATTTTCCATTATAAAAATATGAGGGAAAATTTTATTGAGTGAGTCCGTGTACCCCAGATCTCATATTGGGTTTCAGGGCATTTTTCCAATACTCATGTCGTAATATACACGAGGAAATCAGAACGCAAAATTAAGATGTATGCTCTAAATCAGGGTAAGTGGAAGGCATGATGGTCTTAGTGGATCTTTCTGGAACTGCAGCCTCTTGAACTACCACAATGGAAGACTATCTACGAGATATACATAGGATTGGATTTTACCTGCAAGTGGACAGAGCCCCGGAGGAGTCTGCTGTCGTACAAAGGACAGAAATTCATACTCTGCCTGCTGCAATGTCATTGTACTCTCCTTCACTGCCTTGGTTAGACCAGACTGCAAGAGAGAATCCCCAGCCCCCACCAGAAACACATCAAGTCAGTTTTCAAAGGCATCCAGAAATGAAACTTCACTTCTAAAATGGGCAAATATAACCACAGATGGACTATTCGTAAAGCTCAAGTTCAAAGTGAAACTGCCATCCTTGCACTGCTTTTTTTTTTTCCCTTAAAGAATCCAGGTCAAAAAGGCTATGTTCCTGATCGTTAATAGCATTTCCACACAGTCAGAAAAGACGGTGCTCAAAGTCCGAGGATAGAAGCTCTGGGAAGAGACAACTATGAACAGGAGAGCAGCATTCCCCCTTTTCTGAAAGTTGATGTCTAACCTGATCCAAAAGACTGACTTGAGCAATACTTGACAATCCGCAATGCGTTCGCGACAGACTGAATGCAGGAGAGGAAAAGAGAGAACATTCAGGAGAAGATGATCTCGAGAGGTCCCAAAGATGACAGGTAAATAAGCAAGTGGTCTCCCAGGCTTGCCAAGCAATCTTCCTCTAACCCTTTTCAAAATCCCATCCAACAATGGTATAGGATTCAGATGTGGGAGCAACATACTTGTTACTGACCCCCAAAGCAGCACTCCTGTTATTTTGGTAATGTTACCTTCCCATGATGCTCTTTACACCAATCTGACATGCTGTCCAGTAACTCATCTGGCTGTTTTATAATCAGGTTAGGACCCTGTGGATGGGAAAAGCCATTAGTCATCCAGAATCAACAGGGATAACCTTGGTGTCTGAGGTCAAGTTTAACCTGCTGTGAGGATTAAACATATAGACAGCAGAGAAAGAGATGAGGGCTCTTTGTTATCTCCGTAAGTGGTCCTCACTCATTCCAGCACTGTTTACAATGGCGAAAAGGAATGAGCGCGCGCGTGCACACGCGCGCGCACACACACACACACACCCCTCTGAAAAGCGAAATGCCTAAGAAGATACTGGTTATCTATCAAGGGTCAGTAAACCCAGCCCTAGCCTTTGGCTTTTTTTTTTTTTTTTAAACCAGCAAGCTAAGAACATTTTTTTTTTTTTTTTTTTTTTTTTTTACATCGTTAAGAGTTGTAAAACAAACAAACATGTGACAGGTATGTGGCACTCTGAGCCTAAAATATTACTATTCGGTCTTTTTTAAAAAAGCTTGCCAAACTTTAATTAGGAGTTCATTTTGGAAAGTTGTCTATATTGCCAAGTGAAAGAAGTAAATTGCACAACAGTGTATGTGTGCATGTGATTTCATCTACACTGGATAAAAAAAAAATGAAAATACACACATTTGTATATGCATACAATGTATCAAGAAAGTTCAGACTTTGGGGAGTAGGATGCAGCAGCAGAGCAGGGCAAGAAACTAACAGCTGACTACACATACACTTTGGATAACGTTACACTGTTTAATATTTTTATATCAAAAAGTTAAAAGGTAACTGGTAACATGGGGGGGGGGGGGACACATGGCACTCAAATTCTCCGCTCCACATAACAGAACATTCAACGTCTGAGTGTCTCAGGCAAAGTCCCAGCAGTAACCGAAGCCTGACTTGTGGCATTTGAACAGGTCATCTTGGGCTTCCTTTCGAGGAAGATAACAAACCAGCCCCCTTCCCTCAAAGGGCTGTTTCACAGGATAAAAGAAATTATCGATGTCAAAGTGTTTGAACTTTTTGGAAGAAAAGTACTCTATGAATCCAAGGTATTATTACTAAGGTGGTAAAAATAGTTTGCAATCACTGAGAGAAAAGGCTAGACTGTGACTAATTTGACATCTTACAAGGACTTTCAGCCAAAAAAGAAAACTGGTATTCTCTAAGAAGCAAAAAAAAAATCCGCTGATTACATGTATTAACACACACACACACACACACACACAAACACACACACACAAAAAAAAAAAAATTCTAACAAACTCTGCTGGGAAAAGCAAACTATTAATCTAGGCTCTGTAACTTATTCTAGGGCCCAGCTGGCACACTGCACGAGCTACAGAAAAATTTTCAGGGTAGGATGTTTGTTCGTCTACCAGCAGAAAACTTTTTCCTCAAACTCATATACAAGAATAAAACCTATTTTCGACAAATATGACACTTAAGTGCCAACAGCCAGTAAGTTTTTTTTTTTTTTTTTAACATTTTTATCCTCATCTGACGGAGTCTATTTACAAACGCCACACTCATCTGCAGCTGTGTGACTACGGACCCAAATTTCCTCCAGGGTGCGTACTAAGTGGTCCATTAAACTGTCAGTATTTCACATTATATCAACAGGCTAAGGGAAAAACTCTTCTTCAGCCAAGGGTAAGGAGGGCTGACAAAATAGACACTTCCCTTCACTAGTCATCTGCAGTAAATTCCAAGGGACCAAAAAGAAAAAAAAAAAAGAAAAAGAAAACAACCAAACCCAAAACACAGAACTGTATTTATATAAAGTTAAAAAAAAAAAAACAGAGCTAGTTGTTATGATGAGAAACACAAAGTCTCATGATTCTCCTCCAGCTGATGTATGAGAGATACTCCAGGGTGGGGGCCTGGTACTCCACAAAAGTAGCAATTCATCTCTAAATGCCTTCTCCCGTCTCTTACCTACCAAGAGAAGTAGAGGTCTTACTGGAGATTTATGAAATTTATCCAGTGTCAGCAGCACAACCCTCCTACCCTCCGGGAACTGATTGTAACAGGACCGCCTTTTCTGCAAACACCCCTACTGCGTTCCTAGAGTTCCTTACTGCCTCTGAAACTGCTGACAATAGGAGACCAGGGATCAATTCAAGACCAGGATTTCACCGTTTAGCAATCAGAGGCTCTCTCCCACACCTTCTCAAATGTTTCACAAGTGGCCAAAGGGCAACAGGTGTGCTGTTTGTGCCGAATGTGTCGGTTAAAAGCAGCATGTTAAAACCTTCATCAGGCCCAATGTATCAACGGGAGAACGCTCGCATTCTAAAATCTTAATCTAGATCTAGGCAATCACACATCCGAGCGGAGAAGGCAGAAGCTGGACATCGAGAGTCAGGTTAAAGTTAAGGTGGGGTACAAAGTCAGTTTTGGCATCAGTCACCAATCGTGATGAGACGGCAGCTGGTTGTCCAGTTGGTTACAAGTTCTTTACTCAAATAGCCTGGGTGAAATTCCTGGCTGCCCCAAAAACAAGCCAGGTGGCCTCGGGCAAATCACCTAGGATTTCTGCCAAAACGTCCTCCTCTAGAAAACGAGCGTAACCACCTCCCTCACAAGTCGCTGTGAGGACTGAGAGTGCGAACGTGTAAAGCACTTGGGACTGTGGGCGGCACACAGTAGGGTCTCCGAAAACGAGAGCATTTACGTTTGTCATTTGGGCATGGATTACTGAAAAGTGACTAGGTTGTGACATACACTGCTTTGGATCTAGAACCAACCCTTGCCACGACTTAGCGCATTGCTTTGGAAGTTAACCTATACGGGCCTCGGGTTTCCTACTTTTTACATAAAGAGAAGCGGGGTGGGGGGGGGGAAACGACTTAGATTTCCAATACACTCTAAATAGTATGATTGTATTACATGGCGTCACCTACTTCAGCCAAAATGTTGAGATCAGAGTCAGTTATCAGACAGGCCATCTCAATAATCTGGTCCTTCTCAATGTCCAATCCTGTCATCTGCAATCAAAAGTAAATACGTAACACACACAGAACCATCTATTTTACCCCGTTTTATTTAACTGGAATGCCCCCCCCCCAAGCATATTCCATTTATGTCCCATAGCCAGGATCAAAGAGACAAGGACGCGTCCCGGGCAAGCCCTGCGGGCACTAAACGCGGGTCACCCACCGCACACAAACGCGCCGAGCGCCTGCCGTGCGTCAGGCGCCCCGCTTCCACTGCAGGACCGGTGCGGAGTCAGCAAAAGCGAGGGCGGACCCCGTTCGCTTCGGTTACGAGTTAGGCAACGCACATCACTGCATCTCTGCAGCGGACCGAGCTTTCGGCTTAATGACGCCGCTGGGCCGTGACCACGCTCTCAGGCAGAAAGCACGATTACTACCCCGCGCCCCCATTTCGTATATTAAAACAACAACAACAACAACAACAACAACTCAGGGTCAGCGGAGGAGGAGGAGGGGCCCCGGGCGTCGGCTGGGAGACCCCACAGGGCCCCGAAGAAGGCTCTAGTCCCAGCTGCGAGCCTAACAGCGTGACCTTGAAGGAGACGGACTCTGTCTCGGGGCCTCGGCCTTCTCGTTTACGGGACGAGGGGCAAGGCTGAGTCACCTCCGGACGCGCGTCCAGCTCGAACTACCGAGGGTCCGGTAAGACCGCGGAAGGCGCCGGGGCGCTGCGCCCAGAGGGACCGGAGCGTTGCGGCGGTCCACCCCCGAGCGGAGCTCAGCGGGATGGGCGGGGGGCGCGGCCACACGGCCGACTCTTCCCCTCGGAAAAGCAGCCCGCAGGTCCGCCGCAGCCCCCGCCACCCGCAGGAGCGCAGCCTCCCCGCGGCGCGGCGCCGCCCGCAGCCCGAGGCGCTCAGCGGGCGCCCCGAGACCCCGACAGGCGCCGCGCCGCGCCGCGCCCCCCTCGCCCCTCCCCCCGCAGACCGCACTCACCTCCAGGTCCACCCAAACCATCCGCTGAGCCATGCTCTCCCCGGCCGCCATGGCTGCGCCGCCCTCGCGGACACCGCGCGCCCCGAGCTGCCCGCGACTCCCGCCCACACCGCGCAACAGCCTGGCGCCCAGGGAGCCGCCTCGCATCACCCGGCCCGCGCCGCCACGGCCGCAGCCTCCCAGCCGGCGCCGGCGCAGGCGCGATGGTCGCTAAACGTCGCAAACCCGCGGGGAGGCGCGGGAGCGAAAACCACAAGCCCCAGCATGCAGTGCGCCGGCTCGCCGAGAGCAGCCCGGCTTAGCTGCCGAAAGGGATGATGGTATTTGGAGTCTCGCCTGCTGTTCCGCCCGCTTTCCCCACCCCCGCCACGTGTTTTCGGATGTTACTGGACGCGCATGTTTTTCAGAACTAAGTTTATTCGTTACAGGGAGTTGTTTCCTGAGTTTGGATTAGTTGCGAACCGCCTGGCTGAGAAAGAAGTCTCTCTTACTTTGCTCAAAGGAGATATGGTTATCTATTTACATATATATACTTTTTCAAACACATCTTTCCTCTGAGTGCCCTCTCCCCCTCCCACCCCCAGCCGTTTAACTTACCTGCCCCTCCACTCCGAGCTGGGTGTGTTTCTCTTTGACGTAATGCGGCCGGGCGGTGTGCTATTTTTAGGCCAGAAGGCCACGTGCACTATCAAATCCTTTAGAAATCCTTGCGATCTTGTACGCAGACCACTCAGCATGTATTAGGTGTTCAGTAAGACTTTGCTTCGTTGGCAAAGGGTAGCTCCTTATTCGTTGTGAAGGGAGGTGGTCTGTGTTCCAGTTCAGCTGTGGGGGGTCGCCGCTAATGACGACGTCCTGCTCCACTCTTACAAGCCCCCCCCCTCCACCAAATTTAAATCTTGTGCTTTTGTAACGAATCTGCGGCAAATTAAAATGAACTAAAAACGGCTCTGCCTGCTCCGTAATCTGCTTTGGTTTTGATCAAAGTATCTGTAATCTCCTCCGGACATTGCTATAGTTTCCATCATTTCCTGGAGCAAAGATGATCACCAGCAGGACCTTTCCACCCTGCAGTGTCAAATCGCAGGGGTCCTTTAAGTCTTGGCTATACAGTATCAAATTCGTGTGCAGAGCGCAACGTTGTTGCAAACATTGGCCTCAGCCTGGAATTATACCCTCTCTAGATTTTTTCTGAAAGCCGAACTGACACTAATTACAGAGCTCGTGGTCCATCGCATGGTAATTCGTACCTGGTGAGCTGGTTTTGTGAGAGGGAAACTTTGTTGCCTCATCAGAACTGTAAGGATATATAGTGTGCTGGTTGCTGCCTTCAGCTCCTTTGGTGTTCCCAACCCCCCCCCCCCCACCTGTCAGGGCACATGGAAACAAAATTGTGTGCACAGATTGTATACTTACAAAGACTTTTATTGTGCACAATGTGTGTATGTTATAACCGCATTGCCTGATGAGTCACATTGTTTCTCTGTCGCTTTTTATTCATTTGTAGCCTACCTTGTAAGAGTCTATGTTTCTTCCTTCCCCTCCTTCAGTTTTTTAACTTGATTCATAGAAAGTAGAATCAGTTAAAGTACAGCAACTTTTATGAATTGGGCTTTTTCTCATCCTTCTAAAGTATTATTATTTCTTTAAACTTTCACAGAACACCTTTTGTTTTCAACATTACCTGGATCATTGTTCAATTTTATTAGAAATTATAACTTAGAAAATGCTGTTTACATTTAAGAACTTATATTTTGAAAATTTATGACCTTAATTTTAAAATAATGTGTAGTTAAAATTGTGTGTGGACATTTTTGAAACTTCGGTTTTCGTAGTAATGTACTTTATAACAAGACAGACACATTTTTAGGTGAATGGTGCTACAATGTAAGGAGACTTAATAGCTTAGTGGGCTTTGTGCACAGTATCCTTACGCTGGTGATCTTAAAGATTAACATCCCAAAGCAAGCGCTCCAAATTCACAAATCCACACCATGTAAATAAGGAGGACAGACACAAGAACATGGGACCCGAAAATCTGAAGGCACCTCATCCCACACTGCACTCAATCATTTATTTCTCTTTTCCACACCATTCTGCTCAGAGACTTTGCTTTTTCAGTTCTATTTGGATTCTATAAAAAACTGCTTTTGTTAACTAACAACAAGGTTCTAGTGCTAAGAAATCTTGTTCTCTAACATCATAGACTAGGATAAACTTTGCTGTGTGAAGTCCCTTCAGTGGCAATAGAACATCTCTTCTCACTTAAAGCATCTGAGCCATGTGACTCGTGGCACAGAAAAGCTGCCTCAACTTCCACCCCAGGGGCAGAGATTCAGATAAAAGGTTGTCAGACACAGCATTCCACATTCATCTTGATTTTTTAGTTTCTAAATGAATAGGGCTCTGAGTCAGCTTCTCAACACTGCTGGTAGTCAGACCAGTCTATGTTTCTAATAGAATCAGCGACAATGTTTCGAACAGAACATGGCCAAGGCCTCACAAACACGCCCCTCATTGAGAGATCACTTTTTCCATGTTTTTTTTAACTTTTATTTTCTTAATTGTGATAAAATATACCAAACATAACATTTCCCATTTTAACCACTTTTAAGTGTGCAGTTTAGTGGCACTAAATGCAATCACATCGTTGTGCAGTCATCACTGCCATCCATGTCCAGAACTCACTCATCTTCCCAAAGTGAAACTACATATCCATTAAACACTAACTCCCCCTTCCCAACCCCCCACGCCCCTCCCCTGGCCCTCAGCAGCCACCATTCCACTTTCTGCCTCTCTGAATTTGACTATTCTTAAGTACCTCATATAAGTAGAATCATACAATATTTGTCCTTTTGTGTTTGGCTTGTTTCACTTAGCACAATGTCCTCAAGTTCCAAACATGTTATAGCATGCATCAGAATTTTCTTTCTTTTTAAGGCTGAAAAATATTTCATCACACACACACACACACACGCACACACACAGCATCTTGTTTATCTAGTCATGACTTGATGGCCCCTTGGATTGTACCCATCCTTTGGTTACTGTGAACACTGACATTGTTTTTAATATTTTTTTTTAATTGGGCTTTCTTACCAGGACTTGCCCAGGCCTGCTTTGCTCTCTCTCTTTACAAGCAAAGATTACTGTGATAATCAATCCAGAGGGGATCTCCACTCGCCCTGGCTCCTCTTTTGAATCATCCCAAACCCTGTTTTTTAAAATGTCCTTCCCTATTACTCCCTCTTAGGAGAGGCCCCTGGTTCCTCCTATTAACTGTGGCAGCAAGTTCCTAAAACCAACAGGTAAAATCGTGTTCCAGTGGACTTTATCTGATATGCTCTATCACCATCCTATTAAACTAGACTTTAGTTTCCAAAATACATTTATTTTTGTACTTTCCTAGGACTCGCATCACGCCATAGAGTAGTGGTAGTAGTACCAGTTAGTGGTCACCAAAGTAATGAAACTATTTCACACCTGTAAACTGTCCTACAGTTTATAAAATGTCTTCAAACAGGCAGTAGTCATGAATACTTAATGGTTGATGATAATATCTCTTCCTTTCCTCTGCCTTAGGGAACCTTGTCTTGAGACATGTTGACATCAGGTTCACTACAGATAACTACAGACAACTGCTGTTTACTTCCTTCTAGTGGTCTGAGGAGAGATAAAGGATGATAACTCGTTTGCCTTTACCCTTTATCACTGTAAAATAAAGGGGAAAAAACAGGGTAAAAATAAAAGCCAAACATAATTTTCAAAATGCACCTTGCACAAAATGGACACTTTATAAAGGCTTTCATGAAATTTGAATTGCAGTTTATCTCAAGTCAGTTCAAAAAACCACAAATACTTGGTGTGTATTAAATACTGTGCTAGAATACCAAAATAAAAATACACTTATTAAGATAATATTTATTATACCAGACACTGTAGGCATGTAAGATATTGAGGTAGTTTTACTCTCCAAGAATAAGATGGTTCATTTTGGGTTTAGAGTTCTTTCTTTTGCAGATAAGGAAACAGCTTTAATTTTTCCATCTGTAAAATGGGCTGTATGATGATTAAAGCATATACAATATCTAATATATAATAGGTACTCATTTAACTTACTTCTGTAAGCAAATCAGAGAATGCAAAGCTTAATACAAGAGAGTTGTGCCAATGCTCTAAAGAATTATAAAGGGGGCACCTGGGGGGCTCAGTCGGTTAAGTGTCCAACTCCAGCTCAGGGCATGATCTCACAGTTTGTGGGTTCGAGCCCCGCATCGGGCTCTGTGCTGACAGCTCAGAGCCTGGAGCCTGCTTCAGGTTCTGTGTCTCCCCCTCTCTCTGACCCTCCCCTGCTCACGCGCTCGCTCTCTCTCTCTCTCTCTCTCTCAAAATAAATAAGCTTAAAAAAAAGTTCTCAGCTGGATTTGAACATGTTGGCATACACTGAACAAACTGGTGAGGAAAGCCTATCAGAAGCCTATTTCTTGGAAGAGTAAGGAGTATCCTAGGAGAGAAATCAAAAGAAGAAGTTGCCAGAAACAAAGAGCACAGTGCAGTGCAGAAGCTGACCAAGCTAGAAGAAGGAAAAGGGTAAGTCTGACAGCACAGCAACTATCATGTATAGATTTGTCTCCTAGCTTAGTCTCTACTGGACGTGTGTGTGAAGTCTGTGGAGAACAGACGTGCTCCAGGTATTCTAAAAGAGCGCTTTCAATAAAAAGCACATATGATAATGGTATCACACAACACTGCTTGAGTTCTCCACTACCTCCCCCCCCCCAAAAAAAAAAAAAAAAAAAAAAACCCTGAAGCAAGATAGGATCAGGGATGGGGAATGAAGAGGAAAATTTCTTCTCACTCCTGACACTTCCATGTGGAGGAAGTACCATTGCCCTAACAGTCCTGGCCTCTTGCACCTGGCCTGTCTTATTTCTCCATGAAAACAGGAAGTAAAACTTCAAGATGTGGAACAGGGCAATTCCCTGCGAAGGCAGGGTCCCAGGGGGCGGGCTCCGTGAGGAGGCCTATAAGTACTTGGCCATGAGGCTTCGCAGACCTGAGGCCCTGAGTCGCTCAGGTGGAGGGCCCCCGAGTGACGTGTGCCCACAGCTTGTTCAGATTTAACTACCTCCCTGTGCTACCAATTTACCCAGTGATCTCTAGCTAGCTTGATGAGAAACTTGAATTGATTAGTAATTGTCATGGTAACCGAATTTAGACAACTCTATAGTTCTGAGTAGTCCAATGTAAATGCTACTGGAAATTATGACATCGGGCTATAGCAGTCTAGTGAGTTATTAGACAAAAGAATATGGGCTTCAGTATTCAGTGTGGGCCATGTAGAATGAAAAAGACGAGAGGCTTTGGAGATAAACTAGCTGAATTCAAATCCTACCTGAGCTACTTTCTGCCTATATTTCCTTAAACAAGTTGACTCTAATCTCTCTGAGACTCCCTTTCCTCATCTTCAAAACACTGAGAGCACTACTTCATTTGAAGAATTACTGTAAGAGTTTGAGATACTAGAGCATAACGGCACCAGAATACCTGGCCTGTGGCAGGTGCTTAATAAATAGTATACATAAATCATTGTTATTATTATTTAATAGGCCCACCCTATTCACTATTTATAAATACTGATCACTTCTGGTCATGTAGCCAGCATCTGAGAAAACAGACTGTGGCAGAGACTAATCATTAACTATCAAATACACTTCTTTCTTGGGGCACCTGGATGGCTAAGTCAGTCAAGCATTTGGCTCTTGATTTCAGCTCAGGATATGATTTCACGGTCATGGGATCAAGCCTGGTGTCCGGCCCCGCATGGAGTGCTTGGGATTCTCTCTCTCCCTCTCTCTCTGCCCCTCCCCCACATGCATGTGTGCCTGCTCGAACTCTCTCTCTTAAAATAAATAAACAAAAAAAACAAATACACTTCTACATGCATATCTGAGTTTTAGCAGGCACTTTACCACCCTTGTGGCTAGCTGTGGTCATGTGACTAAGTTCTAGCCAATGATATTATTGGATTTCCAAAAGGTTTCTTGATAGAAATTAACTGGGAAATGTTCTTTACCCTTTCTGATCCCTGGAGTTTTGGCACAGTGGGGAGAGCCTTAGCATCTGTCCTGGGCCATGGTGTGATCTTCAGTGGAACTAGTGATGAGAATGGTAAAGCGGAAGGATAGGAGCAATGTTGACTATGCATCGAGCTTCCATATTAGCTGGAAACTTGGTTTCAGTGAAAGAAAAATCCTTACTTTGTTAAGGCATTATTTTTGATCCTCTGTTTTTGATAACTTCACACGATTTGTAACCCCTGCAGAACATGCTTTGGAGATTGCCTGTATTTAAATGGTTCGTGAAGAAAGGAAATCAGAGAGAGACAGATAACCATTGGTCAGAATGGTAGGAATAGGAAAGTGTCAAGCAAATGCAGCATTACAGGGGCTCCTGGGTGGCTCAGTCAGTTAAGCACTGGACTTCAGCTCAAGTCAAGAGCTCATGGTTCGTGGGTTCAAGCCCTGTCTTGAGCCCTGAGTCAGCACAGATCCCGCTTCAGATCTCTATCACCATCTCTCTCTGCCACTCCCCTGCTCTCTCTCTCTCAGAAAATAAAATAAAAAGGGGGGAGAAAAGAAATAGAAAATGCAGCATTACAGAAAATAAAGAAAAAATTTGAAAGTGTGAAGTCATTGGTACCGAACTCAGGATGAGTTGGAAAGACGTCATTGTATTTGGCCATTAGAACACAAAATTCTGCTGCAGCTTGAGAAATAAATCAGAGAACTGCAAGTTAACAAAGCGAGTAATAAAGGTTCTTTCTTGGTGTCTCGGAGAGACTGGAAGAGAAGCAGTCTAGGAGTGAACAAGTTAGTTAAGAAGAAGAACCACATTGCCACTGATAGAAGAAAGCTCGAGAGATAAATGGGGAAAGGTGAGGAAGAACGTAACTGAGAAAAGGGTATCTGCACGCAGTTCTGGAAGAACAATCAGAAGCAGAGCGGCTGGGACAAGTCTTAGGATGATCACTTTAACAAATGAAACCTTCTCGTTCTCCTTCAAATGAACACTGTTTTTTTAAAATAAGTATATTGTCCTGACAAAATTTTTCAAACATAAGTGCTGACAGCAGTAATTCTCTTTCTACATGGTAAATTAAGTGCTATCCTCAAATACTTGCATTAAATTTTAAATGAGCATAACAGCACTCAGAATGTAATTTTGAAAGGGGAGAAATCTTGCAACACCAACAAGAAAATGTCATGCGGAAGAAAAGTGATTTTGGGGAAAATTGCATAATTAGCTTAAGCCAAATGGGCTCTCTATAGTTTTTAAATTGTTAACAGCAAATAAACTAAGAGTAAACTAATACACCAGAAGAGTGTTCATGAAATTAGACTCTCTTCAGAGCACATCATTTACCTTTGGATTTTAGTCACCTCCTGCCACAACCCAAGCTTTAAATGACCTATTTTTGTTTTATCTAATTGTACATTTCTCCTTTTATTTTATAAAACTTATTACTGAAACAGCTAAAGTAAGCATTGCTTTTTTTTTTAATGTTTATTTATTATTGAGACAGGAGAAACAGAGCACGAGTAGGGGAGGGGCAGAGAGAGAGGGAGACACAGAATCCAAAGCAGGCTCCAGGCTCCAAGCTGTCAGCACAGAGCCCGACGCAGGGCTCGAACTCACAAACCATGAGATCATGACTTGAGCCAAAGTCGGACGCTCAACCGACTGAGCCACCCAGGCGCCCCGAAAGTAAGCATTGCTTTAAAAGCAAACTCCACAAACCCCTTAGGACTAGTTCATTCTTGGGAATTTTTTGTATCTATTTTGCTTCCTATGGAAAGCAGTAAGAAATATGTACTTCACTTTAGAGAGTATTTTGATGGCTGATTCTAACTATTCAAATAGAAAGACATCTTCCATTTCCTATCTTCTGTTTCTGCATTGACCTCAAAGTAGCCTTTGAATTCCATTTTGAGAAGAAAAGGTTCGTTTAGGAGTCAAAAAGACCTATGTTCCAATTCTGACATACCTGTGGGGCACCTGGGTGGCTCAGTTGGTTAAGCATCAGACTTCGGCTCAGGTCATGATCTCAAGGCTCCTGAGTTCAAGCCCCGCATCGGGCTCTGTGCTGACAGCTCAGGGTCTGAAGCTGCTTCAGATTCTGTGTCTCCCATTCTCTCTGCCCCTCCACTACTCTCTCTCTCTCTCTCTCTCTCAAAAATAAACAAATTCTGACATACCTGTATGACTCTGGCCTAGCAATAAAACTAAATCTTTCTTCATTTATAAAATACGAGCAACAACTGCTTCCTACAGCTACTCCTTTAATTACACTAAATGGAATCAGTCAGACAGAAAAGGACAAATAATGCATGATTTCACCCATATAAAATATCTACAAAAGGCAAATTCACAGAGGCCAAATGTCCATGGGCTGAATTGTTGGGGGAGGGGAGGGACAAGGCAGCAGAACTGGATGTTACTACCTAATGGGAACCGAGTGTGTTTGGGATGACAAGAAAGTTTTGGACATACAGTGACAGTTGCACAGTGTGAATGTACCAAATGTTACTGAACTGTATACTTTAAAATGGCTAAAGTGACAAATTTTATGTATTTCACCACAAAAATCTTAATAGAATTATTCCTTTATGAATAGGAATTAAAATTTTTAATTTAAAATTTACAGATCGCCAAATTTGGAGGGAGGCCTGTCTTCCTAAAATAGAAACTAGAGGACGTCAAATCTGCCACTTGAGGTGCTTATCCTCCGGCAGCGAGTCATTTCACATTTAGGTCCAAATCCCAGTTCTTGCTGTTATTAGTGTGAAGCTTCACACAATCACAGTCAAAATCATAATTGGATTTTCCTTCCAACTTGAAAAATTATATGTTCTTGATTATATTTTGAACTCTGAAAAAAAAACAATTAAACAAAGGCATTTGTTTAATTAGTGTTGGATAGACTAGCAAAAAAAAAAAAATGGTTTGGTCAGAACTTTACCCAATATACTAAAATAAATTTTAAATGGATTAAACACTTAAATATAAAAACAAGGCCATAAAAAATCCTGAGAAGCTATGACTATTTTGGGGTAGGCAAAGAATGTATAAATCTCAAAATGCAGAAGAAACCACTCAAAAAAAGATAGTGCCCACTTATGTGCGCACACGCATGCGCACACACACACATTCACTATTTCAATACTTAAAAAAAAAAACATCAGAAGCAAAATCACAGCAGTCCCCACTTATCTGCTAGAGATATGTTCCAAGAACCCCAGTGGATGCCAGATAATACCTAACCCTATATATGCTATGTTTTTTCTTTTACAAAACATCTCTGATAAAGTTTAATTTAAAAATTAAGTACAGTAAGAAATTAACAATAACTAATAAGATAGAGCAATCACAATATACTGTAACAAAAGATAACTTTTATTACACGTGCATGTGGTCTCTCTCTTCCTCAAAATATCTTATTTTTCTGTACTCACCTTTCTTCTGGCAATGATGTGAGATGACAGCATGCCTATGTGAGGACATGAAGGAAGGGAAGGACATAGGCTTTGCGACGTAGCACTAGGCTATACTGACACGTTGTCAGAGAGGATAATCTGCTTTCTGAACATCGTTGACTGTAGAAAACTGAAACCAGAGAAAGAAAAACCACAGATAAGATTGGACTACTGTATTTGGGAAAGACATTTACAAGAAACATTTCAAACAAAGCTGTGATAGTCTCAAATACAATGAGTGTTCACAGTTCAACAAGAAGAATCAAAACCCTGTTAGAAAAATGGCCAAAGAATATGAACAATTCATGAAGAAATACAATTGGCTGATACAAAGAAGCTAAAAATACCCAGTTTCGTTAATGATAAGAGTGATTTAAAATTAATAATCACTATTTTGATGGAAATATCAACAGAGTGGTTTAGACCTAGACAAGCTAAGTCAACAAAGAAAAGTTCACATAGAAAAATAAGCATGCGAGAGTGAACCAGCAAAATTAAAAAAATAAAAATAAAAAGACTGATGGGGTGAACATGGAAGAAACTAGTCCTGCAATAATTTGGTTCTAGGGCAGGAAGAGTCAGACACTTATAGATTGTTAGGCCAGAAATAGACAAGGCAAAAGGGGAATTTAGAATATGGTAATAATACCATTTCTCATAAGTGATGAAAGATGGATTGATAATAAATTGTGTTAGCCACTAGGCAGCTATCCGAAGAAAAACTTATTTTGGCTCCTGACTTCAAAATTTACACCAAAATAAAATCTAAATGGAGTAAACATTTAAATGGGAAAAATTAAAAATAAAATTCCTAGAAGAAAACAACAGTAAAAACACGGTAGTTGTTTTTAATTGTGCTGTTTACTAAATCTAAGTCCTGGAAGAAAAAGTATGGTAGATTTAATTTTTAATAAATGGTCACAACCATAGTTCCTATCCTACATTCTTCTCTTATAATATGATCTTAAAACTCCTCTCATTGGAAAGTTAACAGAGGACCATGGGGAGGGGAAGGGGGAAAAAGTTAGGGAGAGGGAGGGAGGAAAACCATGAGAGACTCTTGAATACTGAGAACAAACTGAGGGCTGATGGAGGAGGGGGAAAGGGGAAGGGGGGTGATGGGCATGGAGGAGGGCACTTGTGGGGATGAGCACTGGGTGTTATATGGAAACCAACTTGACAATAAACTATAAAAGAAAAAACTCCTCTCATTGATCACGGGGCTCTGTGCCCCCTTCTCCATGAACTGGGGTGGACCACTGTGACTTTTTTTGACAAGAGAAAGCATCAGAAGTGACTTCTCGGGCTAGATTATAAGGTGCTGTGTATTTCCACCTTTGCTCTCTTGGGATGCTCGCTGTGGGACGCGGTCACTGTCCTGAATGGATGCCCACACAGACCCGTATGGAGAGGAACCAAACCACCCAGCTCACGACCCTGGCTGAGCCCTCGGCGAGTAGCCAGCACCAACTTGACAGTTGCATAAGTAATCCACCCTGAAAGGGGATCATTCAGCCCCAAACTGAGTCCCCCCAGTGTTGCTAAGCAGAGAAGAGTCATCCCTGTTGAGTCCTGGACAAATATTTGTTTTTTTTTTTTTTTAACACTGAGTTTTGGGGTGGTTTATTAAACACCAGTAGAAAACTAGAACAAATTTTTACCTTCACCAACAGGAATTGAGCCACCTTTTTGCGTCTTAGGCAAAGAAATACTAACCAATGCATTTGAGGAACATTGTAATTATTGTTTGTTTTTAAAAAGAAAGTATAATGTACATTGATGTTGAAATAAAGCAAGATAATAAGGCAAATAAAAATGATAATAATTCTGTAAATTTGCCCAAGGAGGTTCTTTATCACATGCATGAAAATGTCATTCAAATATTCACAGTTCAAGATTTCCACATTAGGGGCACCTGGGTGGCTCAGTCAGTTAAGCGTCCGACTGCGGCTCAGGTCATGATCTCGCAGTCCCTGGGTTCAAGCCCAGCGTCAGGCTCTGTGCTGACAGCTCGGAGCCTGGAGCCTGCTTCAGATTCTGTGTCTCCCTCTCTCTCTGCCCCTCCCCAACTCACTCTCTGTCTCTCTCTCAAAATAAAAATAAAAGACATAAAAAATTTTTTAAAAAATAAATACATTTTAAGTGGTACATTAGTGTATCTTTGTATTTCAAGTACCAATATCAAGATAAATATAATAAAGAGCCTATCTAATTTAGTTTTTCATTACATGGGAATAAAAACTATCTACTACTATAAGTGTTATAGAAGTTACACTCCTGGTATCTTCTATTATCATCTACAGAGAGAAAAAAATAACAAAATTGTAAAAATAAGTAATTTCTTATTTTAAGATCAAAATACAAGAATTCCAAACATCAAGCCATAAAAGCAATATGATCTACCTTTGGTGCTGTCACACATAATTAAAGAAGCATGGGGGCACCTGGGCGGCTTAGTTATTAAGCATCTGACTTCAGTTGAGGTCACGATCTCACAGGTTCATGAGTTTGAGTCCTACATCGAATAAGCTCGAGCCGTGTTTGGGTGAGCTCAAGCCTGCTTCTGGTGAGCCCCACTTCTCTCTCCCCCTGACCCTTGCTCACTTGTGCCCTTTCTCCCTCAAAAAACAAAGGGGGCACCTGGGTGGCTCAGTCAGTTGGGCGTCCAACTTCGGCTCAGGTCATGATCTCATGGCTCGTGGGTTCTGGCCCCGCGTCTGTGCTGACAGCTTAGAGCCTGGAGCCTGCCTCGAATTCTGTGTCCCCTGCTCTCTCTGTCCCTCCCCCACTCACACTCTGTCTCTCTCTCGTTCAAAAATAAATAAACATTAAAAACAATTTTTTTTAAAAGAAGAAGCATAATAGTTAAGAGTTTGACGTCTGGAATCAGAGTGACTGGATATGAACCAGGTCACCACCACTGGTAATCTTGGGGACGTTATTAACTTCTGTAAGCCTCAACTCTCTCTTCTGCAAAGCAGTCATAAGTGGTTTATGACAATCCTTGGCACATCGTAAATACTAAATGCTAGCTATTTGAAAAAAGTTATTCCTATACCAAGACCCAAACCAAATATGATACACATCATTTTAAATTTGCCAAGAGGCATCTGGGAGGCTCAGTTGGTTAAGCGTCCAACTTCAGCTCAGGTCACGATGTCACGGTTCGTGAGTTCGAGCCCCACATCGGGCTCTGTGCTGACAGCTCAGAGCCTGGAGCCTGCTTCGGATTCTGTGTCTCTCTCTCTCTCTGCCCCTTCCTCACTCATGCTTGTCTCTGTCTCTCAAAAGTAAATAAAAACATTTAAAAATTTTAAAAATAAATAAAAATTAAAAATAAATTTGGCAAGTAATGTTGCTTCCTTCTTTAGAAGTATAAGGTAAAAAATTTATTATAGAAGTTAATTTATAGTTATAAAAAGCTATAACACAGTATAATACATAATAAAGAAGTAGTTGAGAAATATGGCCTTAGAGAGGAGAGAAAATGTTTAAATAGTAATGGCAATCTGAAACTGAAACCCGAGATGGCATGGAACGTGGTCTGTATGCTCATGGTAGGAGAGAGGCACCAAGGTGCCGAAGGTGTTTCCTTGGTGGGGCGCCAGGGAGTCAGATATCATCCTGTTGTGAGGGTTTTCCACTCTGTGAGCCAGAATTCCCTCCCCTGTCTAGTTCCATTCAGAGTTGGTGTTCTACAGTAAAGCTTTCAACTGGCGTCCGTTCCTGGTCCCTGGGAGAGAACCTTTCCAAATCCCTGGAATTTCCACAAGTGAGAAAAGCATCTCTGATATTTATGGTAGGCCCCCAGATAGGCTCAGAATGGGGGGCTGGCCATGCTGGAAAGATCAGCCTTGGAACTAGAGTTGAGGCTTTGAGCCAAGTTGGTATCAGTCCAAACGCCTGGGGCAGAAGAGGGCTGGAGACGGAGTTCAGTCACGTGGCCAAGGGTTCAATCAATTATTCCTCTGTAACAAAGCCCCAGTAAAAACTCTGGACACCAGGCTTGGAGGAGCTTCCTGCCTCGTAACACACACTGATGTGCCAGGACGGTGATGCAACCTGACTCCATGCGGAGAGGACACAGAAGCCTTGCATTTGAGACCCTCCCAGACCTCACCCTGTGCGTCTCCTCTCTGGTCTCATTTTGATTTGTGTCCTTTTGCGGTAATAAAACCGCAACCATAAATACAGCTCTTAGCTGAGTTCTGTGAGTCATTCTCGTGAATTATCAGACGTGAGGGAGTAGTGGGAACCCCAGAATTTGTAGCCGATTGGTCAGAAGTTATGGCCCAGGAGTCCCGGAGCTTGCAGCTAGTGTCTGAAGGGAGGAGAGTCTAGAGAAATAGGCCCTTCCCCTGTGAAGTTCAGGTGGAGGGTTAGAATCGCAGTGCAGTTTGGACCACAGGGAAATCTGCTTGAGGCTTGGACATCACAAGGAAAACAGCAGCCATATTTTCTACATTCCAGAAGATTAGAGGAGGGTGCCAGGCCCCGTGGTACCTCGTGCATGTTGTTGCTGATCTCCTGGCTCACCTTGCTGGCGTGGGGCAGCGCCCAGGCTGTGGCTCCTCCGGGTCCTGCCACATGTCCTCCAACTTCTCTGAGTCCTGGGCCAAAGATGCGTGCAGTTCTGTGGCTGCGAGTGCCAGCTGCCCCTGCAGGCCTCATCCAAGTCATCGAAGGCAGGGTAATGAGAGACAGATGCAAGCTCCGTTTTTGTTTTCTCGCTCTTTGCGGTTTGTCCCTGCTCCTGTTCTTGTTCAGCTTTTCTTTCCAGCTGCTGATCTGGCTGACTTACCGCGACTTCAGGCCCAACACCAGATGCAGGGCAACAGATTTTTCCACCAGCGATCGCCGTTGCTTAAGGTTAAATCCCTACAGCGAGACGCTTATACTTTATCACTCTGATTTTACCTTGACTGCTACAACTGTTTCAGTCTGTCTGATAAAAAAAAAAAAACAACTATAAACTTTAATATGATTGATGATAATGTAAAGGAACACACTACAGGAAGAGAAATAGTATGACACTAGGGTTTTCAATCCTGCCTTTATACCAGACTCTTTTGAAAAATACTGATAGTGGGGCGCCCGGGGGGCTCAGTTGGCTGAGCGTCCGGCTTCGGCTCAGGGCATGATCTCGCGGTTCGTGGGTTCGAGCCCCGCATCAGGCTCTGTGCTGACAGCTCAGAGCCTGGAGCTGCTTCGGAAACTGTGTCTCCCTCTCTCTCTGACCCTCCCCTGGTCACGCTGTCTCTCTCTCTCTCAAAAATAAATAAAAAACGTTAAAAAAAAAAAAAAAGAACAACGTAAAAAAAAAAAAAGAAAAATACTGATAGCATGCTCCTGCCCTGAGGTTCTGGGGTAAAGTTTAGGCATCAAGCTGTTTTTTTTGAAAGGCTCCTAGGTGATGCCAGTGTGTATCCAGAATTATTAAATGCTGCCCTAGAAGAAAGAGGGTGGGGGGAAAGAAAACATGATCAATCCTGGAAACATATCTATGCAAGGAAGTGTAGCAGGAATAAATCAAAACATCCGTTACCATGCGAGGCATTCCTAAAATCGAGTGACAGAGAGGTATTCAAAATTAAGTCAAGGATAGAGCAGGCTAATATTAACAAAAATGAAGGTGCAAAACAGCAATATACAACAGAAAAGAACCCAAAGTTAATAGCATGAGAATGGGTCAAGGATATTTACACTGGTAATAGTTACAGTACACAGTGAAGGAAGGTGATGCTTCTGCTTGTATCTGGAATAGCTTCAGGATGTGTACTCACTTCAGGATATATTACTCAGAGAAAATCATAAATTAGAATCATCGCTTTCAGAACTAAGAGGTCAAGAAGAGGAAAACATGTAGGATTTGAAACATATAATTAACAGAATTTATCTACCAGATTAGCACATTTCACTCCTTTGATTCCGCGTAACTGCATTGTAGGAGTAACTGGTGTTCTCTATTCTTTCTGTAATAAATGTCTGTGTCCTCGACAGGCTGCAGGCTAGGGACTGGCCAGCCACCCCTATATGTTGTTCCAAACCTGCTTGAGCCAGTTCTCATTAATGTAAGTTCTCAACCTAAGTATGATATACACCGATGAATAAGAATGTGGATGAATATAAAATATGAATATGAATTTGGAAAATAATAACTTCTAGAAAACTAGTTGAATTCTTTGTAAAGATTCGGTAAGGATAAATCCTTGTAAGAACTTGCTGAGATTAAGTGTGAGCAGGACAACTGTAAGAAGGAAGGGTAGAAAACTTGAATCCTTCACAAGTTTCTCTGCCTCTGCATTCCACTATGAGGAAACTCAAAATGGAAATTATAGGCCATGCAGTCTGGTAGTGATTTATGCAAGAACAGCCACTAAATTCCAATTAGAGCACCTAGATATAAGGAAAAGGCTTTGGCTTGACATCAAAAGATTGGCAAGTGAATGCATACTTATGTGTATTAAGTTGATACACATGCATTTTAGTTTTTTTTAAGAATTCCTTATTCTGACATTTTTGATTTACACAGCTTGTCAGGTAAGAGATAATTTTGTCAAGGCAGAGTTTTGAAACAGAGAGTAATTGTTTCTCATACATGCATGGAACCATTATAAAAATTGGGAAAAGAAACCTTTAGGCAAGCACCTGGCAGACGGCACACAGGGCGGGATGGAGCTCACGGGCAGAAGGGCCAGCCGAGGAGGGTGGGTGTGCTTCCAAGTTTTCCTTGCAGCCTTGGGACAGGTGTGCCTGGGCCGTGGGTCAGCCCTGTTGGCTCATTGCCAGGAAACCTAAAAAAAAAGCCTGTGATCATCCAGCTAGTGATCTGGTTTATATCTCTATAAGTTTTGTTTCATTTTGCTGTTTATTTTATCACATTGGCCACATTCTCTCTCCACGGGTTATAAAATTAGAAGTCACAGTAAAAGGAAAAAAAACTCAATTAAAAATTTAAAGAAAAGGACCTAAATAACTCAGGTTAGAAAGAAAAATCAAGCATAAAAATACAGACCATTTAACATGAAGAATGGTGAGTACACTACCTGTCAAAACCCAGGAATTCATTTCCGCCTCCAGTGACGATGGAGTAGCAAGGACCATCGTCCTGCCTGAACCAATACACGGGAAAAACAAAACAAAACAAAACAAAACAAAAACAGACATCAGGGAGAAAGGACAGTGATCCTGAGAAGCAGGAGACAAATGAGGTAAGCCTCCCGATTGCCTCAGCTTGCTGCCTTGAGAGAATTTCCAGGCGGCAGTGTGGTTGAAGGCAGGGTAGGCAGAGCCTGGCAAACTCTCGAGAGAGTCTCAGGAAACCGAGGCAGCTAGGAGGGCCAGGACACAGGACTGCAGGGGGTTAAGTTGCCCAGGAGAGAACTCTCAGACATCTGCAGGTTTCCTCCAGTATTCATGAGAGTAGTGATCAGCATATAGCTGTGAAGAAACTATCTAGGGCTGGGAAAAGAATTGTCCCAGAGAATTAGAGGGAATACTACTCAGCACTCACATAGGACCAGGAATAGTATCTGTTCCCGCCAGATAGACTGAAAAATTTTCCTAATTCGTGAGCATCTGTTACAGTATTCAAGAGTTTGGCTTTAGTAATGGGGTGAGTTAATCCTAAACAGTTCTGAAACCCTGCCTAACAAATCATGTCCTGGCTTCAATGGTCTACAAGTAACTTATGTGTGTCCTAGAAGAAAGCTCAAGAATATTTGCAGAAATACAAACTATCAAGGACTCAGTAAGGTGAAATCCATATTGCCCAGCATCCAGTCAAAACTGCAGGGCATGCAATGCAGCGAGAAAATACATCCAATAATGGGAGCGAACCAACAGAAACCAACTGAGAACTGACAAAAATATTAGAATTAGCAGGCAAGGACGTCAAAAATTACTGTAACTTTGTTCCATTTGTTGAAAATTTTAAGTAAAGATAGTGAAGGAAAAAAAAAAAGATCCAAACATCATGTGTTAACTAACTCATTGGGGGAACTCTTGTACAATGTGTATCAAATCATGCTGTATACTGTTGTTAGTTGTACCTCAATGAAGCTGAAGAACAAAAGAAAAAAAAAAAGAGTACCAATCAGAAGAAAAGTGACGCCAAACTCCTACAGAGAAAATCTACAACATCTAAGATGAAGATTATACTAATTGCTAACTAAACACTGCAGGAAAAGAAAAAGAAAAAGTGGTCTTGAAGACCTAGTAATACAACTATCCAAAATGAACACACAGAGAAAAAATAATTTAAAAAATACAGCACATCAGTGAGCTATGGGATAACATCAAACAGGCTTGTATTAAGTGTAGTTGAAGTTTCCAAAGAGGAAAGTGAAGATAATTTTTTTTTGAATAATGGCCACAATTTTCCAATTTTGATGAAAATTATAAACCCACAGAGCTATGAATCTCAAAATACTCCAAGCAAAAGGAACATGAGGAAAACTGTATTAAGGCACATTATAATCCAATTACTCAAAACCAGCCACACAAAAATGACACATTAGGTACTAGACAGCAGTTTTCTTACAGGAAAAAATGCAGGCAGGGGGACAGTGGAGCCGCATTTTTAAGGTATTGAAAGGGGGAAAAAAGTGTCAAGTTAGAATTCTATACCCAGCAAAAAGATATTTCAAACAAAGGTAAAATATACTTTTTCAGACACAAAAGCTAAAAGAATTCATCACCAGCAAGCCTGCACTACTAGACATATCCCAAAAACTTCAAGTAGATACCAGATGATCTACACCGTGGACCAAAGAGCTCCAGAAATGGTTAACTATTGGAATATCTGATTTGTACTTAAATCTCTTTAAAAGAGAATGTTTCAAAAAACAAAAACAATTACATAAATAAGTGCTAAATGTCTAACGGCACAGCAAGTCTAACCAAGATGTGGGAGGGAAAGTCAAATATACCAGAACTAAAACAGAACTATAACTGCAGATAGAGTTTAACTAAAATTATAAGAAATACCATGTACAACTATCGATTAATTTGGAAAGAGAGAAAATGGTTTTTTAGAAAGGTATAAATTATCAGATTGATTCCTGAGAAAGTAGGAAACATGCATAGACTGATAACCATAAGGAAAAATGGGAGAAAAAAATCAGTTACTTCAGAGAAATTCATTTTACAAAGGAGTTCAACAAGTCTTAAGCAGGTAATTCCAATATTTTTCAATTTTCTTTCCAGGGCATAGAACAAGATAAGCTTGCCAATTCATTCCATAAAAGTAGCAGAACCATAATTCCAAAACCAAACCAACAAAATAAAACCAATTTTTAAAGAAAACCTCATCGGAATACCGATCGGAACCTTAACATTTTTGAAAAATAGAATTCTAGAGTGTTTTCAAGGCACCCTATAATGTAATACAGAGTTTTTATAACAGGATGCAATGATAGTTCAAGGTTAGGAAACCTACTCAAAAAAAAAAAAAAAACTATGTTTAAGCCTCCTTTTTTTATTCAATTATCTGACAAACGTTCCTTCATTCATCAAAAATTTACCAAGTAATTTCGTGCCAGGCACTGGATACTGGGAATTCACTGGTAAGATGTTCTCTGCCTTCATGGAGGTATCTAGAGAGATACAAGTAAAAAGAATATTATAACACAGTTAAAGCTATGACAAGAAAAATACAGGGTACTATTGGCATACATACATTGGTACAGTTTATGGATAGGTTGGAGTAATCCTGTAAGAGGATGGTTGCTCCTTCTGGCACGACACACAGTAGGTGTGAGGAATATGGGCCTACACAACAAAACTAGAAAGTGGTAGCAAAAATGTTGGCTGATTGGATGGAGAAGGTGGAGTCAGATTCTTTGGACGTCTTAGTATATTAATTTGTGTTATGTATATAAGGGTAAAATAAGGGTCCAATACTCAGACTTGGAATACTCGGTTAAGTATGAAGATTTCTTTACTGCGGTACTTGTCAGAAGCTTTATGGTGTTGTCAGTCTCTAAGAGAAAGCCACACACTGTCAGATAGTACAGAATATTTACCAAACACTTCATTACAGGACAGAGTGATATTTCGTGCCAACATCCTTGGGGAGAAACCGTGTTCCCACAAAAACACCTCTTCCTTTCTACTGTAGCGCTCAAGCCTGGGTGAATGATCTCACCAACTCTATCCAATTTGTTGGGCCATCTTGTTCTGTCCCTTTACACAGTACATTTATTAGTTTGGTTACGGGATTGAAGTGAAAAAGATCCACTACAACTTCCGAAGGGGTGTGTCCCAAGTCGTTAGGATCATTGGAAAAGATTACTCTGAACCAGGATTACCTATGAACCAGAATGAAAGGATCTGATCCACAGGTAACTCGCAATAAAGCAGCACTAATCTTTGTGAATCTCTATGAAAGCTATGAAACATTCACACAGGTTAAGATACGGGAAAACAACCTCCCTGGAAACAAATCCTTCTACTATTGAACTGCGTAAGCAAACAAACTTTTCATCTTCATGCTCCCTATGCTGAGCAATGGCTCCACTTCTCTGAACACGGCATGCATTTACAGACAGGGAAAACCGGGGCACGCATGAATCCTAGACACCAGGGAGGGTGACCCAGTTTGTAACTCTTAAGAACTAAAATCCAGATCACTGAACGTCTGATCCTAAAATACTTGCTCTTTCCGCCATCTTTCCGTGCCGCCACAATGGTGCGCACGAATGTCCTGGCAGATGAGCTCAAGAGCATTAACAATGCCGAAAAGAGAGGCAGTTATCAGGCCATGCTCCAAAGTCATCGTCCGATTTCTGACTGTGATGATGAAGCATGGTTACATTGGCGAATTTGAAATCATCGATGATCACAGAGCTGGGAAAATTGTTGTGAACCTCACAGGCAGGTTAAACAAGTGTGGAGTGATCAGCCCCGGGTTTGATGTACAACTCAAAGATTTGGAAAAATGGCAGAATAATCTGCTTCCGTCCCCGCCAGTTTGGTTTCATTGTACTGACAACCTCAGCTGGCATCATGGACCATGAAGAAGCAAGACGAAAACACACAGGAGGGAAAATCCTGGGATTCTTTTTCTAGGGATGTAATAACATTCATATAAATAAAATGCCTCACTGGAAAAAAAAAATACAATAAAATAAAATACTAAGTTCGGTATGTACAAAAGTGTATCAGGACGCCCTAAGAACGGACATTCTCAACACCAGGCAATCACTGAATAAAAGTATGTTGTTAATTTTGTATACACTGTCTCTAAAGTTGGTAATGTCAAAAAAACAAGACACACTCTTCTTTAGGTTTTCAATATATTAAAAAACAACATTGTATAAATGCTGTGGTTAATATTAAAAAGGATCAAAATGTTTCAAGGAATGATTTTTTTATAAACAAGTTCTACAATGAATGGGAAACAGTATCTTGATACACAAGTTTTGTTAAACAAGATTTAAAAATTTTTAAATCAGAAAAAGTTTAAGACTAAATTCTTTCAAACGTTCAAACAAAAAAAGCAACCTGTACAATATCCACAGTAAAATGTATCCTTGTACACGTGTCCTGGGCACTTTGAAATGTTAAAGTTGTTAAAGTTTGAGTGACAGAGGCAGCACTTAAACGGTTCGTGAATCTTCTTTTTGCAAAAAAGTATACTTTCAGTAAAACATTTTACCATTTTATCTATGCTTTTACATTTTTGTTCTTCCTGAAAAGGGGGATTTATATTAACACTGTATTTTTTAATGTAAAAAATACATTTAGAGATACTTAACTTCCTGAGTAACTTCAGTTATACATCAAACATGATTTAATGAGCAAATTTTAAAATTTTAGAATGAGTCAGCATGGATAGATTTACAATTTTATGTTCAGAGTAAAACTCAAACGAGCATGTCACAGAACTTACACTAAAAATTCTCTAAGAAGTCAAATATGATTTATCCCCAAACATTACCAATGAGCTTTTTAAGTAAAACATTAGTAAAATGAGTCACTGAAATTATTTTATTAACAAAATACTGATAGTCATTTCAGACTATCAAAACTTGAATGTTTTCTATTATATACACCAAAATCTGATTCACTGACAACAAACTTCTTGCAATACAAAAAGGTAACAGATAATTAAAATATTTGCTTTATAATACAACCAATCCATATAATACACCCGTTCCTTAATTGTCTAAAATGATTAGAAATTGTGGCACTTTCTTTTGCATAAAACCCTTTCCTCTTCATAAAACCCTGAGGTGAAAGGTTATTAATGTAATAAAACCAGAACCACAATTCTTACTTCTGTATTAGACTGCAGCTATAGGTTTTAAAATTTTTATAAAGAAATGTGGCAACTTGTAAAGCTGCTCTGTACACTTAACAAAACACTTCCAGATCAATTTAGCCAAAAAGGGCCTAGAATGACCCTGTAAAAACATCGTCCTTTTAGTGCTTGTTAGTGTCGAGATGAACGCCATTTTCCATCTCTACTACTGTCTCTTCTGTTTTCATAGTCGTGGCTCCAGCCGTCAGGATTCCGTTCTTCATGGAAGTAGTCATCTCTGCTTCCTCTGTAGTGATGGTCAGACCCATGGTCAGTGTAACGCTGTTCACGGCTATAGTGTCTATCCACGGCGTAGGGATGAGAATTCTGTCTGACTTTACGTTGTGATGATGGCGTCTCCTGGCGCCACTGGGAGCTTGAAGACTGGTTAAAAGTAGGATTGTGTGACTGAACTGATGGGGAAAACCCTGATGGATCCAGATGTGGAGAACCAAATTTCCCACCATATGACATCTGTCTCAAAATACTGTTCATCTAAGAGAAGAAAAAAAGAAGGAAATGTTAACTACAAATATTTTTAGATACAAAAGCCAATATATATTTAGTCGCAGTGAACCAAACAGATAATGATGGAAAAGCAAATTTACTGTTGCCCAGGTTGATCTTAGGTTAAACAAGTCAAAGCAAAAAATACAATGGCTTTGTCCGTTCCAGTGTATACCTACAAGATACCTGTACATAACTACTACTTTTTTTTTTTTAACGTTTATTTTTGAAAGCGGAAAAGGGAGACAAAGCAGGCTCTGTGCTGACAGCAGAAAGCCCGATGAAGGGCTTAAACTCACAAAATGCGAGACCATAATCTGAGCTGAAGTCGGAAGCTTAGCCGACTAAGCCACCCAGGTGCCCGCCCTGCCCAATTACTATGACTACCCCTACTACTCCTTGCCCTCAAGAACAAAACTTAGAAGGGAAGAGGTCATACAAATGATAATGTAAAGCACTGTCTGATGAACACATAAAGAGCCAAGAGCTCAGTATCATTAAGAAAGGCTTCATGAAGGTGGCACAGGATCTATTAAAAGGATGATGGACTATCTTAAGGGGAAGTGTATCAAGGAAAAGCAATTGTACAGAGATAACAAGGAAATAGAATGTGTTCATAGAATATCAGTAATTCTGACTGAGAGAGGTTACAGAGATCATAAGCAGCGATTAACGGACAATTAGGCTAAAAAGCTTTACTGGCATCAGATGATGGGAGTACCTGATAACTAAGCTAGAGAATTCTGACTTGATCTTGCAAACAATGGAAAGTCAAATTACCAGGAAGATAAGCAAAACAGGGTTACAATAATTTTGAAACAAGTGTGTAAGACGGACCAGTGAGGAGGAAATGGAGACAAGTAGGAACTGAGTAGACCAGTGGTCCCCAAATTCTGCCTGCAGATAGCTAATAAGCCGGTGATAATTTTGTTTTAAATAGCCTACAGCAAAATGAGAAAAATATGTGATATGTACATAAAAGCTGACATCCCTTTATACTGGTCTCAATTTTACCTTACTTCATTCTTATATTTTTATTTTGCAGACCTGCAAAAGGTGAGGGGGTCATAAGTCAAGATTGTGATTTGGGCAAAGAAAAAAAGAATGAATTCAAGAAAAAGAAAAAAATAAAGGACTTGACGACCAACTGAAAAAATGAAGGACTGGACACAAAGATGGAACAGTAAAACACACCAAGGATTTTAAGCCTAGTCTCACAACCTCATATTACAGAAAAAATGGAAGCAAGAGAAAGCTGGTCTAGAAGACTCCAATATATTCAATTACTGTTATTAAACACCAAAAAGAGCATATGATAATAAGCCCCTCGGTGTAGGTGGCAAGAACATCAGAGAATAAATTTCTAGTCTTTGAAACAACCCCCTCCACCCAACAATGGCTGAAGAAAAATACAAATGTGAGATGCAGCTCTTCTATTGATCTTCAATCTTTTAAACGTGTACTTCAGCCCAGTGAAAACTAAAATGAATGATCAATCTATAAAGATCATGCTACTCTAACTAAAACTTAGGACATTACTTAAGAATTATTTGAACATTTCAATCTAAGTGTTTTGGTGGGTTTTTTGTTTGTGTGTTTGTTTTTTGTTTAGCAACTCAAGTTGATAAATCAACCTACCACTGCTTGTCTCTGAAAATTTTCTGGAGTAGAGAAAGACCTCTGAATTATCTGTGATGATGGAATCATGTTATCCACAGTCCTTTCATACCTGTGAAAGAAAAACAACATATAATCATTCATTTAACAAATATTTACTACATACTAATCATGAGCAAGACACAGGTCCCAAAGGTAGGAATGAACAAGACAGACAAGGTATCTGCTCTTAGATAAGGCAAAGGATTCAGACAGTAAAACAGTTTCACCTTGTTACAAGTGTTATTATGAATAGTCGACTATAAAGCAAGTAAGGTGAGAGATAGGAGTTCTGTTTTAGCTCGCTGGTCAGGGATGGCCTTTCTAAAAAGGAGACATTTGAAGTGAAAACTGAGTAACAAGATCACCTGGAGGCAAAACATTCCAGCTGCAGGAAGAACCAGCACAGGGGTGAGCAAGCTATACAGCCTGTGGGCCAATCCAGTTTTTGTAACACACTCTTGTGTCTGTGCTTTCTATGTAGTGTTACGCTGGCCTGCAAGGCCTGAAACATGAACTACCTGGCCCTTTAGAGGGAAAAAAAAAAAAAAACAAACCTGTCAATCCCGGGACTAGCACAAAGGCTTAGGCTGAAAACTAAAATGAAAAGGATTTGGTTAATTAGATATGAAAGATGAGGGAAAAAGAAAAATTAAGGATACAAATCTAGATTTTTGGCTTTAGCCATTACATACACATTTACTGAGACAGGGAAGAACTGGGAGAATAAGGAATTAAGAGTTCTGTAACATAAATAGGATATTAATTTCAAGGACTTATTATATCTTATACCCACCTCCTAAAAAGGTAGCTTGCTCTAAAGAAAAACTCACTCATCAAATATTTTAAATTTATTTTATTTTAAAATATTTAGAATCCAATCACTATTTGTCTCAATTAGGTAGAAACATGGAGCACGGGCACGTGTGTGCGCAGGGAGGGGCAGAAGGAGAGAATCTCAAGCAGGCTCTACGCTTAGTGTGAAGCCTGATGCAGGGCTCGACCCCATGACCCTGGGATTAGAACCTGAGCCAAGACAGTCAAGACACCCAACTGACCGAGCCACCCAGCGGCTCCCCATTCAGGTACATATCTGTGTGCTAAAAGGATAAAAAGTATAATTTTCCTTAGAAGAGGAGTATAAACAAGATGTACATTGTAGCCTTAAGTTAAAAATAACTTATTTACTGGTATATTTCTTCCCAAAGAGAATTCTCAGAGAGCTAAAAACCCATTTTTCCTCCAACCTGAGATACCTCTGAAGCTTTTACAAAAGTGGTTTGAGATGCTTCAAGTTCCGAATGTGTTGAGAAGTATTTAAACACAATTTCAGTTGACAAGAAACTGACTATTCTTTCTTGCAACTTTGCTTTCCAGTCATCGTGTCGTATCGAAGCCACTTGGCTCCAGCTCTTGGCACCACCGAACCCAAACCATCGACATTCCCCCAGTAACTTCCTTGCTATCTTGCAACTAAAGCCAATACCTTGCTACCAACAGTTTCCTCGTTGGTCTATTTTCAGCCCCGTCCCCTCCAATCCGTTCTCCGACAGCAACCAAACAAATCACTAAAACACAAACCCGTTCCTGTTGTTATCCTACTGAAAACACTTCGGTATCTTTCTACTGTTTTTAGGATAAAGTTCCCAAATCCCAACCGCGGCCTAGAAGAAAGACCCTAGATCATCTCGCCTCTTCTACGTCACGAACACCATCTACTACTCTCCATTTCTCATTCGTTGTCATCCAGGTACGTCGGCCCCTTTTAGTTCCTCACTTGTCTGTATCATCTCTCCTTGCTGGCTCTTTGCTTCAAGCCTGTTCTACTCCTTCTCTAGAGAACTCATCAAGCAGGGACTCACAAAACACAGACGTGTCTTCAGGGAGACTCGTAAGCTCCACTAGGCAGCCTATCAGAGGCCCCGTCACAATGCCTGGGTTTCAATGCCAGCACACTAACACAGTTCACACCCGGGCAAGTTAACCTGCAATCCTCATTTTCTTCACATGTAAGGTAGAACTGACAATAATCCCTACCTCATCAGAGCCGTGAGCAACAAGGCCAAAAGCAAAGGACTTGAAGAGCCAGACACATATTTGTTAACGCTTCCCTAAATGAGCCCATTATGGTCGATACAATAGCTCTGTGGATGAACCAGGAAACAACTGTCCCTGGTGAAATACCAGCTTTCCCAAAGCAAATAAAATTATTTAATGTAAATACGGGAACTTTTCCAACCCTTAGTAACTAGAAGACAGTCTAGAGATCAGTCAATTCAGCTTTTCCTTACAAATGGAAGGACAGGACCAGAGAAAATGAGACCACCTCAAGATTACGCAATCGGTAGAGGCAGACCTAGAATCCAATTCTACAAACTCTGAGTCCACTAGTCCGTTTACAGACAGGTACTTTTAAACTGCAGGTTAACAACCAATTAGTGGTCAAAACTAACTTCAATTTTTAAAAGGAAGTAGATTAGAAAATAGAGTGTACTGAAAACGGTGAGGTTAAGTAATGTTCTGGGAAATTTTATTTCACTTATGTACAAAAATACGTGGGTGTGAGTATGTCTTTCCAAATGAACGTAATTCTAGTTCACATATGCATCCGTTTTAGGGGTACTATACGCGTCTGTCTACAATCCCCTTGACACAGATACCTCACTACAAGCCAAAAGACAAATAATACAGCAGAAGAATAAAGACCGAGGAGCTTAAAGGAGGAAACAAATCGCTCGCTGTGCATTTTGGGATCACGAAGAAAACTTGTGATAAATGATTTTAACAACGGGTGCAAAATATTACCTGCCGGGAGATGTAGAAGTAGGGCTTGAGTTTCCAATATGATGTTGGGGATAGGACAAACTGACATCCTGTGAGGCGTGGCTACTTCCTAAAATGAAACAATTTGAGAAATCCTTGAGAGAAAACCTAGGTTGAAATCACGCGGACAGCGGCGACGACAGAACCCCTCCAGTTACAGCGGCCGCTTTACAGGTCCAGCAGCGCGAGAATTCTAGGCGCTCAGGCCCACACGTGTGCCGAACCCAGGGTTGCAGAACAGACTGCCCGGTGTACCAACACCCAGGCTGGCGGGAACATTCGGACCCCACACTGAAGTGCTGAGACTGGACACGCAGGCACTCTCGCCGTCAGGGCCCAGAATCAAAGTCCGTACACGTAAATTACAAGGCGGCCAGGAAAAGGGTTTTCGGAAAATAATCCTTGCTCCTTTCAGAGCAAGGACCCAAGTCATTCTAACAACACAGTTTACCTCCTCTGCACTTGGCCCAACCTCAACGTTAACACGACTTCCAAAATCCTTGCGGTCGACGTTGCCTATTGTCAGGGATACACAAAGTTTACTACCCACAGGGCTTAAAGTGTTTTCACGCAGAGACAGGCTCTCGACAATGGGGTAAAAGTAAGAACAGCGAACAAAGGGACCGAAACACCCTCTCCCCACACAGTAACACGGAACAGTTACCGGATCTAAACTGAATTTTGATGGGCCTCCCAAAAAGCTTGATGCCATTAAGTAGATTCATCGCGTAAGGAACAGACACTTCGTGTTTGAAGTTCACAAATGCGAACTGCTTCGGTTTCCCGTCCTTATCCTTCGGAATCTTCACTTTTATTACTGGCCCAGCCTATAGATCAAGAGAGAAAACCTCCAATTTTTACAAAGTTTAGACACAACAAACGTAATCAGGAAGTCTAACAGCAACGGACACGCAAGCCTTTCCGCGTCGGCGGACGATCCTAAAGCTGTGACCCAACACGCGACTAATTCGTTCGGGGGCACGTGCCCCTAAGGAACCGGAAGCACTCAGCGTACTTGACCTCTGAACAAGGCGCCCAACATCCATCATTTTCTCCCTCCAAGGTAGCGGTTTATCGAGAGCGACAGGAAGTGCTCTTGTTGGACTGACAACCCACTTTGTTTTTTCTTTTTTTGTTTTTTTTTTTTTTTAACCGATTCACCAAACGTTGCCAGTTGTTAGAGAACAGAATCGGAGAGAACAGGATACTCCGGACTTTACCGCCGTGTTAATGCGGATTTTAACGCAGCAACACAAGTCGGCTTTTCTACAGAGGACTGAGGAGTCCATCTGAAATGCTTTAGTGCTGCAATTAAAAAAAAAAAAAAACTCCGGCGGAAAACAGATAACGCCCGAACAATGGAAATCCACTCTACAGTCCTTCCTCCCGGAGACGCAAAGCGCCTCAAGGGGAAGGAAGCGCTAGGAAAAGCACCGCTCCACGAAGAACCCACCCGTACTGGGCTCCTTAGGACCCCTTCACCGCCCCGGGCTGTCGCTTCGGCGGGGCCCAACCAGGCGTCTTCCCATAGAGCGACGCCCGGCCCCCGCGGGCGCGCTCAGCCCCCAGCCGTCCCGCCGTCGGGCGCCGCGACCCGCCGCCCAGCCTTCGCGAGGAAGGCGGGCCCGGCCGTTGCGCCGGGCCGCACGGGAGCCGGGAAACGAAACGAAGGGCCCGCTCTCAGCCGCTCACCTGGTGGAAAAGCTCGAAAAGGAGCTCCTCGGTCACTTTCGTTTCAAGGTTGCCCACAAAGAGCGTGCGATCCGCTTCCGCCGCCGCCGCCCCCATCGCGACGTCGCCCCCTCCCTAAAAAGGCCGCAGGGGTCGTCGCCGCCGCACTCACTGCGCACTCTCGGAAACCCCACGTCCTCGTCGTCACGGACGTCACAGACGTCGACGTCAACACGCTCGCTCGCGGCCGGCGTCGACGTGCGCGCAGGGCGGGCTGCGCATGCTCGCGAGGAGAGCGCCGGGTGAAGGCGGCGCCCGCGTCGGCCGCGGCGCTAGTTATGGCTGGACTGATCGGGGCCGCCCAGGGCCTGCCTTGACCGAGGGACGTTACAAGCGCTGCGGGCGGTGTTTGAAGATGGCCCTGAGCTATGCGTCCCTGTCCGCCGGCGACCACGGGAGCAGGGTGGCCTACCGCGCTTCCCACGGCGACCTCACCCCGTCCGCCTTGGCGCTGGCGATGGTGTCCGGAGACAGCTTGCTCGTTGCCAGGCCCGAGGCGATCCTCCCGGGCGCCGCTCCTCCGCGGGCCGTCGCGCAGAGCGTGCGGGCCGGCGGGCGGCGGGCGGCGGGCGGCGGCCGCTGCCCGCCGCGCCTGGTGAAGGGCGGGGAAGCTGACGCGCGGAACCGCGGCCGCCCGGCCAGGTTCTCACCGTATCCGACCCCCGCGCTCAAACTGCATCTGCTAAGGAACGCGCTGCAGCAGCGCCTGATTGCGATCGGCAGTGTCCTCGCAGCCCGCCTGTCGCCTTAATACGGGCACCTCCCATGGCCCCTCCGTCCGCTTGTAAACAAGGCCTCTCTCCAATCCTCCCGTGGTGCCGTGGCGGTCTTATTTTTAGAGATGTGTTTTCATTTTAATATAAAAACACGTAGGAGTCCTGTTCACACGGTTTAGTACGCAGCAAGTTTTTATTTTTATTTTTATTTATTTATTTATTTATTTATTTATTTTTAGGAGCGAGAGAGACAGAGCGCGAGCAGGGGAGGGGCAGAGAGAGGGGGAGACACAGAATCCGAAGCAGCTCCAGGCTCTGAGCCGTCAGCACAGAGCCCGACGCGGGGCTCGAACCCACGAACCGGGGGATCATGACCCGAGCCGAAGTCGGACGCTTAACCGACGGAGCCCCCCAGGCGCCCCTGATTCTGATGGTTTTAAAGCAACCGCGATGATTAGATCAGGAAGGGGGTAGAAGAGATTTTTTTTTTTTTTTTCTTGTTAGTCACAAAGCCGAGCCGCCATTCCCAGAGGTCGGCCTCCGTTGGTTTCCCCTTGCGTCCTCCATCCCAACAACGGATCCAAACTGCTCTGCCTTCCAGCAGGCTTCTCTCCTCTCCCTGGCCGGTCGTCCTACTCGCCGCCTGCCTCTGTACCCCGGGGTATTCCTGTTACCTTTACTTTTGTTGGCGAAAAGGAAATGCTTCTTTTCTACCTACTACCCCGGGGCATCCTTGCAAAGGGCCCAGCGCTGAGCCTACCTTGTCCTTAATCCTTGAGCATCTCCCTCCACGGTTTCTTCAGGGCGATCTACAAACTCCCATCTCAATCATACTGAGAACAAAAGCAAACCTAATCCTTGCTGCTGTTCAAATTATTAAACCAATTCACATTTCTTTTTTTTTTGCCGAAGGCTCCGAAGTGTTTTTACATTTATATTTGTGATTTGATTAGCATTCTTAGTCTGAGTCTGTTGTCCCAAAATACGATGGTGGAAACCATTAGTCTCCTCGTTTCCTTGTTAGAAGCTGCTCGTCTATTCACTTCAGCGTCTTCCTCAAACGTTCTTGTCTTTACTCATTCAGCCGTTCAACAATTTGAAGATCTTCCCAGTGGCGAGCACTGTGGACACGCTTTACAGTCAGGCCGTCAAAGGGATCAGGGAGTGTGCTGTAGAGACGGAGACAAACCCGTAGGTAATCCCCACACTGGACTTTGATTAGGTGCAGCGTGAAGAATACGGACTGGTTGCAGTGGTTTTCCATTCTGTACCATCCTGGTTCTTACCTGGCTGATTGCACCTTATTTTCTGACATTGTTATTCTCTGCATCATACGTTGCCTAAAGTGTAAAGGATAATATTGGGAGAAGGCGGGCTTTTTAAGGGCCACCTCTACGTAAGCAGGTGGACTAGCTTTTTCCCAGTGGCCTCCCCGATAATTATGACCACATAAAGCAAAATTACCACACGCCATACAGTACTGAGTTGTTACAACCGTATCTGAAGAAGAAAGTTGATAAATCAGAGCATGATTAAAATAGTGAGAGGTCTAAACACCAGGTCACAGGAAAAATTGTTGAAAGAACAGTAACAGCTACCTTTTATTGAGTGCTATGTGTAAGGCATTGTGCTAGGGGCTTTTAGTCATTGCTTATTTAGATGTTTATTGAGAACTTACTCTGTGCCCCATGCTACCTGTACAAGGCAGTTAGAGTAAAGTGGTGAACAAGATCAATAACGTGTCTGTTTTGCCAGAGCTTTATGTATGTCCTTTATGTCTCACGATGGCCCAGAAAGACGTTAGAGAAACCAAGGCACAAGCAGAGGAAGCTTTAACTCCCCAAGATCATACAGCTAGTAAATGATAGAGCCTTGCAGCTGTTTGACCCAGGTTCCTCATTTGAACCATGCAATACAGAAGAACTATGTCTTAATTCTCCCAAGGATAGCGTCTATCTAATACTTGCCTAGATATCTGAAAAGTTAATTCATAATATACGACAGATGCCTTAGACTGGGCATTACAAAAATCTATGGTTGAGAAAGGAATCCCGAATCTATATTTTACGAGTTTTAGACCGGGAAGAGAAATAAAATTAAGACTGAAGGACAGAGGGTTTTCATAAAACTTAGAGATACCTGATCGTGAAAAATAATCCCTCACAAGGTAAGATAAATTCAGCCAAAGAGTTCAGAGACTGAATTCTATCAAGTATGAAATAGGATTAAATGTCTTCCTAAGATCATCCCCATTCAACCTATAATACTGTACTTGAAAAAATAAACATGTTGGGGCACGCGGGTGGCTCAGTTGTTTAAAGGACCAACTCTTGATCTCAGCTCAGGTCATGATCACAGTTCGTGGGTTGGGCCCCGCATTGGGCTCGGTGCTGACAGTGCAGAACCTGCTTGGGATTCTCTCCCTCTCTCTCCCTGTCCCTCCCCCCACATTCTCTCTCTCCCTCTCTCCCTCAAAACAAAAAAAAAAAACATAAAAATATTTTTAAAAATAAATGTTAAAAATGAGAGGGGCGCCTGGGTGACTCAGTCAGTTGAGCACCTTCAGCTCAGGCCATGATCTCCCGGTTCATGGGTTGGAACCCCACATCGGGCTCCGTGCTGCCAGCCCTGAGCCTGGAGCCTGCTTCAGATTCTGTGTCTTCTCCCTCTCCCTCTGCCCCTCCCCTGCTCATGCTCTGTCTCTCTCAAAAATAAACATTAAAAAAATTTTTTAATTGGAAATGAGAATAGGATAAGAAGAGAAAAATGAGATATAATACATAGAATGACCATATTTACTGTGCAAACCAGAATACTTGAGAGTGGAAGAGGGTGCTGTCAGTTATGCGGAGGTAACAGGCACAGAGACTGTTCCAGGCAGACCAAGTGGACCGTCTAACCCTAAGCGGTGGTAGAGTGCTAAATATGCCTTTAAAGCGTATCTCTTAGCTTCAGGGAAAGGCTGATATCTGTAAAGGAAGAAACAACAGTCCGTCATGAAAGTGCACGTGAGAAAACGAACACCCAGAGGGAGTGACTTCATTTCTGTTTGTTTAGGTGTGGGGTCATCAGGAGTAGGGCTCTGATTGGGTAATGGTGTATATGTGTCAGAGGGAAAAAAAAGAAAATAGCGTGGTTTATTGTGTTTTGTCTGACAAGAGGAGACATCATGTTAAATCTGAGCCCATGAACATCTAAATTCTCCTTATTCTTAACATGTACTACTGTCCAAGTCAGTGGTCCTTGAGTCACAAAGACCGTATTATGGAAGCAAGAACCAACATACACCTCTGTCAATGAGATTATCTGTCCATGAGCAGTCCCTGTCATTAAAAATGTTAGTGTATAAAATGAATTTTTATTTGATAATGGTGGTTAAATATAGCATGTTGTCATTCTAAAATAGATGCATTTTCTTTTCTTTTTAATTTTTTTTCATGTTTACTTATTGATTTTTAAGAAAGACTATGTGCATGAGCAGGGAGCGGGCAGAGAGAGAGGGAGAGAGAGAATCCCAAGCAGGCTCCATGCTGTCAGCACAGAGCCCTACGTAGGGCTCAAACTCACAAACCGTAATCGTGAGGTCATTGCCTGAGTTGAAATCAAAAGTCAGACGCTTAACCAGCTGAGCCACCCGGGCACCCCAACAGATGCATTTTCTAAGAGTTAAAAAAAAAAAAAAAAAAAAAAGGTGGGGAGGGGGTTCCCGGGTGGTTCAGTTGGCTCAGCGTCTGACTTGGCTCAGGTCACGGTCTTGCGGGTTTTGAGTTCGAGCTCCGTGTCAGGCTCTCTGCTGTCAGCTCGCAGCCTACTTCGGAGACTCTGTCTCCCTCTCTACGCCCTTCTCCTGCTTGGGCTCTCTCTCTCAGAAATAAACATTAAAAAAAAGAGTAATACAAAAAATAGTCCACAAAATCAATACTTAGCTAAGTTTTTTAAAAGCCATTGTAGGGGTGCCTGGTGGCTCAGTCGGTTAAGCGTCCGACTTCAGCTCAGGTCATGGTCTCGCAGTTCATGGGTTCAAGCCCCCGTCAGACTCTGTGCTGACAGCTCGGAGCCTGGAGCTGCTTCAGATTCTGTGTCTCCCTCTCTCTCTGCCCCTCCCCTGCTAAAGCTCTGTCTCTCTCTCTCAAAAATAAATATTTAAAACAAAATTTTTTAAGCCACTGTAAACTGGTGTTTTTATTGTCCCATATTTATTGTATCATACTAGGTAACTGACCAGCAGGTGTTGGAAGTGAAGTCCTGTTAGTATATTCACTTCCTCTAGTCATCAGCACTAAAACTCTTAAAAAGAACACCCATTAGGGATATAGAAACTGGAGGCCAAGGAGACTGTTTTCCCTCAGTATCCAGATTTCACGATAAGCCTTACCTCTATAGGTAAGAGGGGTAACTTGGAAAGAAAAGGAAAGGAGGGAGGAAAGTCGTACAGGAAAGATGGGTAAGTGAACTTGTGCTGGTCAGTGGCGCAACTGCCTCGCGAGCAAAATTGTTTGCCTTTCATTCCTTCGGTGAATCTCTCAAGGTGCCGCTAAGGTGCACTTTGTCTACCAATTTCCGTGAAAAGTGCTCTCATTTTCCTATCAACCAAATGTGTGTCTGAATCCCCATGACTTCATACCCTCCATTTCTTGTCCTTATTACCTATGATCGTTCAACTGCAAAGCCCTCCCCATCATATCTTCACAATGTATGTTTCTATGATCACTTTCATCACGTGGATTTTATTTACCTGGATATTTAACCTGTTTTCTTTGCCTCTGTCTTTCTACTTCATCCTAAATGATACAGCCTCCGGACTGATGAGCCTAAAGCATATCTCTGATCACACAGTTATGACTTTAGTGTTTCCCATAGTATCTTCCACAAAACCTCCACTACAAATATAAGATACTTCTTTGTAAGAAGACAAGAGGTCCCCTATGACCCAGCAACTGCACTACTAGGAATTTATCCAAGGGATACAGGTGTGCTGTTTCAAAGGGGCACATGCATCCAATGTTCATAGCAGCGCTATCGACGGCAGCCAAAGTATGGAAAGAGCCCAAAAGTCCATCGATGGATGAATGGATAAAGAAGATGTGGTATGTATATAAAGGAGTATTACTCTGCAATCAAAAAGAATGAAATCTTGCCATTTGCAACTACGTGGATGGAACTACAGGATATTACGCAAAGCAAATTTAGTCAGAGAAAGATAAATGTCATATGACTTCACTCATGTGGAATTTAAGATATAAAACCAATGAACATAAGGGAAGGGAAGCAAAAATAATATAAAAACAAGGAGGGGGGACAAAACATAAGATACTCTTAAATACAGAGAACAAACTGAGGGGTGCTGGAGGGGTTGTGGTGGGGGGGTGGGCTAACTCGGTGAGGAGCATTAAGGAAGACACTTACTGGGATGAGCACTGGGTTTTATATGTAGGGGATGAATCACTGGAATCTACTCCTGAAATCATTATTGCACTGTATGCTAACTCGCGTGGATGCAAATAAAAAAAAAAAAAGACAAGAGATCAATAAATTTGATGAGTAAAGTGTGTTTTATCACCTTGTCAGGGAATCGTGATGTGTAATAACGTGTTAACTATTCTGACAATTCCTTTAAAAAGAAAGCTGTTTCACTTCATTTTAACCTGTGTTTCACAAATTCATTTGTCCATAAAGTTTGAAATTTTCCTAACTTCCTGAGGAGCCTCTATTCTACAGAAACATCTTTCTCTATGCTGCCTCAATTAAGAAGTTTCACTGGCTCCCCACTTTGGGTATTAGATATGGATTTTTATGTAACGTAGCAGAATTTAGTAAGCTTCCAGAATGTTATTAGGCAAACTGGTTGGTTTCCTCACTCATGGTTTGATAAGGTTCAACCCCATCTTTATTCCATATGATGACTGGTACCTGTCATTGTCTTTGGTAAGTGGGGTGGGGGGAGGGAGGCAGGCACTCGGCTGCAGATTCCCTAGCTACAAGGATTAAGACTGGCATTGTTACTAAGGAAAAGCATTAGGAACATCCCCTGATGAAAACAGCCTGTCTTAAAAATACACTTCTTCTAAAGCGGAGGAGAAAAATACTGCCTTCAGCTTCACCAAGACCTGAGAGTAACTGAAGGAACGCAACCCTTTAAAAAATTGCACACTCCCTAAACAGACCTTTAAGACCTTCCATAATCTGACCGTGCTACACTGCCAGCCTTCTTTCTTATTCATTATGTGCCCTGGTGTTTGTTGCTCTCTTCTGCCTCTGCCTCTGTGCCTATTCGGGTCCCGCTTCATTAAAATGTTTGTGCTTCTCATTTCTGTCAGTTGACCGTTTATCCATCCAGATTGGTCAGGTTTCTTTACATTACTAAGGACACACCCATTTAAAGCAGGGTGGGCAAAAAATGGACTGCACTGATGCCCAGAGCTGGAAAAGTGTGGTGAATAGCTGATGTTCTGTCTACCTAGCAACTACTTAGCTCCGTCTAATAGCACTGTGGCGTTGCCATTCCTTGGAGCCCCGTCCCTCATCCTCCATTCATGTATTTGGAGAGAAACTTCACACCTACTCCAGAGATACAGGCATCACCTAGGTCTTACGTTCTCTACTACACTGAAGCTCCCTGAGAGCAAACAAACATGTTTAAATTTAGTTTTATAACCATTCCTACCTATTATCCAAAGACTAGAATTTAGCGAATGCCTATAAAATGAATGAATGGAGAAACTTCACACAGACTATCCTTCCTTGGAATCAAGATCCAAAAACTAGAGCATTCCAGAAAGGCAAGGGCAGGAATCGTAGTCCCTTCAGTCTAAAATTATCCAGGTGTCTGGGCAGGTAAAAGCAGTACGGTAAGACAAAATAAGCTTTGTTTAAAGGTTTTACTTCAATATGGAATCAATCTGCCTCTAGGGAATATAACCTAAAGATAAATCCTAATCCAAGATTTAGACACATATTTATGAACATAAATATTTCATGCATTTTAAAATGTCCCTTTTGGGGCGCCTGGGTGGCTCAGTCCGTTGAGCATCTGACTTCGGCTCAGGTCATGATCTCACAGTTCGTGGGTTCGAGCCCCGTGTCGGGCTCTGTGCTGACAGCTCAGAACCTGGATCCTGCTTCGGATTCTGTGTCTCCCTCTCTCTCTGCCCCTCCCCTACTCATGATATGTCTCTGTCTCTCAAAAGTAAATAAATGTTAAAAAAAATAAAAATAAATAAATAACTAAAATGTCCCTTTTGATAATTTTAAAAACATGGAAACAGTTTATATGTACAAAACAGATGATGAGTAGGGAAAGAGAAATGAGTGCTTACAGTGTATCAGGCTGGTACTGTTGCACATGGATTTAGCCTCAGCCCTTCCATCTTGACCCAGAGTTTACCTTCAGGGCCTACACTCGGAGGGCTGCATGAGGGCTGCGTGAGGAGGCGCAAGGAAAAAATAAGAGGACAAGGGTTAATGTCCCCTGCTAATGGTTGTTTATGATACAGTTTGCATACTTTGTCCTTGAAATAACGGCCATTCCCTTGAAACTCCCCTCCAACCCTAAACTGTGCCTTCAAAATAGCAAATATTTTCCTACATCCCAGGATAAGGGCCGCTCTCTTGATCGCTTTGTAGCCTTTTTTTTTTTTTTACAATAACCGCTCAATTCTGCTTCTGTCCTGCCCGCTTGCCTGCTTGCTCATTATAAAAAGCCCTGAGTCCTTGGGCTCGGGCCGCACATTTACAGAGTTTTGTGTTAACCCTGCGCGGTCCCGGCCGGTAATAACGACTCCCTTCATTCGGCTTCGGTGGTCTCGGTTGGTCTCTGTGTCTCTCGGCCTAACAGGACTAACCACATTCATCATAAGGATTATTTTATTTAATCCTTACAATCACTCAATGACAGGAAGTGACAAACATTTTGTGTAAAGACCCAGGTGGTGACTATGTTAGACTTTGCAGACCAAGGGACAAAATTGAGGGCATTTTGTGGGTACTTATATAATGAGAGAAAACAAATTCCCACAGCATTGGTATTGATGAATTTCAAAATCTAAGAGCTGATACTGGTTGTTTTTTTTTTTGTTTTTTTTTTTGGTGATGTGGCGGGTTGCATTTTGCTCTGCTGAAGTTCAAACTTAGTGCTCTCTATCATCAAAATCAGTAGCAAATGCTCCTCTGTTCATGCTGATTTTTAGTGAGACTTCGTATATTTTATCTTTGAGAATGTCTTTGAAAATTTCTTCTCATAGGTACTGCCAAATACTGATATCAACCTGTGAGTATATGGCTTTAATTGAGCATATTCATTGCTTGGAAGGCATTTAGGCAATTCTGTTAAATTCTTCTCTTGATATTTGCCTTTTAGTGTGTCATTATGTTGCAGATTAATTGCTTCCATTTGAAGGTGGAAGCTCTCTTCAACTGCACAGTTGAATGGATTTTGAAACATGGAAATGTTTTTGCACTCACATCCAGGTCCAAAAGACGTTGCTGGAACTGCAGTGGGAACTCAGAGAATATATCTACTACAAGTTTGTGTGGGTAAGGAGATCTTGCTTCTTAACTTTGTAACAGCCCAGGAAGTATGTGAAACCGCTTGAGATCACTTGTGATTCAAACAATGCTAATTGTTGACATTATCTTACCACAGTGTACGTTTGGTGTGTAAGAGCCCTTTTGCCTTATAGCTTTAGATTTAATTCATCAAGAAACATCGAGCCTGCAGCAAAAGCTAATTTCCAAAGCCATTCACGGTTCAGTGACGGTGGTGGAGGGCAGTTCTTCCTACCACTGAAAAACGTACAAACCGTTCTTAGCCGGAGGGCTGTGCAAAAATTGGCAAAGGGCTGGATTTGATCTGTGTGCCTTAGTTTGCAGAGAATTTTACTTAGGGCACAGAACAATTTAGTGGCAGAGTGGGCATTCACACCTGATCAGGCAGCCTGGCTTCAGAGCCCATACACTTGGTGACTATGTGTACTTAGTCTACTTATCATGCTAGGGTAGCCAAAGGCATCCAGAGGCCAAATCCAGTGGGGGTGGGGGGGTGGGGGGGTGGAGGGTTCTTCTGCTAACAGTTGCAGTTTTATCTTAAAAAGATACATTGTGGGGCGCCTGTGTGGCTCAGGTCATGATCTCACGGTTCATGGGTTCAAGCCCCACATGGGGCTCTGTGCTGACAGCTCTGAGCCTGGAACCTGCTTCAGATTCTGTGTCTCCCTCTCTCTGCCCCTTCCCCTCTCACGCTCTGTCTCTGTCTCTCAAAAATAAACATTAAAAATTTAAAAAAAAAAGATATAGTGTGCAATATTTAATATGCACAAAACAGAGGAAGTAAAATGCAACCACTATCAGTGTACTCACCAGTTAACTTTAATAAATCACTCCACATTAAAATCCTTTCTGCCTACCTTACTTTGATAACATTGTGTTCATACCATTTCCTGAGTAATCATTGTCCTAAATTTGGTGTTTTGCCCTTCCTCCTTTATTTTTAAAAATTACTTTCATTACATAAGGTATCCATAGTGTATCTCTAAGTGTAACATAGAATCTCTAAGTGTAACAATTCTATGTTACACCTGCTTTGAAATAATATAAATGGTGTTAAACTAAACATGTTCGGTGGCTTGCTTATGTTTGCCACTTGGTATCGCTAGCACATTTAAAAATAAAACTAAATTTTGGGGCACCTGGGTGGCTTAGTCAGTTAAGCAGCTGACTTCGGCTCAGGTCATGACCTCGAGATTTGTGAGTCCGAGCGATGCATCAGGCTCTGTGCTGATTGCTCAGAGCCTGGAGCCTGCTTCAGAGTCTGTATCTCCCTCTCTCTCTGCCCCTCCCCTGCTCACACACACACACACACACACACTCTCTCAATAATAAATAAATGTTAATTTTTTAAACAAATAAAAAATAAAACTAAATTTGAATGCTTTTTGATTGGATATACATTTTCAGTTACTATCCCCTCCTATGTCTTACACCTATCCATTTCACACATTTTAATTACCCATCAGGCCCCTGAAGCCATCCTTGATTTAAGAAGGCATTTCATGTAGCCATTCATATATCAAGTTTTAGTAACATAGGAATTTATATGTGTTACATTGTGTTATAATAATATTTATTTTATATTGGACAAAAATAATATAAGCTTGTATATATTATGCTCTAACGTATATGAACAAAATATGCATAGAAAGGCTAGAAGTAATTTTGTCAAAATGTTATTTTTGGCTGGTGGCATTTTGTGTGATTTGTAATATGTGCTCATTATATTTTTCTGAATTTACAAAATAATTGTTCATTTTTTATCAAACAACATTTAAAAAAATCTAAACCATCAGGGTGCTTGGGTGGCTCAGTCAGGTGGGTGTCTGACACTTGATTTAAGCTCAGGTCATGATCCCAGAGCTGTGCGATCAGGCCCCGTGTCATCTGTGCTGAGCCTGGAGCCTGCTTGGGACTCTCTCTCTCTCTCTCTCTCTCTCTCTCTATCTTCCTCTGCCCCTCTCCTGCACATGCACACTCTCCCTCACCCCCAAATTTAAATCACCTGTAAAATATTTTAATAGGGCCATTATTGTTTCTCTTTATTCCTTTATCATATCAACTTCATTATGTTGATATTTTTAACTACTTAACATAAATCAATCAATTCTTGCATTGCCCTCTTGGTAAATCACATCACAACAATCGTGGATGAAATATAGGGGGTGGTAGCCAGGCACAATGTACAGTCTAGATTAAAGAACAAATACGTTAGCTCTGCTGAATCATTTGTCTCAAACCCCATCAAACAAAGATTGCATTACCAGAAGGGAGAACGTAGGTGGTATTTCTAAAAAAGCAGTCCAATAGGTAAGAATTTGCCAGATTTTGTCCTGTTGAAGGAAGACTGTGCCCCAATGTGAGATGGATAGGTAGCCAGATAAAACTGACAAGGAAAGATCTGTCAGCCTTCCTTGCTCGGGCTCTACACTGACCAAGCAAACAAGTACCAAGCTTGTCTTAAGGGAGAGAGTCTTCCAGGAGCTTACCCGAACCTTCCGAGTCCCATGATTATTTGCATTCTGGTTTATGTACCTGCTTCTTGTGAGTTGGGTTAGCATGAAAAGAGCCCAGAGAATCTGATTACATTTGAAGGCTCTTACACAGTGTTCCTTGACATGTGAAGCCTGAAGATTAGATCCTGGTACACAGTGTCCATATTAACGTACCGCTGTTCTAGAAAGCCTTATCTACACAGTCCTCTGGTTCAGCACTTCTTAGATCACATTCCCTTCACCTCTTTGGTGCTTCACAGGTGCAATGACAATACCTCAATTCCATTTCAGTTTTTTCAGCTTATCAACAAGCCTTGCATGGCCAAAGTGAAGACTTGGCAATCGCGGGTGCCAATTTAAGTACCTTTCAATAAAATCCCACCTTTCTCTCAATTAACTGGCAAATGAACACAATACACAGGTTTCGTTTTTTGCTTTTTTGCTTTGTTTTGTTTTTTTGGCCAGGATTCTCTGGTTATGTCTGGCTTCCGCCAGTATTTCACATATAATTTTTTTTCATCGTCGACTTCATTTTAGGCAAAGCAAAAGAGGCTGCCACCCCACAGAGACTTTCAAGATTGTTGTGGGGAAGCTCTGTAGAATTTGCCAAATTTGGACATGCCAGCAGTTTTGAAAATAATCCAGTATGTTGATGTGGGAAGACTGTGCATATAAATTCTTTAATTATCTCTCCTTTTGGCTAAATTTTAGATCTGTGATGTGAGAGTGGGTCTGCATTTTGTGCTGCTGCCATTATGTCTGACGGCAGGCCCGCTTGGCTCCATTCTCGGCCTGAGTTCAGAGCAATACGGCAGTTCTGTCATGTGGACACAGTCTCTCTGCTAAAGCCATCCATTTTAATAAAGTAAAGGTCTAGCCCATTGAGCCTAGTTGAATACAGCTATTGCAGTGATCTCTTCTGATGCTACAGCCGTTGAGTTCATTTCCTTAATCACATTTTCCATACGGGTGAAAGCATGAAGCTGCTTGGTATCTTCCAGAGTGCATGCATTCTAATTTCAGAATTTAATCAAATGGAACTGGCTTCCTGACAGAGTAAACAGAGCAAAATACTGTATCCAGACCAGCTGCCAACCAGGCAGCCTGAATTTATTTTTCCTTGCTTTGCTAAATGCGTCTTGAATTTTTGAAAACACAGTCCAGGTTCAGGAAATTTAGCATTTTTGAACCAAGACCAGTCACTTCCGTAAATACATCCATTAAATTTCAAAAGTCAGGTAGCTGAGTTAATCTTTTCTCATACGTCTATGGCCAGAGAAGAAAACATATTCCCCCTTTCTGTTGAATGGGGGGGACTGTGTGTACACAGCCCTTGTCATTTGGGTTAATCTAATAAACAGAGAATACCTGTAAATATCTATACATTTTTTTTTCCTGATTACTACTTCTGTACTTACTATTTGATTCTTATAATATTACTCGTATCTGAAATCTTTCCAGGTATTTTCGATGCCATTTTTTATATATCATTCGATATATTAATATAAAAGCTTTACTTATACTATAGACACCATGTAGCAATCAGGACACAGAAAGAAATAAAAGAGTCAGCTGGGTAGACTGCCTATTTCTCAAACCACTTGTTGTGAAAGAGGGCTGGAGGAGGTGCAGAATATATTACCAATTCCTTTGTTGTTGCTAATTCTAACTTATCCATCTGCGAAACAGACTCTTTTGTAGTCTACGTGTCTTTTATTGACCAAAAATATTTTATGTTTCAATATCCTTGAACATCAGACCAGGGATGGCCTTGCTCATTTACTCAGGAGATACTTAGAAATGCACCTAGTCTCACTTCAAATGGATACTACTTTCCACAAGAGTTTATTTACACCCTCACTTCCTACAGGCCCTGGAACTTCCCGCCACCCCCAGCCCAGTTCAGATCCTCCGCTCCTTCTTCAGGCTAACTCCTGGTCATGGGTCAACATTCAGCTCTGCTATCACTTCCTCCCAGAAGCCTCTCTTGCTCTCTTCTCTCCGCTTTTCACACTCTTTCTTGGTTTCAAATACCATCCATATGCTAAGGCGTACCACACTGAAATCTCCAGTCCAACTTTCGTATATGCCCCAGACATGCATGTGAAACTGTTTACTCAGAATCTCCACTTGGACGGCATCTTAAAGTAAACATGCCCAAACCAAACTCATTACCCCTCCTTCAAATAACCCAAACCTAGCACTGATGCTGAATTACTTATCCATTGCTGTGAAACAAATGACCACAAAACCTAGTGTCTTTAAACACCAATAAATATATTATCTCAGGACTTCTGTGGGGCAGGAATTTGGCACTTGTTTAGCTGGCTGATTCTGGCTCAAAGTCTCTCAAGTCTCTCATGAGTTTGCAGTCAAGATGTTGACCAGGGCTGGAGTCATCTGAGGGCCCGAATGGGGATGGAAGATCCCCTTCCAGATGACTCACTCCTATGGCTTGCAAGTTGGTGCTGTCTATTGGTAGGAGACCTCAGTTCCCCACTACATGGAGCTCTTCACAGGGCTCCAGAGAGCTGCTTGAGTGTCCTCATTACACAGTGGCTGGATTCCTCCAGAGCAGATGACCTAAAAGAGAGCAACGGGGATGCTGTACTATCTTTTGTGACTCAGCCTCAAAAGGCCAACACTGGCACTCTCTCAGTTTTCGACTGGTCACCCAAGCTAGCCATAATTCACTGTGGAAGAATTGTCCACAAGGGTGTGAATACCGGGAGACAAGGATCACTGGGGCCATCTTGGTGGCTGGTTCCCACCACTTGATATCCAGTCGTTCATAGCAGAAACCTGAGAGTCATCTTTTAACACCTTCTCTCCACCACCTTTAGTCAATACCAAGTCTAGTGTACCTCATCTCTGCTTTGACTTTGTCTGGTGTTAGCACTCTAGTCCAAGCCACATTGCCTCTCATCTGTAGTCCAATAGCCTCTAAGCTGTCCTCTCTAGTCCTGTCCCCTGTGCTTCTCCAACCCCTTTTCCACACAGATACCAGCCATCTTTTAAGAATGTAAATCTCATTATGTTACTCTCCAACTTAAATAAATACTCTTCAGTCATTTCCTGTTGGATGAACCACGTATATAAACCTGGTCGAGTTAACAACCGTATGGAGACATAGTTGCTTCCTCTGTAAAATGGTAATAAAAGTGACTACCTCGTGGAGTTGTAGTAAGGATCAAATTAGACAAACAACGATGGTAGAAAAGTGCTCAGTGTTTTGATGAATACAGCCCTTCTGGTTGACACCTACTGATCTGCTTTCATGGCATCTGGAGGAGAAGTCTTTCCAGGAGGAGGGAGTTAGCTCAATGGGTTGGGGAGGTTTGGTGACCTGCACCTTCTGTGATAAAAGAGAAGTGCAGTGGGACTGCAGAAACGAGAATGCAACCATGGGAGCGGGTAGAGTTGATGGCCTGGCCTAGACATGGTGGCAAGACACTTTAAAAAATCCCATGGCAGTACATAATCTCCAAACCACAGGCTTTCAATTTTTCTGGGGTAAAGAACCCTTTCGAGAATCTGCTGAAAGAGATTGGCAATCTACCTGGAAAAAGAACAACACACAGTTGTATGCACACAAAATTGGGCAAGTAATTTTCAAGGAGTCCGGGAGTCATGTAAGAGTTCCTGCCTCAAACACAGAGCCCCTTCCTTGGCAATCAAATTCAAAGGCTATTTTATAAAAAACAGATGTTGGAGAGGGAACTACCCTTGAATTACATATGACTACTTCAGGTTTTGCTCTACAGATCGTAAAACTTAACTGAAACTTTATGTAAACAATTTAATAAACTTTTCTTTTTCAAAAGATTGTCATTTATATTTTGAAGGTATAGTTTATAGACTAAAATACATCCTATTTCACATACTTACTCCTGTTCATACTTTGTCCTTGCTTTTGACATTGATATCTTCTTTAGTCAAAGAAATAGAGGGGTGGGGCACCTGGGTGTCTCAGGTGATTAAGTGTCTGACTCTTGATTTCAGCTCAGGTCACGATTTCATGGTTCGTGAGTTTGAGCCCCAGGTCGGGAGACGGCTTGGGATTCTCTCTGTCTCCCTCTCTTTCTGCCCCTCCCCTGCTCGCACTTGCACTTCCTTTCTCTCTCAAAAATAAATAAATAAACTTAAAAAAATATTTTGAAAAATATATAGGATGCCTGGGGGGCTCAGTCAGTTAAGCATTCGATTCTTGATTTCAGCGCAGGTCTTGATCTCACAGTCATGAGTTCAAACCCTAAGTCGGGCTCTGTCCTGGGCATGAAGCCTACTTAAAAAATAATATATATATATATATATAGTGAAGTGGCCCAAATATACCGGCCTGTTGAGAATCACCTCATTCATCCTAAAAACCAGACCCAAATTCAAGTACACTTGAATTTAAGAAAGTTCAGAGTTACTTAGAAGTGTTTTTTGTTTTTTTAAATTTTATTTATTTTTTATTTATTAAATAAATAAAGGACCACCTGGGTGGCTCAGTCAGTTAAGTGTCCGACCCTTGGTTCGGTTCAGATCATAATCTCACGGTTTGTGGGTTCGAGCCTGCTTTGGATTCTGTGTCTCCCTCTCTGCCTCTCCCCTGCTCACATGCACTCTCTCTCTCTCAAAAATAAACATTAAAGAAAAGACTTACACGTAAATAAATAAATTAATTAAATATTTAAAAATTATAAATAAGAAAATAAATGATCACATCCTATTCTTTTCTCCAGGTTGCATTTTATAGCTTTGAATAAGCATGGGAGCAACTTTGTTACCAGCAGGCTGTCCCTCGGTTCTCACTGATGGGACCTTGCTAAGACCACAGCATCTCACCCCATGACAGCCAAGAGCTGGGGCAGGAGGTGTGTGTGCGATCGCTTCTGTCGAGCTGCTGTATAGTTTGCAATGGAAGCAAACATACCTCAGGAAGCCACGGTGTTACCTGTCAGCGTGCCACTACCCTCTCCAAATTCATTATCCGCAGGACACTGGGAAGTGAGCTAATAGGTATGAAGCCACGTACTCATATACTACACATGCTTAACACGCATTATGCCTTTTAATTAATACCCTCAATGTTACCAAAAAGCCCAAGTTTGGCTACCTATCTCTCGAATAGGTAACACTCAAGAGATGAGTTTTCGATCACCTTGGGGGGCTCAGTCAACTAAGTGACTAACTCTTGGTTTCAGCTCATGATCTCACGCCCCGTGAGATCAAGCCCCATTTAATCTACTATTCTATACTTTAAAAAATAAACTTGTTGAGACACCTGAGTAAATCAGTTGGTTAAGCGACCAACTCTTGATCTTGCCTCGGTCATGATCTCGTGGTTCGTGGGTTCAAGCCCCACATCGGCCTCTGTGTTGACATAGAGGAGAGTGCTTTCGATTCTCTCTCTCTCCCTTTCCCTCTGCCCTTCCTGGCTTGCATAAGTTCTCTCTCTCTCTCTCTCCTAAAATAAATAAATAAACTTTTAAAAAATAGAGTGCTCAAGAGGCAAGATGGCAGAGAAGTAGGGAGCACTGTAATCTTCGCCCACCTGCATCTATCAAACTGAGGACTGAAGAGACAATCCTCTGATCTGCAAGAGTGGGAGGAAAACACACAGACTCCAGAAAGAAGGCAACCTCAAAGATGCCTGAGTGAGTGATGTGAACTGGGGAAATTGAAAAACGGGCTGGGCCTGGGAGGTGCGGAGGGGTGGGAGCCCCCAGCCCAACACAGGGAGAGTGTGCGGTGCCCTGGAGAGACAAGGGGAAGAGAAAGAGAGACTGAAATCGCTCATAGAACTGTCTCTAGAGAAGCGATAAAAATCTCGCCCCAGGACAGAGAGAGATATTGTCCTCCCATATATGCCCGCTGGGCGCCGGGCGAGAAATCCGTCCCATCTAGCTGGCAAATTCTTCCTCGGAATCAGCGGCAGCAGGGCAGGAGAAACGGCCCCTCCCCCTGCGCAATCCCGGCTAGGAAGCTGCGCGCCTGCAGGAGCGCATCTCATCTCGGGCGGCAGCATTAAAGTGCATGGACTAGGATTTGGAAACGAGGTGGGGCTTGGAAAATACAACTTGGCTCGCCCACGACAAAAGGAGATCGGACCCAAGAGTGGCTTGCTACGCTTGGTTCGAGCAGAGCTTGGGGCACCACCATTCTTCTCCCTGCAACCACCAAGGCGGGGCCCCGGAGAGCAGCCCCTGAGACCTGACCTACCTGCACCAAACCACACCCATCCGCACTGGAGAGCTGCCCCTTTTTTTTTTTTTTCCTTTTTCTTTTCTTCCTCTTTTTTTTTTTTCTCTTGCCATCCAGATATATTTTCTCTTATCAAATTCTTATCTCTCTCCTCGGCTGGTTATACGCTTTTAGACTGTCTATTGTCTTTTGTTGTCTCTGTCCCCCCCACTTTGTTCTTTTCTTCTTTTCTTTTCTTTCCTTTCCTTTTCTTTTCTTCCTTTCCCCTTTTGGATTGCTTGTTTGTTTGATTTGTCAGTGCGTTTGCGTACTTTTGTTCCCTGTGTGTTTGTCTGTTTTCCTTTGCAGGGCTACCTCAAGAAACAAGCCAAAGTACACATGGTGGAGAGTCCCAAATATCGCAGAGTAGGGAAATAAAATAATCAAGGAAACAACAAGAGAAGCCAAGAGACACCATTAAAAGAACACTTCCTGAAATGACAGGCCCTGGACAGTCAATGAGCCTCCTGTAATAAAGCAATACTAATAGGTGCACAGTGCATAATATGCTTTTAAACTGACAAGAGACAGAAAACTAACCAAAATGATGAAATGAAAGAACTCTCCTCTAAAGAAATTCCAGGAAGAAGTCACAGCCACAGAACTGCACACAACACATTAAGCAACATAACTAAACAAGAATTTAGAACAATTGTCACAAAATTAATGGCTGGGCTTGAAAAAAGCATCAGAGAAGCTATAGATACAAGGATTAGGGACCTTCAAAATAGCTGCGACGAGTTAAAAAAGACTATAAATGAGGTGCATAATAAAATGGAGGTGGCCACTGCATGGATTGAAGAGGCAGAGAGGAGAATAGGTGAATTAGAAGACACAGTTATAGCAAAAGAGGAAGCCGAGAAAAAGAGAGAGAAATTGATCCAGGAGCACAAAAGGAGAATTTGAGACCTCAGTGATACAATCAAACAGAACAATATCTGTATCATAGGAATTCCTGAAGAAGCAGAAAGAGAAAAAGGTCCTGAAGGGGAGCTTGATCAAATTATAGCCGAGAACTTCCCCAATTTGGGGAAGGAAATAGACATTGAAATCCAAGCGATACAGAGAACTCCCCTCAGACGTAACTTGAATCGACCTTCGGCAGGACATATCACAGTGAAACTGGCAAAATACAAAGATAAAGAGAGAATTCTGAAAGCAGCTAGGGATAAAAGGGCCCTAACATACAAAGGGAAACCTATCAGAGTGGTTACAGACCTATCTACTGAAACTTGGCAGGCCAGAAAGGAATGGCAGGAAATCTTCAATGTGATGAACAGGAGAAATATGCAGCCAAGAATCCTTTATCCAGCGAGCCTGTCACTCAAAATAG
>CM053575.1:101874746-101992566 GCA_028646485.1 Cryptoprocta ferox | reverse complement strand
TGGTCTGTTACAATATCAGTGCCACCCCCTCAGGTCTCTGGGCACTGCTCACATGAATGCTTTCCTTTAATGCTTTATTAGTGTGTTAAGATGCATGACCTTTCAGTCATGGCTATTGCCATGTTTCTGAAAAAAAATTTTTTTGATGTTTTTATTTATTTTTGAGAGAGAGAGAGAGACAGCGTGAGCAGGGGAGGGTCAGAGAGAGAGAGGGAGACACAGAATCCAAAGACAGGCTCCAGGCTCTGAGCTAGTGGTCAGCACAGAGCCTGATGCGGGGCTCGAACCCACGAACCATGAGATCATGGCCTGAGCCGAAGTCGGATGCTTAACCGACTGAGCCTCCCAGGCGCCCCTATTGCCGTATTTCTGGGTCCTATCCCCCGATACATTAAAAGAAAAAGGAAGTGTTTATGCACAGACGATATGACTACAGAAATTACCAGGTAGCCAAGACATCTGTCCTTATGGAAAAATTATTGAATTGTTCTGTCAATCCCCAAAAGGGCCACCAGAAGAAACGTTCAATCAAGCAAAGCTAAGTTTATTAGACTTCCTGAAATTCATGTTGACAGTCTTAGCGGTATCGCAGGGGAGGGAAATCAGGGAACGATATTGTTGGTATTTCAGGGCCAGGGCTAGGTGATTTAGGGCAGCTCTTGCAAAGCAGGGAACTAGTTAGGATAGAGCAGAGTTAATGACATGAGAGCTTTGGACTGATGACCACACAAAGCTGGGGTTCTCGGTAACTCATCAGAAATTACCCCCAGGTTCTCAGTAATTTCTCAGGACTTTGCTCACACCGCTACTTTGATGCGTGTCATCCGTGGCAAACTCTGGCATACTTTCTTGGAAAGGGATCTTCAGCAAAACAGAGGAAAGAGACAAGGATGGGGTTAATATATTAAGTCATGGAAGTTTATCCTTGAGAAAGAATCACAGTAGCAAAACCAAAGAAACTACCTGTCTTTATGAATGTGGAGGAATGAAAAACCTCTTAGCAATTCCAGGCATTCAGGATTGAATGCTGCCCCTCCAGATGGATCTGGGTCTTGGGGGGAAATTGCAGAAACAGGACCAAATCGAGGATACTTACTGTAGGGAAGAAGAGTGAGGGAGACAGAGACAGAAAGGCCACCCTGATACCTATAGGTGGCCAATGGGTGACTCAAAGGAAAAAGAGAGGAATATTCTGCTTCGTCCTTTGGAGCTTCATAGGCCTGTGTGCCCATTTTTTGCTAGACTGAGATCCAACAGGGTGGGCCAGGATTATGGCTTCTTCATTGTCACAGCCATCCTGCCGATTCAGGTGACATCCCTTCAGAATAAGGAGTTTTAAACAGAATGGATTCTGAGTCCGACTTCCCCCCATTTACAGAGGAACAATCAGCCTTCCCGTCAACTGCATCACAATTGGATATATTTGTTGTTTAGAGGACCAAAATCTTGCAAAAATGGCTGTACCCCGCTGTATCTATCTTTGTGGTTTAAATCTGGCAGCCATCGATCTTAGCCTCCCTGGAACCCACCTCTCTTCTGTCCTTCATTAAGTGTCTCCTCCAAATGTCTTTTCCAGTGCAGCATCATTAGATCATCTTTACGGATACCAGCCTCAGGACCGGTTTGCCCTCTGGCAGTTTCCTTAATTGGTGATTTGGCAACATTGGTTTTTTTTTCCTTCCAACCTGCCAGTTTCCTTCATTTGAAGCAAATTCTGTCAAATGAATAAGTGTCCATAGCACAATTACCAAGCACAAAACGAAACTGCAAATATGCATTAGCTTACCAGGGTAGTGCCTGGTATATTAAAAAGGAAGAGACAAGCATATGAGATTGACAAGAGAATGGAGCATTTCATTTTTTCATTCTGTTTTATTGCCGCAATATCCCATTTGATGGCCTCCAGCTTTCAGAGCAGCAGCTTCCTGCAATGACACTAATGAAGAAATGCTGCTTTTTGTTCATTCTTTAACCAACTGTGTTGCTCTTTAATGGGAATATGGCACTTTCCCCCCATTCATGCAGAGTTACAAGCAGTTGAGTCTCTAGGGGACCTCTGATGTGTACAGCACTCTTTTCCCTCTAATATTTCTGTGATTAGATGGTAAGTATATTTTCTGTCAATAAATTCAACATTCTAGATATTTCAAATTATGGGCAGAAACAGAGAGATTTTTCCCGCGTGGAAAAAAATTAAAAAGCCCGAGAGGCTTTTTGCATAACATTTCTCTGTGCGATATACTGTTTTAATTATTTTCCAATCATTTTCTCCAGTCTGTTCTTTATGAAGGCACCCGCATCGACAACCATTTTTGTTCATCATTCTCACGTAACTGACTTCTAAATAGTTTCTTATTTAAGCAGAAAGTTATTCTGCCATTTTGCCAGACCGTCCACTCGGGGTTGATCTCCCATGGGGCTCATTGAGCTTCTTCTCTGCTTTCTTCTCTGGGTTCCTTCCGCCTGCCCAGAAGCATGGAATTTGATCTTATGTCACTTCTCTGAAATGCCACCATAATTGAAGGCTGGGTTTAAGCTGCCAGGACAGTGAAAGCAGCGAGGTGCACGAACTGTTTTCAACTGAGTTTGATCCCCAATCATGCAATGTAACTGAGTCCTAGGTTAGGTCCAAACTGGCTGGGACATAACCTAAAATCACTCCCAGAGGCAGACCTGCCTCAAGATCAAGGAACGAAGGGAATGTCTTCTGGAGAGTAGGGAACAAAGTGGATATCCATCCTCCCTCCCCCCGACTTCGGGAGCATTTTATTTCTGCAGGACCCTGGACAGATTTGGATGCTACCACATAATAAATGAATCTATCACACAGATCAGCAGACCGAATAGAAGTGGACTGGTATTTCAAGGGAAGCTTCTTATAGTACATCAAAATAGGTGAACGGATTACGAAATTTCAGCTGTGGGAAGAGAAAAACTGTTACAATGTTTTTAATTTTAAAACTTTATTTTTCAAACATGACAAACTGTTGAATATTTTTTTAATGTTTATTTATTTTTGAGAGAGAGAGAGACCGAGCATGAGTGGGGGAGGGGCAGAGAGGGAGACACAGAATCTGAAGCAGGCTCTGAGCCATTAGCCTGGAGCCCGACATGGGGCTTGAACTCACAAATAGTGAGATCATGACCTCAGCCAAAGTCCAATACTCAATGGACTGAACCACCCAGGCACGCCTGAGACTGTTGAGTATTAACGCCTAGCAAAGACTTGCTAACATTGCCGTCATGATTACTACTGCTGTTATTAGTCATTCAAACCGACAGTTACCAAGGCACTGTTATAAAGATGGGAAGAAAAAAACGACAGAATTTAAATGACCTGGTCTTTGAATGGAGGCCAGTGAGACCACAGGAGGAAGATACACGTAAATGGCTAGCAAGGTGAATGGCCTAATAAGCAGGCAACCCAGCGGAAGGGACAGGTAATTGGGACTTGGGGTATTGGAGAAGGAAGCCATTGGTAAGGTTGGCATTGAGGTATGCAAAGGGGTGTGGTTAGTGAAAAACTTCTGGGTGTTTAGACTGAGGGAAAGGCATAACCAAAGCCAAAAGGGCGGGGAAGTGAACATGTCCAGGCAATGATGAGTCACTTGGTGTGCCTGGGGCAGAGAGCTGTAATGTGTAGGGAAACAAGGCTGGAGACGTAGCTTCGGCTTGGCCTGAATGCCATTCCAGTATTTTCCATCTTAAGGAGTTGCCGTGGTGTGCTACAAGGAGTATATAGCAGAGTGAGTAAGACTTAAAATTCCAATTCTGACATTTGATAGCTTCGCGAACTTGGGCGCCACTTTCTGCATTCCTAAAATGAAGATGATAGTAGTTACCACCTAACGTGAAGGTCAAGTACATGTGAAAGGGCTTAGCACAGTTCCAGGTGCAAGGGAATCTCTCAGTAAAGGGTAGCTATTGTTACTGTAAGTTCTTTAATAAGATAGATCATCGTAGCAGATATAAGAATTCACTGGAAATATAAGAAAGGTGAAGAGGAGGGTCGCCTGGGTGGCTCAGTCAGTTAAGGATCTGACTCTTGGTTTCGGCTCTGGTCATCGTCTCACAGCTTCATGAGTTCGAGCCCCAAATCAGGCTCTGGGCTAACAGTGCACTCACACTCTCTCTGTTTCTCTCAAAATAAATTAATTAATTTAAAAAACCCAGAAAGGTGAAGAGGGGCATCTGGGTGGCTCAGAGGGTAGAGCGTCATGATCCCATGGTTCATGAGATCTCATGAGCCCCTCATGGGGCTCTGTGCTGACATCACCGAGTCTACTTGAGACTCTCTCTCTCTCTCTCTCTCTCTCTCTCACTCAAAAAAAAAAGGTGAAGAAAAAAATTTCTCTGGAAGTTGATATAATGCCAAAGATGTTAAGTTGAAGGGGGGATAGAGTTAACACAATTTGGTGGCTCCCATGATATGAAGAGTGAAGATGAATATAATAAACCCAAGTTTCTAGCTTGTATGATCGAGAAGACTGTAACTTAAAATGCTATTATTTGAAAAAGGAACTTAGGAGAAGAGGCACGGTAGGGTTACTGGTACACAAAAGGGACATTCCATTAGTTTTGGACATGATGGGCGTATTCATTTCTTAGAGCTGCCGTGACCAAGGACCACAGCCAGGTGGCATAACACAACAGAGGTTTATTGTCTCATACTTCTGACGGCTAAAACCCAAAATCAAGATATCGGCAGGGTCATGCTCCCTCTGACACTTCTTTACCTCTTCCAGATTCTCTTCTTCGTCGACAGCCCTTCTGTCTCTTGGCTGGTGGCTTCATCGCTCCGATCTCCACCTCCATTGCCACCGTCTCTCTTCTCCCGGTGTGTCTGTGTCCCTTCTAAGGACACCAGACTATTGGAATAAGGACCCACCTACTCCGGTAGGACCTTTCCTTAACTAATCACAACTACAATGACCCAATTTCCAAAGAGGCTCACAGTTACACATACTGGGGGGAGGGGGTAGGATGTCAACATCTTGTTTGGGGGAACTCAGTGTAGCCCATACAGTGACCGCATTACCTAGTTCCCCCTTAGGTCAGTGTACCCTAAATAGACAAGCAACTTAAAACACCCCTGAAAAGAAAGTGTGGACTGAACTTTGCAGTAGGAAAAGTAGAAGAGCATTACAGAAAGTGGGAGAGGCGGCTGAGTTCAGCAGAGAGGGATAAGGATTCTGGAGTCAGCCACCTAGCAACCGCGTAACTTTGAGCAAGTTACCTAACTGTACCAATGCTACAGTTTCAAGCATGTAAAAAGGGGGTAATGATACTAACCACCCAACAGGGCTTGTATGAAAATTAAACATGTTAATATTTTTAAAAAACTTACGACAGTGCCTAGTACAGAGCAAACAATATGAGTTTGTTATAACTATGACATAATTTCAATTCTTTGCCAGCAACATTAGAAGATAAGACTAAGATGTAGTTGGGTCTAACGAGTTAGCCAAAACGTTTTCAAATGATCAAGAAGACTGTCTGAATTATGAATTTAAATCCGCTGTCACTGACTGGGACCCCAGACCACAGCATATATTGCACTTTTGAATCTTAAATCTTCAAAATCGTAAATCTTTTGCTTCTTAAATCTTAGGTAATGAGAGTAAGAAGTTATCACAATTAAAATTACACTTGAAAGCATTATATATATCACCTATATCACATTTTTTAAATGTTTATTTTTTAAATGTTTATTTTTGAGAGAGAGAGAGAGAGAGAGAGAGAGAGAGAGAGTGAAAGCAGGGGAGGAGCAGCGAGAGGAGACATAAAATCTGAAGCAAGGTCCGCGCTGACAGCATTGAGCCAGATGTGGGACTTGAATTCTGAACCGCAAGATCATGACCTGAGCTGAAGTCAGGCACTCAACGGACTGAGTCACCCAGGTGCCCCTATATCAAATTTTTTAAAAGTTCTATTCATATCAATGCTGTTGGGGATATATATTTAAATGTGTTTTGTGTTAACGGATAGCATACACAATCAAACAACTTAGAGACAACTCCTATGGGGGGTGGAGACATTGACACATTGTATGTATCCCATGGGCCAAATTCAGCCCAGTGCCTATTCTTATAAATAAAATTAATTGCAACACAGCCACTTGCACTCATTGTCTATAGACACGTTTCTGCTACAATGGCAGAACGGAGTAGTTGTAACAGAAACCATATATCCCACAAAGCTGAAAATATTTACTATCTCTCTTTGCGAAGAAGTTTGCTAAGTCCTGGTCTAGACCACCTTTGCCTGCTGGTAGCCTAGCTGAATTGCAGACATCAAATCTAGGATGCATCAGATAACCTCAGAAAGTCAAGCTTTGCAAGGAAGGACAAGCCTGTACATTTGTGGCAGACATCACACCCACCAGAGGGTAAGGCTGTGATACTGTGGCAGAGAACACAAACACTGCTTGTCCCTGAGCACCAGCTTCTCCTCAGGGAAGGGAGCTACTCCAGCAACTGGTAAATTGCAAAGAGAGTTCTGCATTGCACTGGGCTTTCCCCTGGACCTGGGAATGTGCTCCCAAAGGACCTCTTCCACAGTTGGCCTGTAGGCTGTCAGCCCTCGTACAGTGACCTGCTTGGACCACATAGAAGGAAGAGTTCGAACAGCTGTGATCTGTTGGCAGATGACAGACTTGTTCCTGTCATTATTATGGTATAGGAGACATCAGACTACAAAAATATGGCCAATTCTTTGGGTCACTTATTAATAGGACACCTATTATGGGTCACTTATTAATAGGATACCTATTAATATGGTATAGGAGACATCAGACTACAAAAATATGGCCAATCCTTTGGGTCACTTATGAATAGAGATAAGGCATTCCACCACCGTTTACAGATGATCAAAGATAAACTGGAAAGATAAGAAGATATGCAGTCATGTCTCTGTGTGTTTCATGGAATCCGTTGTTTTGGAGCCATTTTTGGTTTATCATATGTCTTAGCCTAAGAAATCAATCAAACACAAAGCAAATATGAGTTAGTTGGCAAAAAGGATTGACAGTTCAGGAACCGATGGATTGCTTGGCAGTGTGATGACCTTTAGGTGACTGGAAAAGCGAATGGGGTGCAGGGTTTGACGCAGAGATGCCCCATATCCAAGGTCTGTAACTCCTCAGAAGCTGGGCTCTTGGCACTTAAATAAAACCACAGGAAATTCCCTGGAGAAAGTAATCACTGCTCATAATTGTGCTTAATTACATCCCTCCACTGTCAGCAATAGAGTGGTTTGATTTTCATTGTCCCCATCCATCACTGATTTGATAGCAGGTCTGCCACAGATCTTTTTTTAATATAGACCTTAAAAAAATTTCTCTGTGTAAATTGAAATGTTGACAACCAAGAGTTCACTTAGTCTCAGGATGCCACAGATAAGAGTGTCCATGATGTAACAACAATGTGATCCAGCTAAGAGCCACACAGGGATAAGTCCGGACTTCCTAGGTCCTGGTAGTGAGAAGGATCCTTCTTGCGTATCTTATAAACAACTCTCCACTGGTGTAAGGATCCATCGTCCCGGCTCAGGAGCACATAACAGAGCTGGGGTAAGAGAAAGCCTAGGTATCAGGCATAAATAGTGCCTAGAAAGTACTCCATTTCTTAGGCTCTGTCAGTGCAGAAATGGGATTTGCTCCCGAGAAAAGCTGTTTGCTGTTTGTTCCTAATGATGGTTAATGTATGAACAAACCAAACTCCCAGAACTATGACTGTTATCATCAATGATGCTGGTACACAAACAAAGACGCTAATGAAGCGAAGCCGGGTGGCTCGGGCTTTGAAAACAGCCCGTGGCGGGGCGAGAGGAGAAGACTTGGCCCCATGAAGTCATTTCTAGGAGCAGTAGACAAAAGGGTAGCGCTAGAAAGAGGCAACTTCTGAAAACAATTACGTATTTAAAAATCCCTTCACCCCACGCGACAGGGAAATTTTTATTTTATTACTTTCTCTTCTGACATGTCAAAACACATAAGCTTTCACGTCGGTAGGGCCTCTGTTCTCCGGGGAAAAAAATAAGAGGCCGGATGTCCAACGGGCATCCGGCATCAGGTGATGGACAGGTAGGACACTCAGCAAACAGCTCTGTCACTCAGCTCTCCTCCGTCCACAGACCTGATTGCACATGTCATCTGTGCCCGTCTCCCTGCTCGGTGACCCTCATATTCCGTGTTGCTGCTCCTGCTTCAGGGCCTGACTCTGTCCAAAGACCATTAACGTTCTGAGGGCTACAGAAATGGAGCTCTTCCGGGGGGGGGGGGGGGACGGGGAGAAAGAAAGACCGGCCCAAATCTCTGCTTGCTTTGCTCCCCCTCGAGAAGATGGCCATCCCTAATTACACAAAATGACAGAGAGAGCGTTTGACTGAAGCCACGGCAAATGATAGTTATTTCTCCGAAGAGCCTAAAAGAATAGGTCACCCTAGCTAATACACTAACAGCATACATTTCTGTATATGCAATTTCCATCACTTTCTCCGAATGCTCAGGTGCTGACTGACATCTGCACCGAGCAGGGAAAAGAGCTTTTGCTGGGGTTTTTTTTTTTCTGTCTTCCTGTGCAATTCATTTATGTATGGACTCTGTGATTTGTCCTGGCGAGGAAGTCATGCTTGTGTGGCAGGAAGGAGGAGGACAGCTTTGAGTTAGAAATGGGGGATGATCGGACACAAAACTGGCTGTCCCCGTGACAAAAACCTAAGGACTTAAGGAGGGGAAGGCAGGCCTCTCCTCTCTGTGAAACACTCCACGTACGAGACCGTCTGGCACGGTCAATAAATGCTGGCGCCACTCTGTCCCCAGGTGTTTCAAGCCCCTCTCATTTTAATTTACTGGACAAGCCAGTAAGAATTGTGCCCGAAAAGCAGGTTGTTGATTGATTTCATTATCCTCCTAACTGCGGACGCCAAGTTTGTGGGTGTGCTGCTAGATCAGGACCTGGCTGGAACGAACACAATGCAGCCGTATTTGTCACAGAAAATGCAGGTGAGGTGAGGGGTTTGGGAACCTCAGCTCTTGTCCTCGACAGTCCAGCGGCTCCAGCTCCAGGAGAGTCGGTGGTGGTTAGGCTAGGGACTAGCCGCCTCGGGTGAGCCAGCCTGGCTCCTGGGGACGCAGGGCTGCTGACATAAGCCTCCTCTGTCCCTGGGGAAGGTGTCATAGAAACCGCTCTAGGAGTGCAGCTGCTCCTCTGTAGGCCTGCACAACAGGACCTTCGAGGCAGAGTTTATTACGGGCCAAGTCCGTTGGACACACACGTGCGAGCATCTGTCACGGGCCAGGACTGGTAAAGGAGTGAAACAATAAGTGTGTTCGTAAGATAGTGCTTCTCAACGGGCGTCCAACTTCGGCTCAGGTCATGGTCTCACGGTTCATGGGTTGGAGTCTTGCGTTGGGCTCTGTGCTGACAGCTCAGAGCCTGGAGCCTGCTTCCGATTCTGTGTCTCTCTCTCTCTCTGCCCCTCCCCCGATCACACTGTCTCTCTCTTTCTCTCAAAAATAAGTAAACATTAAAAAAAAATTTTTTTAAAGATAGTGCTTTTCACAAGAGGGGGGGCATATCCCACACACTCCCAACATGCTACCCTGTTGAGCAAGTGACACCTGTTATCACCTCCAGGGTGGCTATAACACTGAGTGGAGGATAGCAAAGAGCATAACGAGGCCCACCACCTGGAACCGCAGTCCTGATGTCAAGCCACCACATGGCCTGCAGGTTTCGGGGTCACCAAGAAAGACATGACTCACACAGGTGTTTATTCACAGAGGAGAGATGGAGCAAGATCAGGTTCCAACAGTGAGCACTGGTCCCCCATGCGGGTTTCATCCCACAGCCAATGCAGGGAGATGATCTGTATACTCCTGCGATGCAAGCAAAGGACCCCCATTTCTCCCCCCAGGAACAGATGTGGCGTTGGCACACTGCCACATGATGCACACATTTAAGCAGGACAATGGAGTACACATCTAGCCCAGAACAGGATAAGATTCTCCCAAATGAGAGAGTAAGCCCAGCAGAGGCTGGGACGTCTCCTTATCTCCATGTAAGGGGATGCTCCAGGCCCCAGTGCTCTTACACAGCCAGCAGGGGTCGAGCAAGCTGTGCGTGACTGCCTTCCCAGCATCCTCCCCATGCCGGAGAGGTAGGTTGCTGGAGCAGGATGTATGTGAAAAACTACCTGTCGTATTCATCATAGGAACAACAGAAAGTGAAGTCTGGTGTAAGCTCCTTAGCTGGTGAGCAAGTAAACAAAATGCAGTGATACTCAAGGGTGGTGGTCTATCCAAAGCTGGAAGGGAGGCTGTGCTGTGGAGGAATCTGATAAACCAACATAAGGCAGACTGACATCAGTGCAATGACTGCTATCAGGAAAGATATACAGTTATCAAGAAGTCATCTTTTATGATGGTTTTCAGAGCCAATTTCCAAAGATAATACTCATAGGGAAAAAACTCTGGGCACTAACAATATAAGTAATTCTGATGAGCTTATAAGAATAACTGTAAACCCTCTCTAGTTTGCAAACACATCTGCAATCTCAAGGACATTATACTTAGTACTGAATTTCTGGGGACCTACCCCCTGAAAGAAGAGGGGAACATGAGAGGACAGACATAGGCTGTCAAGGGTCCAGTCCCTGTGGTGACCAGAGCGTCCTTGATTCCAGAGATCTGTCTCTGAGATTCTGTGAACTACTCACTAACCTTCCAATAAATGTCATTTGGGGTTTAAACTAGTTTGCATTGAGTTTCTTTCCTCCCTTTCAAACAACAAATCCTCACAGATAAGCCTTTTAATCAAACATCTTTGTAGATAAGCCTTTTAATTCTGAATGGGGAGTTAGGACATCCAAATCCTAGTTCTCGAATATTCCTTCCTGGTTGTGGATCCTTACAAATCCTCCAACCTCTCTGACAAAGTCTGTTGGGTGGGGAGAAGTCCTCTCTGGTTCTTACATATTTGTAATTCTATCATGGGGAAGCCTTACCCACTTTTCAACTAAGAAATGTTGACATTCCAGGATGGGCCACTTGAAGGCCTATTTGCATAAGGACCCAGTGTAGACTAGGAGAAATTATCAAGAGGAGCTGGAGACAGATGGTTAGGCCTTAGGACTCCTGGATTAAACACAAACCCGAAAGGAGACCATTATCTGGGGTGCCCGGGTGGCTCAGTCAGTTAAGCATTCGACTTTGACTCAGGTCATGATCTCACAGCTCATGGGTTCCAGACCCACATCAGGCTGTGTGCTGACAGCTCAGAGACTGGAGCCTGCTTCAGATTCTGCGTCTCCCTCTCTCTCTCTGCCTCTCCCCTGCTTGTGGGCTCTCTCTCTCCCTCTCAAAAATAAATAAATAAACATAAAAAAAGAAAGGAGATCATTGTCTGCCTCTAAGAGGGTCCAGGAGAGTCAAGAACTCACCCTGAGGTAAGAAGGCCACCACATAGTGGTTGGATGATGGGCCAGGGAGAAAAATGCTTTTGAATGTGAAGCTTCTCACAGAGGTAGGTCTTTTGTGGTCTCAAGTTTCTTGACAGAGGGGGCTATAAACAAAAGGGAAAACAAAGCTACTCTCTAGGGAAGCCTAAGTAAAGCAACACTGCTGAGGAGGGAGTCCTTCCCCACCTCAGCATGGTACTGACAGGGTGAAGTACCCTGGGCTATGACAAGGACATGCATGAGGCAGAAGTAATAGGATTCTTACAGAACCAAACAGGCCCAATAAAATGCATTCTTTTCTCCCAACTAATTTCTGAACCACTTAGAAAAAAGAAAAAAGAAAGCAAGAAAAGTGGGGGAAGCGATTGGGTGGGGGAATGGGCTAAATAGGTGATGGGCATTAAGGAGGGCCCTTGTTGGGATGAGCACTATCTGGAGGTCAGTAGCCTTCCTAAAACCGTATTCCAGAAGTAGACTTGCCAACACAGGCACAAACTACTAGACCAAAAACTACTGTTATAATTCAACATGCATGACTAGCCTCCTCCCATCACTGTAGTCTGGGAAGCAAGAGCTAAAAACCTCTAATTTTTTTTTATTATGAGAAGTATAAAAAATATTTATTGTAAACAAAGAAGTATAAAAACTCCTCATGTTCCCATCATCCAGCCTCAGCAATTACTAACAACTTGCCATTCTTACTGTATATTTATTGCCAAATACTTCCCATTCCCAGTTAAATAATGATTTTTTTTATATTTTTAGGTAAAATTTATATAGCTTGAGATGTATAAATCTTAACTTTACAATTCTGACACAAGGATACACCTATGTAACCACATCTCTATCATAATTTTGGTCTCTCCAGAGGTTCCACTTTTGTCTCTTTTTGGTCATTCACTCACCTCCTAAAATCAGACTTCTGCCATGTTTCTTTCCTCCTTAGACAAATTTATTTTGCCTGCTCTAGAATATTATACAAATGAAGCCATACAATATGGACCCTTTTGTGACTAGTGTCTTACACTTAGCATAATGCCCATGAGATTCACCTACACTGTTGAGCTTATCAGCGTACCTCCTTCAATCGCTAAGTGGGACTCCACTGTAGAACATAGTCTAATTTGTTTATCCCTTCACTGTTCATGGGCATTTGGGTCATATCCACTTGTTGACTATTATAAATTAAGTTGCTATGAACAAGTCATTCTGAATACACATATTTTTTTGAATGAATAGGAGAAAGAGTGCTGGGTGATGATATATATACGTAACTTTGTTTATATATATATGTCAAAATATATGCATATATATATGTCAAAACTTCTCCAAAATGGTTGTACCATTGTTCATCCCCACTAGCAATGTGTCAGAGCACCAGTTCTTCCCCACTTTTGGTAATGTCAATCTCTTTAACAGCCATTCTAGCAGATATATAGGATTATCTAATTGTGGTTTTAATCTGTCAATCCCAAATGACGAATGATGTTTTAGGCATTTTTTCACGTGTTTATTGGCCCACATAGTTTTCTTTGCAAAATATCTGTGTTAGTCTTTTGCCCATTAAAAAAAAATTGGGCTGCTTGCTCCTTTCCCCCCTAGTTTTTATTGAGATCCCATTAGCATACAGCAGGGTGTAAGTCTAAAGTGTACGGCATCATGACTTGACTTAGATAACTATGAAATGATGACCATAGTAAGTTTAGTTAGTATTCACCATCTCATATAGATGCAAAAGAAAAAAAAGAAAAAAAATGCTTTTTTTTCCTCGTGATGAGAACTCTTAGGCTATATTCTCTTAGCAACTTTCAAATACACCATATGGTAGTGTTAACCATAGCAATCCCATTGTCATTCCATCCCCAGGACTTACATTATCCATATAACTGGAAGTTTGTGCCTTTTGACCACCTTCTTCCAAGTCCCCTTCCTCCACACCCTCTGCCTCCAGTAACCACAAATCTCATCTCTTTTTCCAGGAGTTTGATGTCTGTTCTTTCATTTTTGTTGATCACATATAAGTGAGACTATACAGTATTTGTCTCTCTTGTTTGACCCTTTTTTTATTCTTTTGTAGGTATGCTAGATATAAGTCCTCTGAAAACATATTCCCCAGTCTGTAGCTTGCATTTTCATTTTCTCAATCTTTTGATGAACATAATTGTTTCAGTTTGATGAAGTTTTAGTCACCAATATTTTTCTTTAACGGCTATTGCTTTCTGTGTCCTGTCTATATGCTTATGTTCCGGTCATGAAGATATTATCCTGTGTGTTCTACTAAAAACATCATCATTTTAATTCCTGTCTTTAGGTTTCTAATCAACCTCAGTTTAATTTTTGTGTCCAGCATAAGGTATAATTCACAGTTAATCTCTTTGTTTTCTTCTATATGGATCTTCAGTGGTTCTAGCACTATTTGCTGAACAAACTTGCCTTTTTCCATTGAATTTATTTGACATCTTTGTTTAGAATCAACAGACTTTATAAGTATAGGTCTATTTGTGGACTCTCTTCCAGTGATCTCTTTGTCTATGCTTGGCTGTGATTACTGTGGTTTTATGTCTTAGAGTCAGGTAGTATAAGTCTTCTAGATTTGTTCTTCTTTTCTAAGATTGTTTTGGCATTCTAGATCCCTTGCATTTTCATATAAATTTTAGAGTGGACTTGTCATTTTCTGTTTTTAAAAAACAGCCTGGGAGTATTACCACTGAGGCTGCACTGGCTCTATAAATCAGTATGGGAAGAAGTGACATCTTAATGCTATTGACTTTCTGCTCCACGAACATGATATATCTCTCCATTGTTTAGAATTCCTTTATCTTCTCCAAGTCATGTTTTATCACTCTCAACATGGATATTCTGCAAGTCTTTTATTAAATTTATTCTTGAATATTTTATTTATTTTTGACGCTATTGTAAATGGATTGAAAATTTTCCCAATTATTTGCTGCTAGAATATAGAAATATAATGGATTTTTTTTACCATGCTGACCTTGTATGTCGAGACTTTGCTAAACTTATGTTTTAGCTCTAGCAGTTTTTTTGTTTGTTTCCATTCCTTAGGCTTTCTGCATAAACAATCATTGTTGCCTGCAAATAGAGAATGTTTTACTTGTCCTTTCCAACATTTGCATCTTTTCTTTCTTTTTCTTGTCTTTTTGCACTGGTTAGGAGCTCTGGCACCACGCCGAATCCAAATGGTAGGCGCAGACATCCTTGCCTTGCTCCCATCTTAGCAACAAAGTGTTCAGAGTTTGGCTGATTTGATGTTAGCTGTAGGTTTTTCATAGATGCCATTCATCAGATTGATGAAGTTCCCTTTTATTCCATTTTCTGGGAATTTTTATCATAAATGGATGTTGAATTTTGCTACTTGCTTTTTCTTCATCTACTGAGATCATCATTTATGTTTCTCTTTTGTTCTGTTAGCACGATGGAGCATGATGATTGATTTCAAATGTTAAATTAACCTCTATTCCTAGAATGAACCCCACTTTGTCATTATATACTATCCTTTATATTGCTAGATTTATTGTGTTAATATTTTTTTAGCATTTTTGCATTTATGCATGAGGAATTTTAGTCTATAGTTTTCTTTTTTTTTCATTTTATTTATTTGAGTGAGACAGAGAATACTCATGCACAAGTGAGGGAGAGGGACAGAGTGAGAGGGGGAGAGAGAGAGAGAGAGAGAGAGAGAAACTTAAGCAGTCTCCACACTCAGCATGGAGCCGGACACAGGGCCTAATCCCACAACCCTGGGATTATGACCTGAGCCGAAATAAGAGTCAGATGCTCAAACAACTGAGCCACCAAGGCACCCCTATAGTTTTCGTGTAATAAGGACTATATTTTTATGAGTCAGTAGTATGGAGTAACTGGGCCTGTGAGGAAATATATTGAGGTTGGTGTGGTTTTGGTGACTCTGAAATTATACCAGTAAACCAATCACCTACTCAATTTTAAGACAGGTTATGTGTGTGTGTGTGTGTGTGTGTATGTATATATGACATTATATATATACATATACTCATTTATATGTATGATTTGTTTAAATATTGCCATAAATATAGTTGGTTTAGTGTCTTGGGTGATTTCAATGACTCAGTGCAACTGATTGCACAGATTTGATAAACTGGGCATAAAAATGTCACTAAATCTGCAAAAGAAAGGATTCACCCACATATATATTTAAATATATATAGAGCAGGAGGCTTGGGTTTTTTTTCCATTTAATTATAATTTACTTGCATTTAGATTTGTAAATTTCAAAATGAGGCAATCCAATTTTTTGGCATTGGAAGAGAAAGCTTTGGGCTCATCTCATTTAATCCTTAGGCAAAGAAGCATCTAAACTATTGGCAAATTCTGGCTGGCAGGCCCTTACTAATGACAGGCCTGGATGCGGTTGTGTTTGTTTGTTTGTTTTGACAGTTCTTTGGTTTAGCTTTCATTTGAGGACATCCTTTTAAAGGCCACTATCCCACACTGCTGTTTTAACTGGGGAAAAATACTTACGTCTGGCTAAAAACTACCAGAGGGATAAAAAAAAAATTGATGGAAAAGAGACAAGATAAGTGTCTCACGTTGTTTTCAGATGTGAACACAGTGGGAAGAATATGGCATTAATGTGTTTAAAAACACACGTTTTGACAAAACTGACATAAAACATTGGAAGAAGGCTGCGTCTTAAGACAAAAAGCATCCTTGTCCTTATTTCGGAAGGATAATTTTGAAATCAGAGCTATGGAGGAATACATATGTACAAGGCTGTGCTTTGAGATTATAATTATAAGAGCAAATTTTCTAACAGCAGCAGAATTGTTACATGATGGGATATAATATAACCACCGGAAGTCACATTTGGGAGGTATGCAGTATGCAATGTTATAGCAAACACCCAGGATCAGATGTAACCAAACACCCGGACACACATACATTCAATTACGGGGGGCTCAGTGAAAAACAATGAATTCAAAGTATTTAAAGAGCACCATCCTCAGACACTGGATAAATGCGTGGAACAAACGCTAGAAGAAAATTATGAAACTGGCAATAGGATGATCTCTGTGTGATAAGAACAGATGTGATTTCGTTTTTCTTCTTGGAGTTGTCTGGGCTTTGGAATTCTTATTTAAAACCTGCATTATTTTCTAACAAGACCAAATACAGAAAAATCGATTTTCTAAGACTTGGTTTGGGAAGTGTATCATGTCTCCTATAGGACACAAGAGGATAATTTTCCACTCTGCTTTGGAGATGTACTTGTGAAATAGCCAGGGATTTAAATCACAGGATAGCTGTCTCTTACTACAGGCACAGGCAATTTACTTGGTCTCTCAGTGTTTTGGTGATTGTCCCCTTGAGGCGAGTTTGGTATCTGAAGGCAGGTGCAGGCAGCCACATCCTAACAGCTTGACCACTCTCATTTCTGGCACGTCAGGCTGCCAGCTTCCTCACTTCCAGCCCTCTGCATATCTCAAGCTGTCAGTTTCCCAGCCGTGCCACACTGTTGGGAGCTTTGTATGCAGGCTGCTGTGCCGCAGACCCGTGTCCCTGATAAGTACTGGGGACTGATGGGCACACAGTCCAGGTATGCACCAGACAATCAACTCATTTTGATGCTAGTAAATACACATAATTGATCTTGGTATCTAGACACGTTAGTGAGGAAAACACAAGGGGGGCTTGGCAGCAGAAGCCCTGAATTTGAGTCATTGCATGACATTGGGCAAATCTCTAACTGCTCAGGGCTCACGCAGCTCATCAGCGAATGGGTAAATTAAATGACATTTTCCATATCTGTGTGTCAGAACCATTGTGAATGTCAAAAAGTGTAGTGTGCTATCAGCAAATTGATCCTAATGTTATACAGAAAGGCAAAAAACAAAAGCCAACATGATAGTGAAAGAGAAGAATATAGTCAGAAGACTGACACTACCCAATTTCAAGTCTTACTATAAAACTAGGTGATCAAGGCAGTGTGGTATTGGCAAAAGAGTAGACAAATAAATCAATGGAACAGGATAAAGAATCCACAAATAGACCCATATGAATATAGTCAACTGCTCTTTGACAAAGGAGCAAAGGTAACACAATGGAGAAAGGACAGTCTTTTCAACAAATGGTGCTGGAAAAACCAGACGTCCACATGCAGAAAAATAAAAAGGAAATTCTAACACGGACCCCACATCTTTCACAAAACTTAACTCAAAATGGATTATAGATGTAAATGTAAAATGCAAAACTATAAAGCTCCTAGAAGATACCATAGGAAAAAATCTAGGTGATCTTGGGTTTGGCAATGACTTTTTATCTAAAAAGTTGTATCTACAACAACAAAAGCACAATCCATGCAAATAAATTTATAAGTGATGTCTCATTAAAATTTAAAACTTGTGGGGTGCCTGGGTGGCTCAATCAGTTAAGCGTTCAACTTTGGCTCAGGTCATGATCTCCCAGTTCGTAAATTCAAGTCCCACACCGGGCTCTGTGCGACAGCTCAGAGCCTGGAGCCTGCTTTGGATTCTGTGTGTGTGTCTCTCTCTATCCTTCCCTGACTCTCTCTCTCTCTCTCTCTCTGTCTCTCAAAAATAAATAAATAAAAAAAAAATTTTTTTTATTTTAAACTTATGTTCTGTGAAAGACCCTGCTAAGAAAATGAAAAGAGAAGCTTCAGACTGGGAGAAAATACTTTCAAAACACAAATGTGATAGAGGACTGTTAGCTAAAATATACAAAGAACCACTAAAACTCAATAATAAGAAAACAACTCAATTTAAAAATAGACAAAAATCTAAACAGACACCTCACCAAAGAACATCTACAAAATGACAATAAGCATATGAAAAGGTGCTCAACATCATAATTCACTAAGAAATTGCAAATTAAAACAACACACCTGTGAGAACAGCCAAAATCCAAAACACTGACACCACCAAATGCTGACGAGGACGTGGAGCAACAGGAACTCCCGTCCATTGCTGGTGGGAATGCAAATGGTCCAGCCACACTGGAAGACAGTTTGGCAATTTCTTACAAAATCAAACATACTCTTATCCTATGCTCTAGCAATCAATCATGCTCTTTCCAAAGAGTTGAAAATATATGTCCACACAAAAACTTGCACATAGTGTTGAAAGCAATTTTGTTTATAATTGTCAAAACTTGAAAGCAACCAAAATGTCTTCCATTAGGTGGACAGATAAACAAACTGTGGTATATCCAGACAATAGAATATTATTCACTGATGAAAAGAAATTCGCTTCTTTAAAATGAGCTACCAGGGTGCCTGCGTGGCTCAGTTGGTTGAGTACCTGACTCTTAATTTCAGCTCAGGTCATAGCCCCAGGGTCAGGGGATGGAGCCCTACATGGGGCTCTATGTGGAGCATGAAGCCTGCTTGATTTTCCCTCTCTCCTACTCGAGCATGCTCTCTCTCTCTCTCTGTCTCTTTCTAAAAGAGAGAGAGTCTGCTTCAGATTCTGTGTCTCCCTCTCTCTCTGACCCTCCCCCACTTGTGTTCTGTCTCTCTTTCAAAATAAACATTAAGAAAATAGAACATTTATTTATATATAAAATATATACATTACTGGACCAATATATTCTGTATATTTTGTAAATATGCTGTATGTACACAAATAGAATTTTTAATGATATAAACCAAGAATAATCTTTTAAATAATGATTATATTTTATTGCTGATATTTTTAAGCAAGAGCACTCTGCTTTATCATTTTTAAAACTTGAAAAATACTGTGAAATTTTTGAAAAACTCAATTTGGGGGTCTAATTTTAAGTGGGGTGGGGTTTTTTTGTTTTTATATTAGATTTTAGTGGCTGTTGAAGTAGAAAGTGATCCCTTCAATCCACACCCAAACTGTAAAACTGGACAATATATTACAAATTTCTCTAATGAAAATCTTTATTCTTGAAAACTAATTGAAACTTTAGTTTTTATTTTTAACGAATGGGGCCAAAACCTATCAAAATGCTCCTTTAAAAAAGATTTTTTTAGGAGCACCTGGGTGGCTCAGTTGGTTAAGCATCTGACTCTTGGTTTCCACTCAGTTCATGATCTCACAGCTTCCTGGGTTCAAGTCCCACATCAGGCTGTGCACTGGCAGCGAGGGGCCTGCTTGGGATTCTCTCTCCTTTCTGCCCTTCCCCTACTTGTGCTCTGTCTCTCTCAAAATTTAAATAAATAAATAAGATTTTTTAAAAGTTGGATAACTTGGGGTGCCTGGGTGGCTCAGTTGGTTAAGCCTCTGACTCTTGATTTCAGCTCAGGTCAAGATTTCACCAGTTTGTGAGGTCCAGCCCCACCTCAGGCTCTGTGCTAACAGTGCAGAGCCTGGTTGGGATTCTCTCTCTCTCTCTCTCTGTCTGTCTGTCTCTCTCCCTCTCCCCCTGCCCCTACCCGACTTGCACTGTGCCTGTCTCTCTCAAAATAAATAAACTTAAAAATAATTTTTTAAATAAAAATTGGATAACTTGATGTTCTTATGTAAAAATTCCTTTACGATGATATAATCCTTGAATCCACTTAATTGGGCATAAATCAATTGTAATCTGTCACAATATGCTGAAAGCAAACAAAGAAAACGGAGAGAAGCACCATTCTGGTTTCTAGAACTCCCTCTCCTGTCTCCAAGGGCCCCTCTGGGAGACAGAGCTGTCTGACAAATGAACTGAGTGAAGCTGCTGATTTTAAATATGCTTTTAAAAATGTGTGTGTTAAATTGAAATCAATGTTCTGTTATCTTCTACCTTCCATTTTGGAGACAGCTGGCTTAAATTATAAGGACTTTGCTATCACAGACTTGGAATCAGGAGTGGTTTCCCACGTTCCTTCCATTGTTATACTTCGCCATCCTCTGAATGGTTTTTACTTTTTATCCTCAGGTCTGTCCCCTCATGACTGCAAGACGGAAACTTCAAGGATCCCATCCTCATCCCATAATATTCCAAGGCAGAAAAAAATTGGTTTCTTCTTGATTTCTTTTGGAAGTGCGGAAATTCTTCCCAGAAGCGCTCATGTAAATTTCTCCTCGTCTCTCATTGGCCAGTTTACAGCACACCTTCACGCTGCCTAAACCAATCGCTGGCAAGAAGGATGAGATCCTAGGCCAATCATGATTCATCTACTGGGCGAAGAAGGAACCACGCAAAGAAAGTACTGCTCTGTTAGCAAGGAAGAACAGAGGGAATGCTACTGGGTAGGGAACAAGCTGTGGCCGCCACCAGCATGATGCAGAAATGATAGATAGAATTACATATGTTAACAAACGTGACTAGCACTCAGGTACTGAAGGAAAACTCTTACTGGGTCTTGCATGAAATTATGGAATCATTATTTTTTTTCATGTTCATAAAACACATCAGAGGAGATGTGTGGTTATTTCAAGAATAAGCATTTTTGGGGAATAATCTCCAAACACCACCAACTTGCATTTAAGAGTTCAGAGTATCCCCTTGAAATTAAGTGCTGTGCTTCCCACCTGTCACTAAAAAAAAAAAAAAACAACACCCACAAAAACCAAAACCAGCCTGCTCATGAATTCTGCCACATCTGCTTGTATATTGTTAATAATCTCTTGTTTGTTGATTGCTGCTTCCTGCCAAGGCAAAACGTTTAACTAGAAAATGCTGTGTTAATGTCAGATATTAGTGGCCATTACCAAAACAAACTATATGTCTTTCCGCAAGTGTGATCCATGTATAGATGACCTCAAACTTGGAGTAGTCACTCCCGAAGACTGTTATCTAACATCATTCTGTGATGTCCTGGCCAAAAAATCCAGATCTAATTAAAGCAGACAGCGTATAGCCTGGAAACTATAGAGGACAAGATAAAGAGCCATGAGAACAGAATTCTTTTCCACAACCATGTCCTCAGTGCCCAGGGATGGTAACCGATAAATAAAAGAGGCTCAGTAAATACTTGCTAAATAAATGGATACATGAATATAAATGGAATGAGATTGTTAATAATGTAAGCATCATTAATCCAAGTCAATTAATATTTTATCATTATTGGAATTGCTTTATCACTATGGGAATAATGAATTTAGATTTTATAAGGAAGACAACTGAATAGTAAGAACATGTTAGTGCCTAGCCAGGACATTCCAAAGGAGAGAGAGAGTGGCTACAGCTAGTGAGCCCAGATTTCCCCATCACTCTTCTTTCTTCAGAGTAAGAACGGCTTCACGAGGCTTTTGTAGACTGAATGAAATCCCTCAAGATCTTCCACGCTGTAAATTCTGGTTCTTTGACCATTGAGCAGCCTTCTGGCCATGGATACGGGTGGCCAGGTACTCAGTACCATAACTGGGCTCTTTGGAAAGAAGTCACTTCCAGTCACTAGAAGACTACAGCCACCACCTTAAGTTAATAAACTGACACTCTATGGCATATAAGAAACATCATGTCAATGCCTAAATCTCTAATTTTGGGGAGACGGCCAGGGAGGGCCTGTCTGTGGCATCAGTTAAGAAGTAGGCTATCATGCCTGGGGTTGTTTATCCCCCCAAATCTCCGATTTTGTATCTGTCTCAGAACTGCATCCCACAGGTGCTATGGTGGGTGGCTCTGGTTACCTGGACCTGTCTCCTTGAGTGAGTGCTGAGTGACAAGCTAACTCAGTTCTCCTTCGTGGGGCCCTCTGACCTGAAGAAGACCCAAAGTCCTAAGAAACCCATCCACGGGGGTTTTATATCTCAAACATGAAACGACCCATTTCTTCACTTTCCCACATAATCATAGGTCCTGGCTATAAATATTTATGATTTGGGAGCGCCTGGGGGGCTCAGCCAGTTGAGCATCTGACTTTGGCTCAGGTCATGATCTCGCAGTTGGTGAGTTCGAGCCCCGCATTGGCCTCTGGGCTAACAGCCCAGAACCTAGAGTCTGCCTGCTTCGGATTCTGTGTCTCCCCCCTCTCTTTGCCCCTCCCCACTTTCTCTTGCCTTCAAAAAATAAACATTTAAAAAATAAAAATAAAATAGCATAAATAAAGAAATACATATTTATGATTTGTAGCTGTTTGGACAATAGGAAATTATTTTAAATTATATTAAAGTGAAGCCTCCACAAATGACATGACGAACAGAGCCTAAGCGTGCAGCGGTCCTGTCCTCACTTCTGTTAATTACTTATTAAAGGTAACCACCTGCCCACAGAGTTGGCTTTCTCTACTGCACCCTGTTTTCCAGGTCCAGGGACTACAGAGCACCTAGCTCTTCTCGTGCCTCCATGTAGGCGTGGCTCTAGAGCTGATGTGTGTCATAAATATCTGCCATCCCCTGGAACTTCCCGGGAAGATACCTGAGACCTCTTCTTGTGTAGGTTGCATCTCAAGGGACCATTTGAGAGCAAGGTTCTACCTGAGGAGGTTTAAGCTGGGAACGTCTAGGGTGGAGTCTGAGCCATTGCCATGGAGGGGATTGGAACAGCAGCAAGTTGGGAAAAGGTGATGAGAGGCCCAGGCCATTGCTATAAAATGCACTGAGATGTTCACAACTTAACCTCATTCGTTGCTAGAGGGATGGGATAGAGTGTGCTTTCCCCACATACAGATCCAAGTCTGGTTGAACATTCTGGAACACCCTCTGCCCAGCAAGGTAGTTTTGAGACATCATCGGTCTGTCCCAGTCAATGCCTTTGATGCACTGTGGAACATTCTTAAGGTAGTTTTTGGCTCCCAGGACCCCTCTTTGGATAATGCTTTCTCCACGGCATCAGATGATGGAACTGGTGCAGGTTCTGGGAGGAATATGGCTCCTTTTCCATTGCATCCGTCTCAGGTTGCACAGGCCAGTTGAGTTATGGTGAGTGGCATCTGCTTAGACCAGGTGTAGCAAGAATGTTTTACTAGATAAAGCGTGCCTTCGTGGATGGGGAGAATGAGAGATGCAATAGATCAGAGAAAGGAGGGTCCTAGAAGGTGTCCCAAACAGTATTGGCAGTTTGACTCTTACTAGCCAGCTTCTTGGGAGCCTGATCAACTCCAGACAAACTGATAAAATTCACTTTGTGGGCATCTAGAGTTGGCCCATAACCTGGATCATTTCCCATGACACCATCAACATTTTGAAGTTAGAACATCCTCCTGTACCAGTGGCATTCCTGGTTAGTAACAATGATATTTCCTTTTTTTTTTTTTTTCTTGAAAATCTCTGAGATTTTCTTCTGATATTTTAAAATTCAGGGCTTTAAGAATGTTGTATTTTGCCTGTCTTATATTTGTTATTGAAGGATGCTTCAAAACTGACCTTGGGAGGAAGAAAAAGATCAGCAACGAAGCCACTAGGCATAGACCCAGGAGAGCAGGAAATAATCAGAAAGCATAGCTGAGACATTCTCCATAAGCAAAGATAAAAATACACATAATATCTCAAAGCTAATAACCCAGGAGGGTAACTGGAAGAATAGCTTCATGCAAACCTTGAAGAGTATAAAGTAGTGAGGGTGTTGAGTGGAGGGTGGTTACAAGCAGAACTGAAAATTGAAAGCATGAGCATATAATTGGCTACGGTAATAAGGAATGGGGACGGAGGGGACATTGTAGTTAGACATTTTGATAAACCAAATAAAGGATGCTGTATGGGCTCCAAGGGAATTTACTCAGTAAAGGCAGATGGTTTCTACTACCAATTAATTAAAAGTAGGAAGGGAGTGTAATTGTGGCTGAGTTTGTGCCCAAGTCAAAATGCATTAGGAGTGACTTAGAACAATGGTTCTCAAACTTAAGAGTGTGTCAGAATCACCTGGAAGGCTTATTGACCACAGATCCCTCAGAAACCCCACCCCTTGAGTTTCTGATTCGGGGAGGTGTGGAATGGGGCCTGAGAACTAGGTGACTTAGTGCTGCGGGTCTGGGACCACTTGCTGAGAACGACTGATTTAGAAGAATAGTAAAAAGGCTTAAAACAACCCTGTTCCTGACTTACACCCTCACATTCCACAAAAGTAAGGGACTTTTCATGTTGTGTGTTTTAATCAGAATTAAAAATCATATTACGGAAAAAGGAAATGCGTTTTTCAATGATAAGGAGATTATTTCCCTTTATGATTTAAGACATGGGAGTATTTCAAAGTAAAAAAATAATGATGTGTAGAATTACATAAAAATGAAGACTGTGCAGTAATGAAATTGCACAAAACCAAGACAAAAAGAGATGTAACAGAATAAGAAAAAATGCTTGCTATAAATATGGCTGCATATTTAAAGTTTAATGTCCAAAATGTATTGAGTCATTCAAACCAGATTCCCAGTGGAGACATAGCCTGGGACACACACAGGCAGTTCATACACCAGGAAAGCCAACATAAACCCACATTTGGAACACTAAACCTCACAAGTAATTAAAGAAATCCAAATGAAAACAATTATAAGGGGCCATTTAACACATATCAGATAAACACATGTAAGGATAAATGATAAAATTCAGCACCACTGTGACGGGTGGGAATTAGTTGCTGGTACAAGAGTAAATTGTGTTTTGTTTTGTTTCAGTAAGAGCCATGGAAACGACCACACCAGAAAATGTATCCCATATAAGTAATTCATACGGAGCAAACTTATAATTAGAAAATATTTATAGCAGAATTATTTATAATAGCTAAAGAATGAAATTACCAAAATACTCAATAGTAGGGAAACGGTAAAACAAATGATGTTGTATGAACCTACTATTCATTCATTAGAAATGAAAGCACATGAATACTACACACAAAGGAAGCATATGTGCTGCACTGAAATGTTAGGGAAAAAAGTCCTGGGTTTGGAGCCAAGAGTCCTAAAGTTAAGTGACCTTCAGCTAAGGATTTAAACTCTCCAAAGTTAGTTTTCTACCAATGTAGTTTTGCTCTAGCCCAGCAGTTTTCAAACATTTTGACCACTATCAAAATTTTAAAAATTTATATTCCCATCCACTACACACACACACACATACACACACACACACACACACCCCACTGGTAACACATGGTGGTCTATTTTGTTCTGTTCTCCATTTCATTCCTTTCCATTCCATTTTAAAATTCTGGTCACTAAATCGATTTCAAACCCACTAATATATCACAACCAGCAGTTCATAAAACATCAGTGTAATTTACCGGAGCGCTCAGAGTTTACTGCCGACTCTTCTCCACCTCTCTCTCCAATATCCACACCCTCCCGCAACCACACACACATACACAATACACCCAAAGAAAGCTCTGTGAAAGGTCATGGCCAAAGTGGAGCTGGTAGATGGCAGTAACTGTAGTAGGCATGTAAATCTCATACCCCACAAGGTAGAAGGGCTTACATACCAGGAGGAATAGTGGCTGTTCATGCAACTGGGTAACTTGTTTCTCAGGTGGTGTTAACAGCTATCTTAAAACTTTCTTAGGCTATTTCTTCCTTCCCTCTTCTCTCCCATAACTCAAATCTCAGAAACCACATGACTTAGAAAAAGTCACGTGGTCAAATGCACCTACTCTTCTACAGGCCTGAAGATATTACGGGCTTAGATAAGGATCTGGCTACCCATTCAGCTTCTAGTCTTGGCAAAGTCTGTGATAGTCTAACTTAGCTTGAAAGCCCTTGTTGTTGGTAGTGCTGCTTTTGCCCGTGTGTCTTCTATGACTTAAGCTCTTCAAAATGGTGGTTCTTGAATTTTAATATACTTAAAAGTCACCTACGTAATTCTTGAAGTTGCAAATGCGTATGTTGCATCACCAGAGAGTCTGATTCGGTGATGTGGTGGGGTCCTGGAAATTACAGTTTTAACAAACACCCCAGGTGTTTTCTCCATATGTGGACAAATCCTTCTGTGGGCCCCATTGCCAAGGCAGAGGGCTGACTGGGATTCAGGCCAGGCTGTCTTGGCCACTGCTTTTCTTTAGGTATGTCTAACACACGTTAGTTTTCTCATCTGTAAAACGCAGGGAATATATCTCTAGGCCTTTTGCACCTCTACTCTTATATGCATTAGCTATAACATTAAGTGAAAGAACAAACAATTCTTTGTACATTGTTTCCAATTCCATTTTTTATAAAAACTATAAATATAGCTAAAGTCTAGAAGAGATAAAAAAAAAAGATAGATATGCAACTAACTGCAATATGGAGAAACTGGAGATGTGGCTTTAAAAATAAGCTATTGAGGGGTGCCTGGGAGGCTCAGTAGGTTGAGCATCCAACTTTGGCTCAGGTCATGATCCCATGGTCTGTGGGTTCGAGCCCCGCATCGGGCTCTGTGCTGACAGCTCAGAGCCTGGAGCCTGCTTCAGATTCTGTGTCTCCCTCTCTCTGTGCCCCTCCCTTGCTTGTGCTCTGTCTCTCTCTGCTTCTCAAAAATAAATAAACATTAAAAAATAAATAAAATAAAATAAAAATAAGCTATTGAAAGAGTACATAATTTTTAAAGAAATGGTCAACAACAATGACAAAGACATCAAGGAAGGTGAGAACCAAGAATACAACTTTGACTTTGAATGCAATAGTTACACCATCATTGGTGACCTTAGAGAGAGCAACTTAGTTCAGCCATGGGCAGGAAAATCCTTCTGTGGGTCGACAGTAATGGGAAATAAGAAGAGTGAGCAGTAGCTCAAGGGAGGAGCAGAGTTAAGACAAGATCTCCAAAGTAGAGGAGCCCTTTGTAGAGAGATCAGAGTCCCAGGAGACTCTGAAATTCAGAGCACATTGCAAGGAAACAGACTTAGCAAGAAGATGGGTTTCTTGGAGAGGAAGTAAAAGAGAGGATTTACTACTAACTCCTCCTCCAAGTTGGGAACATCAGTCAACCTGTGAGCAGTTGACTCATCTTATGCCATTACACACTTCAATTCAAGCCGCATCTTGGAGGAGAAAATCTCCCAGCTAACAATCTAGGTTCTGGTGTCTGGAGTGGGAATGTTCCTTAGAGAACGGACATCTGCACAAGGCCAGTTCCCGGGAGAGAGCACCACGCCTCACCTTATCAATTTGGAGACTAGTACTACCTTACATGTGTGCTCAACTTTCACTTCCCAGAGCCTCATATATATAATTTCACTTCATCTCCACAATGCAGCAGTTAGTGTCTGTTTCTTCCTTCTCTCCTCGTCACTCACGCCTCCTCAAGTCCTTACCAAGGTCCCTGCCAAAGGAGCCCATACACAAAGGTCAGTAGCCATCGGGAAAAGTCACTAGTTATTCAGATTGGCAGGATAAGAGCCCAGTATTCTAAGGTGAGGTCTAGGAAAGCTGAACTGGGAACAGTAAGGCCAAGTCAAAGTGGGGTCTCCTCTCTCCAAACTCTGATCCAAATTTCAGAGCTGCCCTCTCAGGGGTACCTGTGGCTGGAGGGTTGACTAGACCCCACAAGGGGTCTCCTCACCAAGTTCACTACAAGAGGTGATGGGGAAGGATGTTTGGGTATATAAGACAGATCCTGTTGGTCCCACTCACAGCAATGGGGAAGGAAGAAGATTTAGGAGGTATGCTGGTCTAAGCACGGACCTCTAGTACTTTCACACATAACCCTACCCTCCAGTGTAACTTGAGGAAGAATACATGACCCACATATCAAATCTGTAATTCCTCCTTCCTTTTGGGAAAGTGAGTACAGAGTGGGTGGAAATCAGGTTGGGAGTTCCCACTTTTACGGGCCAAGACCGAAACATGAAACAAAGAACAGAAACGTTTCCTCTCTCTTCACAAAACAGGCAAGGAAGTTATTGTGATCCTACTGTCCCCATTTTACAGATGATGAAATGAAGGAACAGGAAAGTGAAATGACTGAGTTATTATCACGCAGCTGGTAAGTATTAATCTTGGTCTCCTGATGCTGATGCTAAAGGGTGAGAAAATAGGCAGGTCCTGAATTCCTGGCTCCTGTAACACTACCGGCTCATCAGTCCTACTGCTGCTATTCTCTGCAATTCCCAAAGCGTACCTAGACCAGGAATGCTGGCTGAGGCACACTGTCTTGCTCCCAGTCTGGTCTTCTGAACAGGTGAGCTGGGATGATACCTGTGAGCCTGTTTGTTTCTTCAACCCCAGGGCTAGAATAGAAGATGGCCTACTCCATGCTGCTTTTCCTCCCTAATAACAGAGGGGCCTCATCCCTGTCTGGACCGAGCCGCCATCTTTCCCCTTCCCAGAGCAGAGAAGGGAAAGTAAAGATGCTTCTTTCCTGAGGAAATATGCTGTTTTGGAGCACATACCATCTGGTCCCTCTGACTCAGTACCCTGGTTTCCATCTAGGTGTCCACCCTCCCCCGCGTAGCTTATGTATTTAAAGGCAAGCACACTCAATCCCAAGGATGGGCCTTGACTGATTGAAGGCCATCAGTAGGTCCCACCCCTCCCCCATCACCATGACCGGTACAGGGATGGCCATAAGATAATTCGGGTCAAGGACACACACAACAACAACAAAAAAAGACAAAGACACATTTCCTAGAGGATTCTAGGGAAAACGACTTCACTTTTCCTTAGAAACGACTTGAGGAACATTCTCTTTCCTTTGGATGAGAACAAGGCTGTACTTAGCCCTCAAAGCTACTTGCAGCCATCTAGTGGCCACTAGGGGAAATACATGTGTTGGAAGGCAAAGAGAGGAAGAAAAACCAACTGGGTCTTGGGGTCAATGCCAAGTTGTTGGGAAAAGCCTTGCCGGAGGCCAGGTATTTCTGCTCTTTTCAGACGTGTGAACCGATAATTTCCCTCTAGTGTTCAACGCAATTTGAGTTGCATTTTCAGTAACTGTATAATTAACATGTACTGCAATGCAAAAGCATATGAGTTTAGGGAGCCTGTCCCACTGTTTCCCAGATTCCTGCTAGAGTTTTCCAAGGATAAGATGATTGCCAGAGTTGGAAGTAAAATTTTCCTATATCAGCCAAATGGGAAGGAAGAGGGTACCAAGCATAAGGAAACGGAAAGATCTTTAACAACATTCCTCCAACACACACAAATTCAAATGAAATAAGAGCCTAGTATATAAGCTCACAATCAAAACCAAATGCTAATGTTATTATAATTACTACCTTTGTAACAACCCCCCCACCCCGACACACACAGAATGTTCTATCCCCTGCAATGGTGGCTCAAATTCCATAAACTCCACTTTAACCTCATTCTGCTGCCGGTGGGGCAAGGCAAACTTTGAACTATTAACATATGTTAGGAAACCTGACCACTAGACCCCACTCCTGCTACAGTTTCTGTAAAAGATACAGAGCCCTGCCACATCATATCTTGTGTCATCCCAGAGACAGCTCATATTCTTCATCTTTGAAGATGAAGCCGGTGAGGATACTGACTAGGACTCTCCAAATTTGAAAAACAATGACGATGAGTCTTCAACTTGCTTTGGAGCGGCAGTGGCCACCACAAGCCTGCCAGGTTGGGAAAGAGGTGGCAGGAGTGGATAAACACGCCAGTGATCCTTTCTACAGAAGGTCTGGGTCCTCTCCCCTTGTAATCAGCAATTTTTCTTACTCTAATGAAACCCAGATGCTTCCGATAAAAGGAATGGCTTGTGTTCAAGCCATTTGCTGATTCTGCCTAGAGGTAGAGGGAAAGCAAAGAGCTGTGCCCCACATCATTAATTTTAAATATCCTATTTTGTTTTATTTTCAGAATGAAATGGTATGGAACAGTGTAATGAGCAATAGAAATATGGAACCAAGAAGCAATTATATCTTCAAAGGAACAAAATGAGAGCAAATAAAAGGCCTTGCACAAGTTAGCACACACAAAGGCAGATCCGAACATCATTTACCGAGTCCAAATACATGCCTTTTGGTTATGTCTGTAAATTATCTTCCACAAACATCATGTTATATCACTGAAGACTCATTTCTGGGTTACAAAAAATTGGGTTTCTCGAGAGGCCCTAAAACGTATCAGATTCAATCTCACCAATATTGAGTACCTCTAATCTGCAACCCTTATGCTAGGTGCAAGGGCAGCAAAATAAATAGGGCGTAATCCCCGCCCTCAAAGTGCTTACAGTCCGGCTCTGCACAAATAACCATAACATAGTAGGTGCTGGGTAACACAAAGGAGTGCACATTTAATTCTGTTTGAAAAGACAGGAGGAGGCTTTACAGAAAGGTAGGCAGGAACTGAAGCCATGCAGGATAAGCAAAGCAGGGGCCAGACAGAAGATGTGGAGGCCAGGTCTTCGATCACTCCATGAGAAAAGTGCCCAAGAGTGTCCCAGAAGTGGATGGGAGTCAGAATCCAGCTCCCTGCCAGAAGCCTGGAGCCGAGTCAAGGCCATTCACTTGTGAACTAGGACTAAGATAGTTCCAACTAAATGTTTAGAGCTGTTCTGATTGGAATGACAGGAAGCAGTGATTCCTGTGTAAAAACAGGAATTGGGCCTATCTATGGCATCCAAAAATGGTGCTGTATGGAAAGGATCAAATATTGGATCAAGTGGATATACAATACACAACGGACCAAATGTCCAACTGTGTGCATTTCAGAGGACCAGGCTGAGCCAATAAGGAAGCCATTCAATAGGGAGGAGCAAGCATGAGAAAAAACTTCCCATGCACCATCAGCTTTCATACAAAAATTACAAAGCACATAATGACACACGTAATAATGAGAGCTTGTTAGCAGACCCAAGAAACAGGACAAACCACACCTAAGGACAGAAATAATGGGGCAACCCACCAAGGGGCAACTTGTTTTAAACAAGTTAGTTTAGAATCCTCAAAAAGATAAAGAAATAGCATACTTAAAATGAGAACAGGTTATTAAGTGGGAAAAGGCATAGATGAATATGAACCAAAAATTACTGAAAATTTAAAAACTGAGAAAAAATTTCATTGATATGATAAATAGAGTAGATAAAGTAAAATGGAATCCGTATATTGGCAAAGAGAGAATGGCTAGATTCTCATTGATCCCCTTTCCTCTACCTGGGCACATAAGAAAACCGTATTTCCCAGATGCCCTTGCCATGACATTAGAGCCATGTGATTGGAACAGGAGTGAAAATAAAGTTTATCACATCACCTCTAGGCCTGGATAATCGTTGTGATGGCGGCGGCATCACAAGACATAGGTCAAACATCGGAGGACACCTGTCAAAAGAACCCCCCAATCTCCCTCAAACTGTGACACGGGCAAGAAATAAATCTTTTTTAAGTTTTATTTATTTATTTTGTGAGAAAGAGAGAGATGCCACAAGCGGGGGGGGGGGGGGGACAGAGAATTCCAAGCAGGCTCTGTGCTCCCAGTGCAGAGCCTGAGATGGGGCTCGATCTCGTGAACTGTGAGATCATGACCTGAGCCAAAGTTGAGAGTCGGGCGCTTAACTGACAGAGCTACCCAGGCGCCCCAAGAAGTAAATCTTTGATCTGCTTTCTGAGTTTCTTTGTGTACAGCACAGCATAGTCTGGCCTGGAGCAAATCACTCTGAATGCAATAAAACCAGATAAAACCATAGAAAAATGAAAATAAAGACCAAGAAGTGCCAACATAACATATAATATGAAACATATGTGTTCCAGGTAGCAAGAATTGTTCACGTGGGGGAGAGAAAATACTACAAGAGATAATCAACTGAGAGTTTTCCAGAAATACAGAGATAAATCCTGAGAATACCAGAAGCCATTCCGTGTACCGGTATATTTGTAGTAGTAATTTTCACAACAATGATTTTAAAACTTGTTGACCGAAGCTTAGAAATACACTGTAATCTTTCTATAATTCTCCATTCATTCATTCATCCATATAAGAAATATCAAGAGCCCATTACCTTTCAGGTTCCTTGTAAGGAAGCGGGATTTTATAATCTAGCATGTTTGAGCCCCAAGTCAGGCTCTGCACTGGCAGGGAGGAGCCTGCTTGGGATTCTCTCTCTTCCCCCTCCCCCACTTCTGCCCCTCCCCTGCTGATACCCACACATGGGTGTGCTCGCTCTCTCTCTCAAAATAAGTAAATAAACGTAAAAAAATAGTAAAAATTTTAAAAAAGATGCTAGGGGCACCTGGGTGGCTCAGTTGGTGAAACGTCTGACTCTTGATTTCAGTTCAGGTCCTGATCTCACGGTTCACCATGACTGTGGACCCTGCTTGGAATTCTCTTTCTCTCCCTCTCTCTCTCTGCCCCTCCCCTGCTCATGCTCTCTCTCTCTCTCTCTCAAAATAAAGTTTAGAAAGAAACAAACCTAAAAAGATGCTAGTAATCAGGTAAGGTTCGAGTAAAAGAAACACGTGAGCAGGTAGCTAGAGGTAATACTAGAACAGTAGTCAGGAGCCCGATTCTGAACTAACACATTTGCAAAACTGCTAGAAGCCTGAGAAAGAACGTGCTTCTGGGATGATTTTAAGAACGGTAAAAGGTTTTCCTAAAATACCCCTGCCCCACTCACCTACCTGCAAGGCCAGCACCACTCGAAGCAGCCATGGACCTTGACCGGGACCACACATTCTGCATATCCCAGCATCCCCACAAGAGCAGCACGTCTGAGCCAGGTGACCCCGCCGCTGTGATCCAGCCCCCTTATTTGTGACCCAGTGCCTTCTTTACCACCCCAGAACTCTTCTTTCTGTAACTGTACCGCCAGGCTTTTGTTGTGACAAGTGGGGGAACAGGTAAACATGGAAAACTGAAGAAGCCCAGAAAATGGGGCAGAGTATGGGGCTGCAGAGGGAAGAAGGTGCAGGAAAAGGGGGTATCAGTGGGGTGGCTAGGCCATGAGGCATAAGTGACAGCCAAGTGCTCAGGGCAGAAAAGTTTAGGGGAGAGAACGGAAGAAAGAGGAGAAAATTGCAGAAGGAAATTCAAATAGAGAATTTCTAGAATGCCTCACAAAAGCCCTGTGTTACTTTTTTTTTTTTTTTTAATGTTTATTTGTGTGTGTGTGATACAGAGCGTGAGCAGGGGAGGGGCAGAGAGAGAGGGAGACACAGAATCGGAAGCAGGCTCCAGGCTCCGAGATGTCAGCACAGAGCCCAATACAGGGCTTGAACCCACAAACCATGAGATCACGACCTGAGGCAAAGTTGGACGCTTAACGGACAGGCGCCTCAGATCTGCGTTACTTTTCATTGCTTCTGGACTCAGGTGTTTTTGGTTTTGTTTTGTTTTTTTAATTTTCAGATGACATTGGTAGAGCTTGGCCACAAGTTTCATTTGGGTGACATATTCACTGTGTCCTCACAGTGGAAGTCCCAAGGGTGCAGTGCCCATCACGCACAAAGGAGCCAGTTGCTGCTCAAGAGACAGAGAAGAGGCAGTCAGCAGCCTCTTGCGACCAGGAAGTTTCTAGAGAAGGAAGAGAGCTGGGTGGTGTGGGGTTAAAGGAGACAAATGTCATCCGCTTTGTCATTTTGACCAGATCCGTTCTCGCTGTGCAAATGATCCCAAATCCACAGGCCAAGGCCTTGGAGAAATTAGATTGGATCTGAATAATAGAAAGAACAGTCAAGAGAGAATCTGTTAAAGGTGACAATGTCGCCCACAGAGCCAGGCTGTGGCCTCACTGTCCTCAGGTGGCCCCTCAGAATGCGGGGGGAGTGGGACGGTGGTCCTCGGAGAGGGTCCGTTACTTCCGAAGTGCTGGGAGTGGGGAGAGGGGAGGGGGGCCGGGCTCCTCCTCGGGATGAACTCATCAGAGCGGACTAGGCAGGCGGCCTGGGAGCGAAACGCGGGTGCTCCGTTCATCTTACGTGGGGGGGACAGAGACAAATGCCAAGCACTCCCTCCGGCAGGAAGAAACGTGGAAATGTGCGTAGGCACCAGCCGCCCCTTCTCTAGAGATCCTGGCCTTTCGGTTCCTGAAAAGATCTGACAACTTGCTCTGAGGTATGGAAATTGCTCTCACCGGACGCATTCCAGAACCTCCTTCCAGCCACAGACATTCCGAGCTGGCTCCCCTCATCTGCTGCGACCACGGGAAGGACTCAAAGGAAGGTTGTGAGCAGCTCATAGTGTGAACGGTGACAGTGTTTTGGGAAATGGAGTGAACTTATGTTCAGAATCAGAACATCCAGGCCCCAAATAGGGCTCTGAGTCTCAGCTCCCCTCTGGCCAGAAGGGTTACGCTGTCCCTGTCCCCAAGGCAATACTTCTTTTAATATCCAGCACAACGGCCAGTTCCTCAAGGCTCAACAGAGAACGGCAGATGACTTGGTCGCCAGGGCCCTGGCCTGGTCCAAGCCCCCCACTCAGACCCCAGAGAGTGTGGGGGATGATTACTGAAGCGTCTTCCCTGTGGGGGCTTCCCTCGCGCTAAGCGGGGCCTTCTAGATCCTGGGTAGCCAAAGCATGACCTTACCGCTTCTCACGTGACCAGGTGTCAAGCATGTCCCAGGGTCATGCCCCTTCTGGGCCCCAAACTTTGCTGTCTGGGTACAAGCCTTGTCGTTTGAGTGCTGTCGAGTCCCCACCAAGGTCCCTGCAGGGTAAATAGTTCAGACAATTCACCCACCACAACTGAGAACAGACCTTTCTTGTCTCCCCGACATGCAGAAAATCATTCCTTTCAGACACTAATAGTCTTGGCCATGTGCCTCTCCAGCCAGTGAGTGAATTCACTTGTCCTGCGGCCACACACAGCGCTCCGGCCTCCTCGAGCGGCTCCTCTCTCCTGCTCTCCAGTGGGGTCTCCTGACACTCTCAGAGGCCCTCTGGCTGATTCTGCTGAAGCTCTTCTATTTCCTTTCCAGACGTTTCTCCACAAGGGCTTCAATTCACAGGCGGGATAGCCCACCACTCAAGCGTGTGGGCTCTTGAGTCAGAGAGCTCTGTGTGCAAATCCTGCCTCTTCCACTATTTACTATATTACCTTGGGCAAGAATTACAATCCCCACTAAGCCTCGGTTTCCCCATCTGTAAAGTGGGGATGATAAAAGTACACAATTCAGAGAATTGTGCGAAGATGCAAATGTAACGCCTCACAGAAAGTTCTCCCTGTTTGGTTGTCATTATTTTTGACTGCACACTCACTACTTGAGGCGCTCACAGTGTGGTCGTGGACTCCAGCAGAAGAAACAGATACATAAGTTACGAACTTCAACGGAGTAATAAATGCTATAGTGAAAACACAGTCGATTCTCGTTCTTCACAGATTCTGTATTTGCGGATCTGCCTATGCACTAAGATATGTTTATAACCCCCAGATCAATACTTGCAGTGTCCTAGGGATCATTCTTGGACACGCACAACGTAGTGAGACATTTGAGTTGCCTGGCATGCACATTCCTAGCTGAAGTTGAACAAGCCAATGCTCTGTCTTATTTCAGTGATCCTACTTTGAGTGTCCTTTTCATGGTCTATTTAGTGCTGTGTTTTTCACATTTTTGTGCTTTTGTTCGTGATTTCACTGTTTAAAATGGTCCCAAAGCATAGTGCTGAAGTACTGAAGTCTACTGTCACTAAGCAAAGAGCCTGTGATATGCCTTGCGGGGAAAATACATGTTACATAAGCTTCATTTGGGCACAAGTTACAGTGCTGTTGGCCAGGAGTTCAGTGTATGAATCAGCACTATATATTAAATAAGGTGTCTTTAAAAGAAACACCCATAAAACGAGGTTGCATATTGATCCATTGGTATAGAGGTTGGGACTAGACGCTCTCAGGACACTAACCATGTGCTTCCCCCAGGAGCAATGGCTCAGCATTTGCTCAGTGTTTGCGATGACTAGATGGCTATATAGACTGCAATCACCAAGAATAACAAGAATCAACTGTAGGTAGAAACAGCCCAGAGAATCCAGAGGAGGATCAATCAGCGCTGCCAAGGGAAGAATTCTCAGAGGAGGGACTTCTAAGCTGACTTGACAAAAGGAAACGGAGAGCGTCGTGGTGGATCAGACGGCCAGCGCAATTGAGGGAGGTGGGTCACCACTCAAGGCACAAGGGCCTGGAGGCAAATCTGTGAACTACTGAGAAGGAAGTCCAAAGGCAACCCATCCTTCTTTCATTTAACAAAGAACTACCGAACACATCCTGAGCCAGGCTGGCATCGATGGGGGCTGAGAGTGGGGGCAGAGCTAGGTGGGGCCATTGAGGAGGACCCTAGACGCCATGCTGAGGGGTGTGGAATTAATCCATGAGCGATTGGAGGATCATCAAAGGACCTTAGGCAGAAGTACAGAGTGACCCAGTGCAGCCATAGTGCAAAAGGCTTAGGTAAAACCAAACGTTGTCTTCTAGTTACAGAGTAGACTAAGTAACCCAAAGAAGCTATGACATTCCCTTCCCCGGAAATGTTGAAAGACAGTAGAAGAATCTAGATTTCTCGAGACCAGGTTTTGTTATTTCCTTACGAACACCTTCGAGGGGCTCTCATCTGAATTAAATACAGCTGCCTCCAGCCTACCTGAGTCGGCCTGCTTCTCACAGACTCTCTTACCACTTCCACACTTCAACCCTGCACACCGGCCACCGGGAACTCGTCTCAGTTCCTCAGTGAGCCACGCTTTCTCCTGCCTTAGGTCTTGCCTGTGTTTGGTCTGGAATACGGAGCCCCTCACCCCAGCCCTCTGCCTGAAACACACGCTTTGAGTACCCTCACCACCCCCCAGTCTCGGATTAAAAGTCACTTTCTGCAGGGAGCCATACTCAAGCACGTTCCTACCGGACACTTTTCACACTGCATTGCTTGGCTTGATTTATGGCCCATGCCTGCCAAATAGACCATAAGCTCTGAGAGGGCAGGACCACAGGGTTAGACTTACAGTCTGTATTCCTGGTACCTAGTACCTGGCACCTCAAAGGTGCCTGTGAGCCCAAAGGCAGGGAAAGAACAGGTTTACCCAGGGGACATTGGCCTCCAGCTCACCTAGTCTATGAACTGGAGGGTTTTCATCACAATGAAGGTTGAACGTTGCATTCTGTACTATGGGGATTGCACGGTCCCCTGGGATCCAGGCTTCCTTAACCCCCACATTCTAATGATTATCGAGTCACTGAGAGTACAGAGCGTGCCCCCCAGCCAGCAGGACCCTCTGTGAACTGTGCAACAATTGATTCTTCTCCTATGCACTAAGTGCACTTAAATGTCTATAATTACAGTTGCATTTTCTATAAGGACACTAATGATCTTTAATTCATGGATTATACTTATTGCCTGGGAGCAAGAAACAAAAAAGCACATTGCAGTGGTGGGGAAGGGTTCCGCTGCTGTGATTCACAGTGGGTTTTGTTGGAATTCTTTCTACTCACCCTTCAATGTCCAGCTGCCATCCTGCTCCACTAACGTAGGTCATTCACCTTGATATCTAGGGGATAAGAGGAGAGAGGAAAACATGGAACACTTTGAGGTTAGTCTCCAGTTAATTCAGTGTCTGGTCTTCTAGGTTCTGAAACTTAATTTGTCACTGCACCCATGGCTGCCCTGGTCATTGATTCGCAGTAGTCAGACTTCTAAGGGGTGGAGTCATAACCAGAAAGTTGACTGTTTTCACTTGGTGAGAGGGGTGTGCATTGCCGGACTTGGTGGTTGTGATCTAGGGGCATTCCTATTCTCATATCCCAGGTCAAAGGACATTAGATGTCTTTGAGGTGTGTTTAATTCTAGCTGTAGCCTGATAAAGCAGAGAGCATGATTATTCCCACTTTTCAAAAAACCTAAGGCTCAGAGAAGTTTTACCCAAAGGTCATGATTTTCCGGGCCGTGGCGTCCTTTTGACAAATTTAGGTCCAGGGCTAAGTTTTATGAACTGTGATCCTAACAATCAGAAATCTTAAATGGGTATATCACATGTGAATTTTTATGGAAAACACTAGTAAGTTAAGTCAGTGAAGCCTTAATCTGCTAATGGGTGGGGCTCAAATTTGAAGCGAGTACCTATGAAGATTTCAGTCTCAACAATTTTCCTTCTGTCACTGTCTTAGCTCAGTTTCCCTGGAAGCAGAGCTCAAGTCAGGGGTTTGGGAACATGTAATTAATGGAGGGCAACTCTCCCAAGAAGGGAGCAGCTGTGAGCTCCTAGCAGCAGCCAACACTCACAGCAGCTGGGGGCTGGGAGGGCTCTGGGTGGGGCGCTGCAGCATCAACTACAGTCAGTGACCCTGTGTATTATCCCTCTCACCTCCAGGCATTTTGTACCACTCTTCTCTCTGCCAGGAATTTATTTCCCTCCCTTCTGCTCCGATATATCTTATTTCCCCTTTAAGCCTCATCTTATACATCACCTCCTCCAGGAAGCCCTTGCCAACCCTTCAAGACTAGTCTAGATTCTCTTCTGCTTTCCCATCTACACCACATGACATATTAAAGCTGACCCCCTGCTTGCCCATGCCCACTTGACTGTAAGCTCTGGGAGGTCAGGCACCATGTCTGACCTATGTTCCTCACTATCCAGCACTTAGAACCATTCTTGGCACTCAATAAATGCTTTTTGGATACAGGAATTAATAATAGCCTTCCCTAGATTTAAATTTGGAAAAAAACAAAGTTGCAATTTGTTAGAAATAAGCCCATAGACCCAATCAAAGGAAAGACGTAGAGCCTCGGAGCACAATGAAACAAGGCTTTAATCAACGTTCTTAGAAGAGCCGGTATCTGATGGACAGGCACACTCTGGGCAGTTACAGCAGACAATTTATCTCCCAGCGTGCAAGTCCCTCCCCTGGTTCCTCATTGGATGAATACTACAGAGATTACAGCCTTACCGGAAGTCACCTACGCCACGTAAGGCAAAAAGTAGGCTGATTGGAACAAACGTACCTTCCCTGAGGTGATACAGAGCCTTTCAGTCCCCTGTCCCTTTATTCTTTGGCGCATGCTCATTGCAAAGCCTGCAGAACTAAGCCGGCAAAACAGAGAGGGGAGGAAGAACCAGGAAGTGAAGCGTCTAAGGGTTTGGGACCCCATTGGGGGAGGGGGAATTTGTACATATTTCTAAGAGATTGTAAACCTACCGATAAACTAGATGGCACAGCTTTTATTTGGTATTTCTGAAAATGAATCGTCTCCCTTACTTCTCACAGGGTACACCACGATAGAGGCAGTTGGGTGAGAGTTGATGTGGTTTGGAGTGTTGGGGTTCAGATCTGATGGCCAAGAAAGAATCCCTGAGACGCATTTTGTGCAAAAACGTGGTTTTATTTAAGCACAGGAACAGGACCCCTGAGCTGGACTGGGATTGTGAGTTACTGGTTATATACTTGGGAGTTGGGGGAAGTAAGGACAAGGGGAATTCTCCCAAAAGATTTGGTGCAAAAATGTGGTTTTATTAAAGCACAGGGACAGGACCCCTGAGCTGGACTGGAATTGTGAGAAGTGACTGGTTATATACTTGGGAGTTGGGGGAAGTAAGGACAAGGGGAACTTTCCCCAAAAGATTTTCATATGCTAAAGAAGACTCACAGGATCCTGGAGGCCTAGCTATTGTCAAGCTAAGGTTCTTTTTCCCTCTAGAAAAGCAGTAAGACAGTTGGGAGTTTCTGGAAGGAAGTCATTCTTGACCTGTCTCAAGTATCTGTCAATGGGCTGCGGATTGTAAGGGAACTAATTTTATCTACATTTCTTCCAGCCTTTGTTTTCCACATCAAGAGTGACGTGTACACTATTGTCCCATTATCATGAACAGCAGGAGAGTTTTTGGGCCAGAAAGTTTTGTCCTTACGCTGAACAACAGCTGGTTTGTTTTGAATTGACAAGCACAGTGAACCTTGTAACTGACATTTTCCCTCTTTGCTTTGGGTGCTAGGAAGCTCAGTGCACAAGGCTGAAGCAAAGGGGGCAAATTTTCTAATTCTAAATATGGGCACTAAAGTTCCTTTCAAGGAAAACACCCTGAAGTTTTGAGGGAAGTAGAGGTGCAGGGGTGTGGTCTCGACCTGAAGCAGCCAAGTGAAATGAAGAGATGGGTACAGGTATTTGAAAGGGGAGGCAAGAAGCCAGGAGGAGGGGACTGGAGCCCCGAGAAGGGAGAAGGGACAGCAGAACCACCTGGTGAGAGGCAGCTAGAGAAAGTGAGTCACTGAGGTGACTCCCCATAAGGTTAAGGGGAAAGGTGCCCATATTTTAAGCTGCTGCCATCCTGCCACGTGAACTCCTTCCATTGTCTCGAAGCCTCAGTAAAGTCTGTTATCCGTATATGTTAAGTGCCGTCGAACTCCAGAGAGAGGAGTCTGGTCAGAGGAGCATGTGGTACAGAAAAGGATCAGCAGATCCTGGAACTCAGTGCCAGCAGGCACACAGACTCAGGGGTCACCTGAAGAAACACGAGCCACTGTCCCCCCAAGACCCCCCTAGAGGAATCCGATTGTGTGAAGGACAGGGGTTTGAGCCAATTTCCCTTGAGTCTTGAAGAATGGGATAAACGAAGGTGGCACCTGTATTAGAATTCTATTTTAATAAGTATTATTCTCTGATTCAGAAGTGATACAATGTTGGACCTCACAGCTACATAATTCAACCTCTCATTTTACAACAGAGACAGAGGCATGGGAAGATGAAGTCCCTTGCCCCTGATCACCGTCATAATTTTGTCACCCCTAAAATAAGACGTTTTGACTTTTACTTTTGTAAACGTCAACTCACAAGTGAGGTTACAAATTCCAGGGGGGTCAGGGTCACATCAAGGGAGTGGAAATTTCCATAGCATTTAACTAATACTAAAGGGCGGTGAGAAGGGGACAGAAATACCTTCCTTCTGGAAACATCCTCCTGTGGCACACGGGCAGGCACCATCCCTGCTCTTAAGGAAAATACCAGTCATCCCGCCTTCGCCTTCAACAGGAGCTGGTCCTGGTACTGCTGATCTTTCTCAAGAGAAACCTACCTTTGACAGTTCCCAAAGCCTCTCCTTTTTTAAATGTTTGAAAGCTCTTCTCTGGTCAGTACACCCAGCGGTCCCCTGGGTCTGTCTCTTGCTGCAGCAGTGTTTGGACGGAACACACCCAAGGAGACCCTTCTTCCAGGCCCCGACCACCCTCCAACCTCCTCTGCAGGATCAACCTTCCCCACCAGCCTCACCACCCCCTGCCTCCACCACCAGCCAACACCGGCTTTGGAGCTGCGCCCCCATATTGCCGACCAGCTACGAGCCCCCAGATTTGCAGAATTATCCCACCCGCGTGCAAGCCGTGGTCAGCCCCGGTCAACCTGCATCTGCGGGCCTCCTACCCCACCTCTTTCTGGGCTTCTGTTCCCACCGCGACGGTGTGGCTCTGGTGACTGGGACATTTCCTCCGCCAGCGGGCAGAGGACCAGTGCCAAAGCACTGAGTCCCTTGATGCAAAACCCGCACCGCGGCCGCGCCCTCTTCCAGGACGAGCAGAAGCCTCCCAAGACGGACGGGGCAAAACCTTGAACTCCGTGGACGCTGCCCCGGCCCAGGACAAGAACCTGAAGCAGATCCTTCGGCGTCTGCGAGCCCTGGACTCTGCCTGCCCATTCTCGGACTTGGCCGAGAACCGTGTCCTAGAGCAGCAGGTGAAACTCATCAAGCAGACGGGGTGCACCTGCCTGAGCTCGGGGGGGGGAGGGGCTCATCCTGCAGCCCACTCACAGCCTCGGGGGCCCAGGGCTTTGGAGGGGCCCTTCGGCACCCCCTGGTGCAGGGGCTTCGCCTGAGCCTCTCCCCTCAGCCCCCAGGCAGCTGCTGAGCCCTGCCCAAGCCGTAAACCTAATGGAAACAGTATAGGTTTTTGCAGAAAAAAGAAAATATGAAGCTCTTCTCCAAATAGAGGAAGACCTTTATAATAACCAACTAGGGAAGAAACTATTTCCTGAGGTCAGAACAAAGGCATTATTAACTCCCAATTATTTGGGGAGGGGTTGAATTCAACTCTAACTGGTCCCCTGAATCCATCAGACACTACTCAGGTAAAAATTAAAGTTTTAAGTATTGGGGTTTGGCCAGCAATTGTAGAAAGATTTCTTCACTTTTAAATATTAAAAAAGAAAACCCTGGGTTTTGAAAAAGCACAAAAAACTTTTTTCCTTTTTTGGATAAACAGGAAATAGAAGGCGATGGTGAGTTAACCGCATAATCTAATATGTAACATTTCTTATGCTAATCTTGCCAAAGTCCTCTGTATGGTTTTATTAAAACTTGCATGATGTGTATAGGCCTAAAAAGGAAAGTTTTAAATGTATGTATCTATAAAAATAATTATACATATTTTTTGTTAAGGAAAAATAGGTTGACTGCTCCCTTCCCCCTTCCCTGGCAGCCTTATAAGTGGAGCCACAAAAGGAAATAACTGTGGAGAGGCTTCCTGTTTTGGAAGGTTTAACTCGATTTAAATTCCTTGCAGTTATAAATGAGCAAATTCAGAAAGGAAGGTCTCCAAAAAGAGCCACGTGCGCCCTCTACTGGCGATCATGCAGCCGAGAAAAGCCTCTCCATTCAGTGCAAAACTTGCCTAAGGAGGGAAGACAATGGTGGAGGGGTTCTGGAAGAGCAAGTCACAGATCCCGCTGGAAAATGTCGGGTGGAAAGCTTCAGTGATTTTGCTCACGGTGGTGTTTTTCTTTGTGACAGTCTTCCTTAAAGACCCAGAATATCTGGCACTTACCGGAAGGTTCCGTGAGAGTGCGTTACTTTCTGGTCTCCTTCAAAGGGATGTGAGTCCCATGAGGCCAGAGTCTATATGACCTTCAGCATAGCGTCCACAGTGCCCAAGCCCAATGCCTGGCACACAACAGGGACACAATCGATGTCTGCTGGATGAATGAACAGCTACGAAGAAGACTCTGGATTCAAGGTGCCCCGTGGTGCTGACCTTGATATAATGCGTACCTGAGACAGGTTTCCCCATAGCTGGAGCCTCTCGATGACGTGATGAAGAGCTTTTGAAGCGCTGTTTAAAGAGCTTTGGAAGGCCATACTCACTGAGTCCATGAAGGGAATCTTAATGAACTTAGCAACATGTGCCTTAGCAGCTTTCCTAGAAGGAGCATCAAAGTTAATCTAGCAGCTATATATCCCTTAACAGGTTACAAAGTATCTTCACAGGTATCTCATTTGCTCTCAATAGCCCTGAGAAATGATTACCACCCCTATTTTACGGAAGGGCCCTGAGCCCAAGAAAGGTGGAATGATGCTTTCACAGCAATCAAGAGATAAGCTAAGATTCACCCAGGTTCTGTCTCCCAGCTCTGAGCTGTCCCACCTCCCCCTAGGCTCTGTAAGATTTAATGGTCCCCTTGTATTCTCGGGGTGGCTGGAGGCTAAAATTAGACGGGACAGTCACAGCTTTTAAAGATCAGCCCAGGAAGTCATATCATGGGCATCTCCTCTTATTACTCTTGACAGCCAGATGATGGGAATTACAAAGGCTGGGCTGGTCAGGCTGCACGACTCCAAATGGATGAACAACGCTTTTAATAGCTTTCTCTTCCCCGGTCATTGACCAGGACATTACACACAGACTTGCGTCTTCCTGCATCATAAAAGTTGGCTCAGGGGGAGACTGTTGAGCACTTCCCAGAAAGTGGACCAAAAAAACTTGTGCTGGGTCAGTGGTCAAAGAGATTTATAAGTTAGCACCGGAGTGATCCCAACTCAGTGTTTGTTAGTGACTTGGTTGGTCTGTTTGATTTCAGGGAAAGCAAACAAAACCCAGTAGCCAATGTTTGCTTAGGTCCTGACTTCACTTGGAGAACAAACCTATGAGGAACGTAATAGCCAGTAGTCATTTCATGCCTTTGTACGCAATGTTCCTCAGAACGCCTTTCCCTTCCTGTCTGCCAAACACACCCCTGTTTAGCTGGCAAGACCCGGAGCAAATGTCACCTTTCTCGACATCCCCCCTCCAAAGAACCCTGTGCTCACTCATCTCAGAGCTCTTATCACAATGCATTTTAACCATTTTCGCGTCAATTTCCCCCATGACTATAAGAACAGAGACCATCTTTCATCTTTTTATGAAACACAAGTCTCGGGCTCCAGAGAGGAGTCCCAGGAGCCAGTGGCTTCCAAACTTTTTTCATCACAACCTACAGTAACAAATACATTTCACATCCTAATCCAGTAACAAATATTTATGGTTATAGGTACATACGTGATTGTTTTACAAAACCAAAAACACTTCACACAATAATACTATACTGAATTGCTCCTATCTGGGATTTTGTTTTCTGGTTTATTCTCTATTATGCTTTCAAATGTTTATTGATTCATTTTATGATGCACGAATGAATGACAATCTGCAGTTTGAAAAATATTCGTGTAATTGACTTCATCTGGCCCCAGCTCCAATTTTCTGTCTGCAGCTACGGGGTGACTTCAGATGGGGGGAGGAGGAAGGGGTTCTGACCCAGGGATGCAACAGGGAAGAGAGAAATGAGCACAAACCAAATATGGAAAAAACAATGTTCTTCCAATTCCCTTTTCAGCCCCTTAGCCTGGGTTTGAGCTCCCATTTGTAGGACAGAGTGTTAGAAACTACTAGAATGTAGGGACACCGGGATGGCTCAGTCAGTTAACACTCTGACTTCGGCTCAGGTCCTGATCTCATGGTTTTTGAGTTCTAGCCCCGCATAGAGCTCTGTACTGACAGCCCAGAGCCTGGAGCCTGCTTCGGATTCTGTGTCTCCCTCTCTCTCTCTCCCCTCCCACACTCGCACTCTGTCTCTCACTCTCAAAAATAAATAAACATTAAAAAAAAAGAAACTACTAGAATGTTACAAAACTTTGGACACAAACAGCCACCAGGGTGGCTTCAGTGTTCTTCAGGGTTCTAGATCAGGAACGAGTGAACTACAACCTTTGGGCCAAATCCACCCATCCACTTGTTTTTATAAATCAAGATTTACTGGAACACAGCCATGTTTGTTAATTTGCCTATTGGTCACGGCTGCTTTTGCTACAACTATAGATCTGGATAGCTGGGATCAAGACAGCATGACAAGTATGTACTATTTGGCCCTTTGTGGGAAAAGTTTGTCCCCCTCTGGTACAGACGGAAAGCACCCCCACATCTCTGCGAAGAAACCAGCCTGGCTTTGAGACATCCGAAGGGCACCTTCTTTCTCCAGACAGACCATGTCATCCCCCCCCAACACCCGGAGGCCGGGGATGTGCGCCGGCAGCATCAGAGCCCCAGGAGGAGAGCCCGACCAGGGTGGATTCTGGGTGCAGACTCCTGCTGCCGGTTGTGGTACTGCCTTTGGAAGTATCTGGAAGCACTTGGGGTGTTATTGTTGTGACCGTAAAGATGGGGACCCTTGAGCCATCTGACACTGGGGGTTTCATTTGCATGCCCACTGTCTGGTTCTACATAAATAGTAAATAAATGTATGGCTTAAATGAGAAAGGAATCGGCAAGTGGCATACAAACTGAGTGTTATCAGAGCCCCTCCGGCAGGCAGTGCCAGCAAAGAGCCTGCATGTCGGCAGCCCAGGACCATTTCAATTCCCTCTTCCACGTAGAGATCAGGACACCTTTTCTCTGTAGCTTTGGCAACTAGTATCAAGGATGAAGAGAACAACTGGGGTGCCTGAGTGCTTCAGTCAGTGGGGTGTCTGACTCTTTTTTTCTTTTTTTTTTAAATTTTTTAATGTTCGTTTATTTTCGAGAGAGACAGCACAGAGTGCAAGGAAGGGAGGGCAGAGAGAGAGGGAGACCCAGAACCTGAAGCAGGCTCCAGGCTCCGAGCCGTCAGCACAGCCTTGGCCAAGTGTCTTAAAGGAAGCATGAGAAGGGTCTGCCTTACATGTGGGACCCAGGAGCAAAGGGGATGGTTGTTGTCTGACCCCAGAGGTGGTGGTGGCACCAGGGGACCCCAGCAGAGGATGGGGTCCCCAGAGAAGGCGGTTGTTGAGGACCAGGAGAAGCGTGTTCCTGAGAGAGAAGGAAGCAGCGGGGCCCCTAGGAAAGAGAGCCCATCACTGCAGACAATGCTCTGTAGGCCTGTGTGGGCGTGAGCCGCCATGACTAGGAGGCCTCTTTCCTAACCATGGGCAGTGACAACTGGGTGTGCCAGTTGTTCGTCTTTGGACACACAAAGGAAGCACAGAGTGGGTGGTCGACCAGTTGTTCCTCCACTGACTGACCGCGCCGATCCCCTCCCTGGGGAGCCCCTGCCATGAGATTCAACTCAACACAATGACCGGGGCAGTTAGAACCGAGAAGTTAACTGTTTTATTTGAGATCACAGGTGTCATACAGACTTGCTCAGCTTCCTCCCCACCAGGGAGAAAAGCCCTTCGTTGTCAGACATGGTGGAAGAATACCTTCGGGAGATCACCTCGAACTGCTCCACTGAGAAGCCAGCCTCTCTCACGGCAGCCTCTATTGCCTCCTGGCCCAGGCAGAGGCTGGAGAACTTCTGCTCGCCAATCATGTAATAGCTGCTCTTCAGGGCATCCACCACCACCAGGAAGCCCCCCGGCTTTAGCAGGCTGCTGAGGTTCCTCAGGGCTGTGCAGTAGGTAGGGAGGTCTGGGCAGGCGGCATCCAGGCACAGCGTGCTGAGCAAGCAGTCGGCCAGGGGCAGGGGGACACTGCCCAGGGGCCGGCTCTGGGTCACGTCACACTTCAGCACCTGCCTGACCACACGCCTCAACTTCTCCTCCTTCTCCAGCCCCTTGACTCTGAAATACACAAGCAAACAAACACCACTTGCTACCCTGCACTCGTGATAACCCCGGATCTCTTTGGTCGGGGCTGAAGATGGCAGTGTTAACCCAAATGTTATATCCTTGGGGCCATCCCTGATGAAAAAATGGAGGAAGAAGAAGCGAAGGATGTTTTAGCCTGTGAATGTGACTACATTACCCTGTGCTGGATTAAATCTCTTTATAAAGTGAATAATAACATGGAAGGATAAAAAAAAGTGCCTAGCTGCCCACTTCTACCATGGACGGTCCCCGTGCAATTATTCTTCCTCCACTGCTTAGAATAGTGCCTGGTTCCTTTATTATTATTATTATTATTAATACTTATTTGTTTGTTTATTAATTACACTTGTCTCCTCTGCCAAACTGCCACACAGTGGTCATTTGATCGATACGTATCCAGTAATAATGGCTTTAAAATGTGGAAACGGTTTTTCCATGTAGCTGCTGAGCAGGGTGGGGGAGTGGGGTCATCCGCAGACATTTGTAGAAACTGTTGATAAGCACGAGGCAGGGGTGGCCAGGGCCCCTCTAGAAAGAAGAGAACCACTAGTTGCCATTCTCCAGCCACAAAACGTATTGCAGAGAATGTGTTTTATGAAGGGGATCGTTTTCTTGGTAGCTTTGCTCAGAATACTTTCCTTTTCTGCAAAACCAGTGGGGTTTCCTGAGAAAACCAGTTCATGAAAGAGGCAGAGAAGGTGAGAGCTAGAGATGAAATAGAGTGTCTTGGATCCTTTTGGAAATTGTTAGGGGAGGCAGGAAGGAACAGGCTGACAGAGGAACCAAATTAAATAAACATGTAGAGTGCACAGGAGACAGTAGAGAAGAAAGAAAAGGAGAAAGAAGTAGAGAAAATCAGAGAACAAGTGTTTAAAGTGCCCAGAAGGCCACAGAGCCCAAATAATGGGAGCGATGACTGGGTATCTAGCGCTTTGAGGAAATCCATCAACAGAGCCCCAGGGGTGCAAATCTAGCCTTACATTCAGAAAACACACAGTCCGTTTGCTGCAGAAGAAAACAGCGTCTCAGGCACCAAGGCTTGATGGAGACAGAAGATGGCCCAACGTCAGAGCAGATGAGAGGGGGACATACCCCGGGACCGCTTCCAGTCACGAGGAGAAGTCAATGGTTCAAATAAAACTTGGAGATTTACCTCCACATAGAATGACCTGAGACCATAGCAATTAGTTGTGGACCTCCTATTTTTAAATATTTAGTTAAAATCCTAAGCCCTGTGCATATACTCGGCTATTTAGAAACATCCTTTATGTTATAATTGTCCACTTAAGTTTAGCAATAAGCATACGAAAAAATTCTCAACATTCTTGGCCGTCAGAAAAATGCACATCAAACCATGAGGTAGTGCTTCACACCCACTATAGCTGTAATAAAAAAAAACAGAAAACAACAAGTGTTGGCAAGGATGTGGGGAAACGGGAATCTCCACACACTGCTGGTGAGAATGCAAAACGGTCCAGCTACTTGGAGAAAGTTCTGGAAGTTCCTCAAAAGTTGAACACATAGCTTTGTGGGTGATCATTGGATTAATTCTTCCTCCCCACCCGCCTCCACCCCTGTACTGAAATCCCCATGAGGATAGGATCTGTTTCTCATTTACTCCATCTTGGGTCCCCATTGCCTACCCCTTTCCTGCCACATCATGGAGGTTTTAAAAAAATGTGAAATAAATGACTGAAAATGCACTTTGGGGCCAGATGAAGTCCATTACACAAATATTTTTCAAACCGAAATTTGTCATTCATTCGCGTATCATAAAATTAATCAATAAAGATGGGGCGCCTGGGTGGCTAAGTTGGTTAAGCATCCAACTTCGGCCCAGGTCGTGATCTCATGGTTGGTGGGTTCAAGCCCCACATTGGGTTCTGTGCTGATGGCTCAAAGCCTGGAGCCTGCTTCGGATTCTGTGTCTCCCTCGCTCTCTGCCCCTCCCCAGCTTGTGCTCTGTCTCTCTCTCTCTGTCTCTCAAAAATAAACAAACATTAAAAAAATTAATATCAATCATTAAACATTTGAAAAAATAATAGAGAATAAACCAGAAAACAAAATCCCAGATAGGAGTAATTCACTATAGTATTATTTTGTGAAGGTTTTTCAGCATAGCTTTGTTGGTAATAGCCAAAAGATGGAGACAACCCCAAAGTCCATCAACTCATGAAGGGCTTAATTGTGGTATACCCAAGCAGTGTATTAACTCTCAGTCATAACAAGGAATGAGGTACTGATTCATGCTACAACATGGAAGAACCTTGAAAACATTATACCAAGTGAAAGAAACCAGATACTAAAGGCCACATATTGTATGATTCCATTTACACGAAATGCCCAGAAACGGCAAAGCTCTAGAGACCAAAAGCAGACCAGTGGTTTCCAGCAGTTGAGAGGATCCAAGACATGAAAATAACTGCCAGTGGGTGGAAGGTTTGTTTGGGGAGTTATGAAAATGTTCTAAAACTGGGTAAAGATTGCACAATTTACATGAATAGACTAAGAACTATCAAATCTCATACCTTAAGTGGGTGAGTCATATGTTATGTTAGTTTTATTTCAGGAAAGCTGTTACACTAAAGAGAGAGAGAGAGAGACGTAACATGGCAAGGTATTGGTTTGAGGGGAGTCTGGCCAGCCAATAAAGTGGTCTACACAGGGAATAATAACTACCTTTGGTTAAGTCTACCTACTCCCCTATCAAGGGTAGAAATGGTAGTAGGGTAACCAGTTTGTCCCAACTGGTCTGAACTTTCCCGGTTTTCCCACTGAAGATCCCATGTCCTGGGAACGCCTCTCAGTTGTGGACAAACAGGGCAGGTCAGTCATTCCAAAAGCAGGGAAATCAGTTACAAAGCTGCCATTCAGCCCAATAGAACAGGGATGATGTGACAGAACTTTTTAAGAATAAAAAATAACAATTCAACCTTATGGAAGTCTGTGCTTCACTAGGTAAATTGAATCTAGAATTAGAAACATTCAAATAACCTATCTGCCCATATGGATAGCCTGAGTGTATACAAAAAGCTGAAGAAGTGACAACATGGCAGATTGTTTGAATGTGTTTAAAGATGATCCTCTATGTTGGGAACACTGCAGGCGTGTGTATTTAAGTGATTTTGTCAGAAGCAGGTGGGACCTCTGGGCCCTATCGTATATGAAGCTATTTGAAAGATACAAGTTACCACAGAACTAGTACTTGCCAGTCAATTTACGATGGAACTTGTTCCCAAACTGGAAGAGACGCTGAGAAGTCTAGAAAGCTCATGGAGAATGTGCCAATTTGAGAGGAAAGTTGGCTGGAAACACCCGCTGTTGTGGAGACCTGCCTGTCCTTGGGTATATAGCAAACACTGTGAACTTGGCTGCCAAGGTAGCTGTGTAAAGATGGTATCTCAGGGCTTCTCAGCGCCAGGGAAACGGACTCGCCTGGAGACACAGGCAATTACCACGCAGCTTCACGTTCAGCTCCAGGGGTAACGAATAAACAAACACACGCCAGAAAAGGGGTCGGCGGTTCTACAGGAAGCTAACAGCAGTGTGGCCATTTCTGTAGTTCCAGAGATCTAGTCTTTCAAATGAATCACAATGCAAAAAAAGGGCAGCTATTTCTTCTGTACGCATGCGACCCACAGAAGCTGGGGTGAGAGGGGATTAAGAGTAGGGCTCCCGGGAAGAGTGCTTTGTGAGAATGTACTCCCACACACCCAAGAAATTACCCTGCGGTTTAGAGAGGTTCCTCCTGCCCCATCTCTGCAAGGCGGGTGGTGGCCCAGAAGCCCCTGGGTGAGATCTTTTGATGACACTCAGCGCCTCCCCCCACGCCCCATCCCCAGAGGTTCCAGGAGGTCCTCCTGAGGGAGAATCAGCAGAATGTACAAAGGATATAAAAATCTGCACACATTTGGATGTCAATGTAAGAACTGCATGAGCCCGGAATACTCATTGGTAAACCTCTGGTACAGGGGACCACTGAGTCAGGTGAAAGATGCATTTCAGGAGGCAGAGGCTGGAAAACAAAATGCACATGGTCATGTATTTTACATTTTTTTTAAACCTCTGTGATGTGGCAGACAGCGGTGGGCAATGGGGGCCCAAGATGGAATAAACGGGTAACGGATCTTATCTTCATGGGGATTCCAGTACGCGGCGGTGGGGAGAAAGAATTTATCCAACCATCATCCACAAAAATGACAAATTGATACTAGGAAGGAGAGTGACATGGCATCAACAGAGGAATGTTAGGTGCTTGACTTGGTCTGGAGTATCAAGGAGAGCTCCTCCAAAATGGAGTCAGGTAAGCAGAGATGTAGGAGGTAAATAAATAAAGGTTCACCAGGCCAAGGAGAGTAGGAAGGGGGAGGGTGTTCCAGCCAGGGCCAATAGCCTGTGCAACGGCCGTATGGGGGGAGGAAATATGGAGAGAAGACTGACGAGGCTGGATCTCAGAAAACAAAGCATAGCATGGTAGAACGCGAGGCAACAGGGGTCAGCAGGTACCAGACTAGACAAGACTTTGGGGATCATGTTAAGAATTTTGCTTTTTATCCTAAAAGCCACGCACAGGAAGTTACGAAATGGTGCTAAGGAAGGGAGGAGTGCCACTGGGTCTACATTTGGAGGCCGTCAACCTGGGATGAGAGTGGAGGTGGAAGGCCACTTAGGACGGAGAGGATGGTGGCTTGGACCAGGAAAATAGCCTGGAAAGACAATATTGGAAGACATAGACTGGTTTGAGCGAAACTCAGAAGTAAAAGGGACAGAGTTTGGGGCACTGGGGTGGCTCAGTCGGTTGAGCGTCCGACTCTTGATCTCAACTCAGGTCTTAATCTCAGGGTCTGAGTTCAAGCTCTGCTGGGCTCCGCACTGGGCGTGAGACCTACTTAAAAAAAATAAAATGGACAGAACTTGGTGTTGATTACAGAATATGACTGAGAGGGAGAAGGCGAGAGCGGCTTCCAGCCTTCTGGACTCTTTAACTAATTACTTGATGACAATACCAGAGAGGTGAGCATATCAGAAGGGGAGCAAACCTGGGAAGACCATAGCTCTATTTTGAGCGCTTTCAGACACATGAGTAGAAATGTTTACAGTTTGAAGGCAATGGCCAGGTGACGTTTCCTCAGTCTGCCCTGCTCATTTTCCCACAGCAAGAACGCAGGGAGAACGTCTAAGAGAAAGGCATGCTTTTAAAAGGGAGAAACTTTTCCTGGGTAGCACTAAAACGATCACGATGACCATGGAGATTCTGATTTTGAGAAGGAACATCACTCTTTTATAAGACATGAAAATACAGAGAGGCTTCAGAACAGAGGAAGTTCAATAGCTTCGCTGGACAGATTTGGCACAAGCATGTCTATTTGGGGCAGCAGACAAACATTTTATTAAATAGAAGTGAGAATCTTTGTAGGGAGAGCATTCACTTCGCCTCTACAAGTGCTCCAGCTTCCTTCCCTCAGGCACAGGAGATAAGGGGAGGAGCCACTGCTCTCTCTGCAGAGTCATCCGGGAGGGGCCCAGCTTCCCCCCCCCAGACCCCTCCAGGCTGCCCTGAGGGCTGAGGACAATTTGCAGAGGTACAGGCTCATTCCCACTGTCCTCGCATCCCTGCTGGAAAGCTCTGTTCTAGACAGTATTTCTCAAACCGTAAAATGTAAAATGTATACATCCCCCTCCCTCGAAGATCTTATTGAAATGCAGATTCTGGTTCTGGTTCTGCAGGAGGGGGGGGGGCAGGAGCCTGAATTCCTAATATGCTCCAGGGTGCTATGGAAACTGCTTAGCCTGAGGGCCACAAGGCAGGCAATGGTGCTCCAAGCTCTAGGAGCCAGAGGTTAATCAGTGCCGTTTCTTGGATCTCTTAAGGTAAAACATGTTTGAGTAGTCATTTCTATCTTCACATTTGACTCTCTGACCTGATAAATAAATAAGGTGAAGCCAGAATTGGGTCCCACTGTCTTACGACTTTTCCGATGGTTTTAAAAAGGAGTGGTATTCTGTATGTATGCGTCACACTCCAACGGCAGAGGACCAGGAGACAGCTCAAATTGTCTTTGGCAGCACACTCAGCACAAGAAATAGCTTCAGATAAAGAAGAAATTATCTCAAAGTGAGCTGATAGAGGTACTCGAAGATGCAAGAAAGACGTTAAGTTGAATGGGATTGCTATCATTCTCAAAATAGTTGAAGCCACAGGATCTAGCACAAGGATAAGAGTAAGAATGCAGAATTCTACTGCCAAAAATAAAGTTCCTTCCTCTAACAGCGATCGGGAAGGGACACTTTCTCAGGAGCCAATTGTTACGAGCTGACGATTCTGGCAGGAGATAAGCAATGCTTTTAGTAACCTGCTAGATTTTAAGGGTTCCCTTCTGAATGAGATGGAAAGGCTTGTGAAAGGTAGGGAAATTGAGAAGAAAGTTCTAAAAGCCTTCTTGACATATGATTTGGACTTCGGAAAGGCGCATTGTCTGACTGATCGAAAAGTCTTTTGTAAACTTTCCCTGAAATTCTATAAATCCGGGGAAATTCCTTATTTATTTAATAATTTGGAAACATTATCCGAATCTCAGAGCTACAGGGTTTTGTTTTTTTTCTAGTTAATACCAGTTTCATTCTGTGGCATCAGATAGTCAATAGAGAAAAAAGGAAGCTTGAAATTACATTTATTTTGAAGGACGTATCTTCAGTTTGAAGACTATCGCTGGCATACAATTCTAAGTAAGGCGTTTCTAGGGTTAAAATGGCATTTGAAAGTAGTCTCTCTCAGCCTCTTGCCAGGAAAAAACTAGAGAAATATTAAGCAATATTAAACAATTTTGTGTTGTTGTTCACTTGTAAAGGCTACACAAATATATTCCCAATATACATGGGATTAGAAAATGTCACTTATGTGTTCTTCTGTTGACCCATTCAACAGACTAAAAGATGCATCCGAATTAAAAACTTAAACACCAGAAAACATCACATTAAATGAACATAAAATAAAATTAAATGTTCATAGAAGTGCAAATATGATTACAAACTGATAGCAAATATCCAAATTGATCCTTGAAAGGAAATATGAAAATAATGCCTTAGGGGCACCTGAGTGGCTCTGTCAGTGAAGCGTCCGACTTCACCTCAGGTCATGATCTCGCAGTTTGTGGGTTCGAGCCTCACGTTGGGCTCTGTGCTGACAGCTCAGAGCCTGGAGCCTGCTTTGGATTCTGTGTCTCCCCCTCTCTCTGCCCCTCCCCTGCTCGCGCTCTGTCTCTCTCTGTCTCTCAAAAATAAATAAACATTAAAAAAAATTTTTTAAAGAAAATAATGCTTTAAATGACTGCATTTGGATTTAAAATCTCCAATTTTAACAACAAACGCTGGGGAGAGAGATGCCAGAAGGTTCTGGGTGTCAAAGAATGTTAAATTCCTCATATTATGAGGAAGAAAAAAAATTACTGATTCTTACCTGGCATTGATAAGCTGAGACAATTTGTTTCCAGCAGACCTGCATTTTAAGAAATACTAAAAAAAGTTCTTCAGGTGAAGGGAAATGATGACAGATAGAAGCCTAGATCTGTAGAAAGAAATGAGGAAAACGATACAGGACAGATATGTGGATAAATGTAAAAGACTTTATGTATGTTTGTTTAAAATACTACCGACTAGTGTGCATATGCTTAAACTACTGAACTGTCTACTTAAAAATAGTTCATGGGCGCCCGGGTGGCTCTCTCGGTTAAGCATCCAACTTTGGCTCAGGTCATGATCTAGCCGTTCCAGAGTTCAAGCCCTGTATCAGGCTCTGTGCTGACAGCTCAGAGTTAGGAGCCTGCTTCGGATTCTATGTCCCCCTGTCTCTCTGCCCCTTCCCTGCTCACACTCTGTCTCTCTCTCTCTCTCAAAAATAAATAAACATTAAAAATTTTTTTTTTAATTTTTTTAAATAAACAAAAATAGTTCAGGTGTGCCTGGGTGGCTTAGTCAGCTAAGCATCTGACTTCGGCTCAGGTCATGATCTCGTGGTTTGTGAGTTCGAGCCCCACATAGGGCTCTCTGCTGTCACTGCAGGGCCCACTTTGGATCCTCTGTCTCCCTCTCTCTCTGCCTCTCCTCTGCTCACAAGCCTGTATTCTCTCTCTCTCTCTCTCTCAAATAATAAACATTTAAAAAAATAGTTCAGACGCTAAATTTTATGGTCTGTGTTTTTTAAACACAATAAAAAATAAAATAAAATAAATAAAAGCACTACTGACTTCTTAAAGCAAAAATAGTAACAATGTATCATAGTATTAGAGTAGAAATTGAGTAAAATATATGACAAGTGCATAAGGGGCAAGAATGGGCAAAGGAATTACACTGTTGTAACATCTTACATGGTTCATGAGGTAAAGTGTTAAACATATGTTAAAAATATAGGGGTGCCTGGGTGGCTCAGTGGGTTAAGTGTCCAGTTTCGCCTCAGGTCACGATCTCCTGGTTCGTGAGTTCGAGCCCTGTGTCGGGCTCTGTGCTGACAGCTCGGAGCCTGGAGCCTGCTTTGGATTCTATGTGTCCCTCTCTCTCTTCCCCTCCCCTGATCATGCTCTGTCTCTCTCAAAAATAAATAAACATTAAAATATTTAACAATATATAGGTACTGTAATTTCTAGAAAAATTACACATGCACATACACATATACACTCACACAAAAGAGGTCAATAGAAAAAAAGTCAATAAGAGAAGATAAAAAGGAATACTAAAAATGTATACTAAATGGTATTCCATTTAGTATAAATGTGTTATTTATACTAAATGGAATACCAAACATTATTCCATTCACCAAGGAGAAGCAGGAACAAAGGCACAAATGAATAACAAAACAGATGGGACAAATAGAAAATACATACCAGGATGTTTGATTGAGACCCAACCATATAATATCAGTAATTACCTTAAATGTAAGTGAACTAAAAATCCAGTTAAATGACAAAAATCCTCACACTGGGTTGACAAGCAGGACCTACTACAGACTACTGGCAAGAAAAACATTTTAAGTATAAAAACACAGACAGACTGAAAACAAAAGGATGGGAAAGATATACCACGTCTATTAGTCATCTACTGCTGCATTTTAAATTACCCCAGAACATAGCAATTTAAAACAGACAAACATTTATCTCACAGTTTCTGTGGGTCAGATATCTGGGGACCAATTGGCTGAGTACCTTTGCTGCAACGTCCTTCATGAGGCAGAGTGTTGGCTATATCTTCAGTCTCCGCTGAAGTTTCAACTGGGGGGAAATTTGCTTCCAAGCTCCTTCCAGACAAGCGAGTGAGAGGGAACACCCAAGAGGGAAGCCATAATCCTTCTGTAACTTATTCTCTCAGAATCGATGTGCCAATACTTTGCTGCACATAGTTGTAAGAATCTAGTCACTAAACCCAACGGACACCCGGGGGAAAGCAACGAAACAAGAGATGACTATTTGAGGTGAAGATTATGGACCCTCTTAGAGGCTAGCACTCCACGAAGACACAAAGTACAAGAAGGCTAATGTGGTCGTACTGATATCACAAAGTAGACTTCAAGACAAAGTGTATTACTGGCAGTAAAGGGAGATATTTCTTAATGACAAAATGGTCAATAAATCAAGGAGACATAACAATCTTAAAAATATATGCAGATAGTAAGTAACAAGGCTTCAAAATGTGTGAAGCAAATTTTGACATAATGATGGGGAACCAAGAGATAAATCCACAATCATAGTCTGAGATTTTAATACCTTTCTCTCAGTAATCGGAACACAAAGACTCCTGTAGAAAATTTGAAAAATACTATCAATCGACCTGACTTAATTGATATTTATAGAAACTATAACTACAACAGGATGATATACATTCTTTTCAGTGTAGAAAGGACATAGATTATTTACCAAAATAGACCCCATGCTGACCAGAAAATAAATCTCTGACTATAACAAATTTTAAATAGAAACCAATAACAGTATCTGGAAAATCCTGAAATTTTTGGGAATTGAGCAACACAATTCTAAATAACTCATGGGCAAAGAAGAAATCACAAAGGAAATTAGGAAATCTGCCAAAGTGGATAAGAATAAAAATATGACATATCACAAATCATGAGCAGCAACTACAGCAGTTCTGAAGGAAATTTAGAGCTTTAAATGGCTACATTAGAAGAAAGAAATATGTGAAATCAATGATCTAAGCTTCTATCTTAAGAAGCAGGAAAAAGAAGAGCATATAAAAACTAAAGTAAATGGAAGAGAGAAAATAAAAAAATAAGAGCAGAAATCAACACGATTGAAAATGGAAAGACAATAGAAAAAAATCAACACCACCAAAAGCTGGTTCTTTGAAAACATTAATAAAATTGATCAGTCTCTGGCAAGATTGATCAAGATATTTTTAAAAAGACAAATTGCCAATATCACAAATGAAAGAAGGAAGATCACAGTAGATCCTGCAGACATTAAAAGAGTAATAAAGAGGGGTGGCTCAGCTGGTTTAGCTTCTGGTTTTGGCTCAGGTCATGAACTCATTGGTTCATGAGTTTGAGAGCCCCGTGTCAGGCTCTGTGCTGACAGCTGGGAGCCATGAGCCTGCTTCGGATTCTGTGTCTGCCTCTCTCTCTGGCCCTCCCCTGCTTGCACTCTGTATGTACCCCTCTCTCTGTCTCAAAAATAAATAAACATTAAAAAATATTTTTAAGAGTAATAAAGATATATTGTTAAAAAATCTGTGACAATAAAATTGACAACCAATGTGAATAGGATAAATGCATTGAAAGATCCTATTTATCAAAACACACAAAGAAGAAATGGAAAATCCAAATAGCCATTGAAAAATATTATTTTTAATTTTAAAAACTTCATACACATGAAACGACCCTTCAGGTACGGGTAGTTTTGCTAGTGAATTCTATCAATCATTTAAGGAAGAAATAATACTAATAATACACAAATTCCTTCAAAACATAGAGGAGGAAGAAACATCTTCAACTTATATGAATCCAGCATCATGCTGCTATCAAAATCTCCTAAGCACATTATTAGAAAAGAATATTACGGCTTAATATTGATCATACTTGTAGATGCAAAAATCCCTAACAAAATATTAGCAAATTACATCCAGTCATACATAAAAAAGACACTACTTCATGACCAATGGGTGTATTCCAGTTAGCTGCAAACATTCAAAACCTTTCCCGTATAATTCACATTTTCAGACTAAAGAAGAAAAATCATATGGCCATCTCAATGAATTCTAAAAATATTGACAAAATTCAACGTTTGAGTTAAAACTCCTAAGAAATTAAAATGGAAAGAAATTTAGTTAGATAAAGAATATCTGTGAAAAATTTAGCTAATATTATACTTAGTGATGGACATTAAAAGTGGACATTTTTTCCTATGATATGCAAAAATGTACATTTGTCGACTTCTGACCCTTCTATTTGATACTGTTTTGGAAGTCCTAGCCAGTGTAATAGGCCAGAAAAATAAATAAAAAAATCTATAGCTGGAAAAGAAGAAGTAAAACTATTTTTATTTGCAGATGATATAAGAGTATATGTAGAAAAACCTATGGAATCTTCAAAAAAGCACTACTAAACCTAATTAATGAAGTCAGCAAGATTGCAGGACACAAGATCAATATATAAAAATCAATTGTATTTCTATATACTAGCAAAATTTTTTTCACAAAAAGTATCATTTTACTACTGTAATCACAAAATCGTAATTCCTATATAGGAATGTATAAGTGAACATTAATCAATGAATTGATAATTCGCTTCCTAAAGAGGGCAAACACACTACAGAATGTATTGCAAAGAAAAAAATATTGTAAAATTCTCTGGCCTTGTGGTGCACTTTTTAGTGCTAGTATTTAAGACACAATAGTGTTCAAATCAGCAAAGTATATACTAGCAAATTAACAATAACATTAAAAAAACATAAAACACAGGAACTTTTTAAATGTTTATTTACTTATTTTGAAAGAGAGAGAGAGAGAGAGAGAGAGAGAGAGAGAGAGAGAAAGAACAAGCTGGGGAGGGGTAGAGAGAGAGAGAATCCCAAGCAGGCTCCACACTGTCAGCACAGAGCCCAATGTGGGGCTCTAACCCAGGAACCATGAGATCCTGACCTGAGCCAAAATCAAGAGTTGGGCACTCAAATGACTGAGACACCCAGGTGCCCCAAAACACAGGAAAATTTTAACAAAATATATACAGAATATGAGAACTACAAACCATTACTGAAACTAAAGAAGTCCTAAATGAATAGACTGATAAACCATGCTTATGGACTGCAGATTCCTTATGTCCATTTTCCTAAATTGATTTGTAAATACAAAGATCACAACTGAAATCTCAGCAGCCTTTTTGGAAGAGATTGACAAGTTTAATTCTAAAATTTACATCAAAATGTAATAGCCCTAAAAATGCTTTTGTACAGTGAAGGAAATCATCAACCAGACAGCAAGACAGACTACTGAGTGGGAGAAGTTATTTGCAAATGACATATCTGATAAGGGGTTAATATCCAAAGTGTATCAAGAGCTTATACAACCTAACACCAAAGAAACAAATAATCCAATTAAAATGGGCAGAGGACCTGAATAGATATTTTTCCTAAGAAGATATACAAATGGGCAACAGACACATGAAAAGATGCCCAACATCACTCATCATCAGGGAAATACAAATCAAAACCACACTGAGATACCACCTCACACCTATCAGAATGGCTAAAATAAAAAAGATAAGAAATAACAAGTGTTGGTGAGAATGTGGAGAGAAAAGAACCCTCATGCACTGTTGGTGTCGCCACTTGGAAACCATTATGGAGGTACCTCAAAAAAATTAAAAATAGAATCACCATATGATCCATTAATTCTACTACGGAGTATTTATCCAAAGAAAACAAAAACACTAATTTGAAAAGATATACGCATCCCCATGTTTATTGCAGCATTATTTACAGTAGCCAAGACATAGAAGCAACCTAAGTATCCATCCATAGAAGAACAGGTAATGATATGTGATATCTATCTATCTATAGATATCTATATATCTATACGTATCATTTTACTACCATATATATAGACATCTATGTAGCTATAGATAGATATAGAGATAGATAGATAGATCTGTCTCCAGTGGAATATTACTCAGCCATAAAAAAATGAGATCTTGCCATTAGCAACAACATGGATGGACCCAGAAGATATGTTAGGTGAAATAAGTCAGACAGAGAAGGACAAATGCCATAGGAATTCCATATTTTTAAAATTCTGCCATGTGTGGAATTTAACAAGCAAAACAAACAAAGAAAAATGGAGACAAAAGAAAGACACAGCCTCTTAAATACAAAGAACAAACTACTGGTCGTCAGGACAGTGGTGGGAGGGGCGTAAGGGAAAAAGGTGACGGGGATTAAGAGTACACTTATCATGATGAGCACTAAGTAACGTACAGAATTGTTGAATCACTATGTTGTGCATCTGAAATTAATATAACGCGGTATGTTAATTATACTTCAATTAATATATATATATACACACACTATATAAATATATACTAAAATTGCCAAAATAATTTTGAAAAAGAAACATAGTTGGAGGATTTACACTATCTGATTTCAAGACTTACTTTCCCTGGTAAAAAGGATAAAAGACCCAGTGGAAGTCTAGTGACTCTACATGCAGCAAAAACATTAATTGGGAAACAAAATAGAAAACTCCCAGTTTGTTCATATCACTATGGTATAAGGAATTGTACGAGCAATGAGTCACCTTGATAACTGACACATGATAATCCACGTTGACTATCAGTTAGACAGTATACTGTTACAGTATAGTAACAATATGTAAGAAAACAAAGCGTAGAATACTCCTATTAAACTAGAATTCAGCAGACTGCTAAAAAATGAAAGGATTAAAGAAATAGACGCCGACTGTAAAGTTAGTTTCAGAAGAGAATCTGATTCAGGAATAAACAAATTTGGGAAAGTGATGAGAAGCAAATTTAAGTGCACGTATGGAAAAATGAGTTGACCATAACTTCAGAGGAAAAGTATGGAGGTAGGCATACCCCTTGGGGACATGTTAAGACCACATGATTTTATATTTATCCCTGGGATTCCAGAATATTACTTCACTCAAGTTCAGAAACATGGCAATCATACCTGATACTTACCTCTCATTATTTCCCATGACCAATCATTACCAACTCTTATCCATCCCCTCTCAAAAATTCATCTTAAAATCATCTTCCTCTCTCCATCACTGACTAATCCATTAGTCCAAGCCACCATCATCTCTTACCCGGATTCAAGTGTCTCCTTTCTGCTTCTCTCATTCTCCTCTAAACACTCCAGTCCATTCTCCACACAACAGCCAGAGAGTTCTTTGTGAATATAAATGGGTCACATCACTTTCCGGGTTACACCTCTAATGCCTTCTCATCACACTTGAAGTACAGGATCTTTAGCCTGCCCTCAAAGCCCTAAGTGATCGGAGACGGGCCTGCCTTCCCTGATATGAGGTCTAGGAGACAAGGGACTGCCTCCATCTTGCCCACCAGTCTATCCCAGTAGCTAGGACTGTGTGGCACATCTTACATGTCCAATATGGGTTCACTGAATGAATGAACGCTAGTTCCTTTAACCAAGAACCAAAAAGTGTTAGTTACCCATTTCTTGAGGGAGATTGTCTTGCTGAGAAGTCAGAGCCCTTTCCTGACCAAAGAATCGGATATGTTAATTAAAAATATGGGGGTGCCTGGGTGGCTCAGTCGGTTGAGCATCTGGCTTCGGCTCAGGTCATGGTCCCGTGGTTCGTGGGTTTGAGCCCCGCGTCAGGCTCTGTGCTGACAGCTAGCTCAGAGCCTTGAACCTGTCTTCAGATTCTGTGTCTCCCTCTCTCTCTGGCTCTCCCCTGCTCATGCTGTCTCTCTCTCTCTCTCAAAAATAAATTAAAAATTAAAAAAATTATGTATGTTTTCCCATAGTGAATGAAAACCCAAGAAAAGGAAAGACAGAGGATGATGCGCTGTGCAACACAAAGAGTGCAGTACATGAGCAAGGGTGGGGGTGCAAATACAGGAAGAAGTGGATTGGGGAAGGAAGGGAGTTACGTAAAAATTAAATCATGGGCAAGAAAGTGCGGAAAGATGGGAAATGTACATATTTACATACAGTAAGAGCAGGGAGGGGAAAAAAGAAATTTAAAAATAACTGAGCATGTAAGAAGTAGTGGACAGGGTTAGTAGGATCCTGGGAGGAATACTGAAGTGGTCTTTTTAGACAGTTTGCAAAGAAGCCTGTGCGGCTCAGCAACATGCTTATAACCTCAAACACACTTTGCTGCTGGAGCAACAGCCAGGTGGGAGGGACAGCAGAACTGGGCTGAGTCACTGCAGGACCACTGCCAGAGGACGGAGGCACATCAGGACAAGGGAAAGACAAAATGAAACGTAGACCTGGTCCCTCCTGGCTAGTAAGCTATTGACAATTTCTCATGTGGAGAGAAATTAATCATTTAAACAAGACTCGTCCGCATAAACTGACTTGTAGACAGAGTCGGCCAAGATGTTGACCATTAGTTGTGAGCACATAAAGCTCTGATTTTGTGGATGGAGAGGAACACATTCTTTTCAGATACTTCCTTCATGCTGCTAATCCTGTTTAAAAACAGCCTTTTGTTGTCTCTGGTGGTGTCAGCATTAGTCACCCCCACAGCAGAGCCCTAAGCGCTTTGGTAGTGAGCAGCAGGATGGCACTGGGGGACACCCAAAAGCTGCTGGTTGAGAAGACAGTTTCCCCTCTTTCTTGAACTTGTCATAAGTGTCATTGTCTCATGGTGCCTGACCCGCATGCTCTACCCCCACACTGGTCTGGGAAGGTTTTGTCTCCTTTTGGCTCAGTGGCCATTTCTTCAATTCCCTTCTGTGTCGTCTGCTGTTCTGGGGGGCACGTGTGCACACGCACACATCCCTCTATCTCATTCTCTCTCTCTCCCTCTTCTTCTCCATCTGCATTTCTCTTTGGCCTCTCTCTGTTTCCTTTGCTTTGTAACTTGGGCTCTAAGGGTAATTCTTCGTTCAGAAAAATGAACGTCACTCAGGGACCATCAGAAAGCCCGGAAGCAGACCCTGGTTTCTCTACCTGTTCCCTTCGAGCTCGCACACGTAGGTCACCACTGGGGACCAGTCAAAGGCCCCTGGCTCCTTCTTTAGCCACTTCTGCAGCTCTTGCAGGTTCTGCTCAGTGTAGTCGGTGGCGATGATTTCCTTGAAGGATTCACAAGCAGAGAGGAGCTGGTAGATGGTGGGGCCAGAGCCAATGTCGATCAGGAGGTCCCCCTTTACACCATCTGGTTTAGAAAAGGGAACAAGGAAAGGGGATGAGGCCACATATGACAGTGGACAGAGCTGGTATGCACTGTTTTCACTGAGACTGTGCTGGAAAGTCCCAAAGACAGACCATCTCTCTACTCACTCCTCTTCCCTAAAAGTCTTCTTCTTCTTTTTTTTTTTTTTTTAACATGATTGCATTTTCCATTGTCCGATCCAAGCTGGAAACATGTTGCTGGAATATTTTTAGGTGTAGGAAAAGGAAGAAAAGATTGACATTTGGTGTACAGACCTTTAATCCAGAAAGACGGCTACACAGAGAATGTAAAAACTATTAAGAAATACTTCGGGAAAGTTAAAATTTTGTTTTTGGTTTTGGCTTTGGTTGGGGTTGGGGGTTTGAAAGTTAAATTTAGAAAAAATTGAGTTTTTATGTCTCTCTCCAAAAGCATCCAATTCTTCATGTATTGGGAGGTCTTTGTCTCATGCACATGTACAACATTCCTTTGAGTTAGGAACGGAATAAGTATTAGAATCTCCATTTCTTAAGTGGCCCATCGTGGTTAAATGGCTGGCTCTGGTCACCTAGCAAACTGATGTAAAATCAAGGACAGAACTCCTGCATTTTGGTTTTCATTTTGCACAACCAAATGAGATAATGCATAAAGAAGCACTTTGTAAATTGTAAGATATTCCGATCAACATTAGTTTTCGTCCTCATTAAATAAATGCTTGATGCCAAAAGGGCTGTCACGTAGCAATGTCTAGACACCAACCCAGCAGTGCCCTATTCTATTTATCTATTCTATTTATATAACTCACATTTTGGGGTTAACACACAAACTTACCTAGGCAGAATATCTTGAAAAGATTTTTCAGAAGATGCCTAAGAATCTCATTTTCCGCCGAGTGTCTTGACCCAAAGTTGTAATATTTTTCTAGGTAATCCCGAGGGTTGAAATTGCTCAGATAAGCATCCTTGGAGGTGAAGCTAGATTCCATTGTTTCTTGCTCCTGTGTCCACTGCCCTCTCTTTCTCCCTTTCCTCCAGAACTCAGGGAGTCACCCTGAAGAAGTTGTCTTTTTAAGTCTCAGGCTTCAATCCTTCTTCTGTTAGCCCAACCTACCCTTAGAGACAGATATTTGGTTAAACACTAACTGACAGAAACATCCAAGAATGTTCTGGCTGTTCTGGGAAGTGATGAAATTTTTGGGTAAGGGAACCTAGGAGAAGTGGGTGTGGGAAGGGGAGGGCCATGAGTTGTATGCAATTCTCGGCCAAGGGGTGAAGTTCAACTGCAGGAGGAAGCATCTGGGCTCATCAGGGAAATCATTTGACTCATAGAAGAACCACTAAGGTTAGAGAGGTGTGTCATGTCCCCAGAGCACCATCAGTTCTTCTTGTAATGATTTTCCCAAAAGAGAGCCACAAAGAATGGTTTAAATTTAACAGACTTAAAGAAAGAGAAGAGGAGGATTAGGAAATGTCTTTAAGGGCTAAGAAATGTTGGCTAAAGATGGAATCGCAGAGGAAATTTGCAAAGAGGGTAAAAAAGCAATTTTAAAAACTGGATGAGCCTTCCTCCAGTGTCTAGGCAAGCCACATCCTGTGATCCTCTCCTCATGCTCTCACAGCCTCCTTCCCTCCCTGTACATCTGCAGAGTCCCAAAGCTACCAGTTGTCAGTAACTGGCAACTATCTCCTCCCCAAGCTTCCCCACTCATTTCAATCCATTGAAATCCTAATTGTCCTTTCAAAGTGAAATGTAAGTGCTCTACTTCCTTTAAGAATTCCTTATATTTCCTTTTCTGAAACTCACGTTGCCCTTAGAATTTGCTCACCCAGCCAAGCCCTTGATTTTGTCATGTCATGTATGTTTTTGGTTTTGTCTGTGTCAATCCTTCTTCCCAAACTAATTTTTTACACGAATGATTCACTAAGCCACCAGCTCCTTTAGGTCAAGGACGATGGCTCAGTTCTCTTTTTGCCCCTTGCCTATCACATCTACATAGTAGGTGTTCAAAACACTGGTTGATGAGGTGACTATTGTCATGTTGCAACAAATGCAATTGCAGTGAGTGCCCTATATTCCATGGTTGATGACTTAGTAAGGGCCCATCTGGCTACAAAGCAGAGAAACTTGCTCAAAGAAGTTCAGGTAAGAAGGGAATGATTAGTAGAATCTAATGGAAACACATTGGGGCGTCTGGGTGGCTCAGCACATAACTTTGGTCATGATCTCACAGTTTGTGAGTTTGAGCCTTACATTGGGCTCTGTGCTGACATCTCAGAGCCTGGAGCCTGCTTCCAGATCTGTGTCTCCTTCTCTCCTTGCCCCTCCCTTGCTTGCATTCTCTCTCTCTCTCTCTCTCTCTCTCTCTCTCTCTCAAAAATAAACATTAAAAAAATAATGGAAAAACATTGCAGGGGATCTCATTGGGTCTCATCAACTGAAAAAATCATTAGGAGGCTACTTTCTATTTCCCTCTCTCTCTGCCTTTCTCTCCCTCCTTCTCTCTTGCTTTTTGTCTCTCTTTGGAGGTCTAGGGGCCTTGATTCTCTCTCTGAAAACTGGTTTCTCTTGCTCATCTACTATACGTTGCTCCATTCTGACTGTTCTAAATGGTGGTCTCTACACCTGACCTTACAGAATCTTTTAACCCATCTCCTCACAGCTGGCTAACTAGGTCTGCATGGTCCAAATCCAGAGACCTTAGAGGGAGAATCTGTCTAGTCCAGCATGAGTCAGTCACTGATGCTTCCCAGAAAGCGTTGGGGTAGTAAGAGGGATCTGTGTGACATTAAGACTGCCCATTACAGAGTCTTAGATGGAACAGACAAATTGTCTCAGATTAGTGCAACTGTTGGAACATCAAAAGTCAAATCACAGACTGGAAGGATGTAGAATCGATACGAGGTGTCCCTGGGAGTGGCTCAGAGGCCCCATTGCTGCAATACTGATTATTTCCTGCTTCTCCCAACCACCCTGGTAGTGGAGTACAACCACCAGGAATCATCCAGAACTCAAAGTCAAAAGACACAAATTGCCATCCTGATTGGCCACCAACAGTTTAGATGACAATGGGCTGTTAGAAAAACTAACTTTTGAGATGCTGAAGCCCCAGCTTTGGTATGTAAAATGGGGATAACAATATAGGAGAAGAGAAAATTTTTTCTTTCCTATCTTGGGGTCTCTGTCTGGGCCTAAGAAGTAAACTGACATGAGACAGATTAATAGGAGAAATGCATGTGAAGTTTCATAATATTTTACATGGGAGGCTTCACAAGAGAATGAAGACCTCAAGATGTGACCAGAGAAGCTTTTATATCTTTAGACAAGGAAACAATCAATTTGTGGAGAATTGACAAGACAAAGGGGCTTGGCCTATAAATGATAAATAAGTAACTAAGAAAGGAAAGATTGGCTTAACAAGGTTTGTACCGATTTCTCAGCCCCACATTTCCTGTCTCTGGTGCTAAGACTATCTTCCTTCCTCCTAGTACAGGGAGGGTACCTTTCATATGGGACTTTCATCTCCTGCTTTCAGGAAGAAAAAGGAGCATCACAGCATCCTTCCTATACCTACTGTTTTTTAAATGCCGTTAATTCAAAATAATCAAATGCCAAAGTGACATGTTTTGGGGTGATATATTTTGGTTTTCTTCAATAGTATCTATTCTGTTCAATGTTCTCTATTCAAGGTATTGAGAAACTTAATTCACAGTTTCCCTTACACTGAGTCCTTACCTTGGGAAATGTCTGTCCCTCTTTCCACCCAGGGGTCTGTTTAACAGGGAACTTTAAAAATAGTGGTTATGTAGCTTATATGTGGCCTTGATACTGTAGTACTCCCTGCCCCCTCATCCCGTCATTCATTTTTCCATACCCTTTTCAGAAGCTGCCAAGATTGATGGTCAGAATCAGATTTCACTATAGACAGAAACCTGCTCCCTGTGTTGGCCTGCTGTCCACTGTTCCATGAATGTCTGTTATAATTATGAACGTATGAATATATAAATACACACGTGGTAAAAATGTAGTTCCAAAATCAACAGTCTCTGGAAGCTGTTTTGGAAGGAAAGGTTTCTTTTCTTTTGTAGGATTAACATGTACTGTATGAAAACAAACTGTTTAATCATATAAAACAAAGGCCAGATTTTTAAATCAGATCCTGAACAGTTCAAACGAAAATTTAAACATGTGGTTTATTTCATTATCCCAAACTGAATTTTTTCCTTTTTCTTTCTAAATGGCCCACTACGGAATTTTTCTCAGAAGCAATTAAACTGAAACCCCCAAATCCTTTCCTTAGCAGTTGCTTAAAAAAAAACTAGAACTCCGTATCCCATGTCAAAGAAAGATGTATAAATGAAATGCCGCCTGCTTTATCCTGATTATTTGGAGTCTCCGGAAGTCTAATTTTCCTTTTGGATACGAATTCAGGAACAATTCAATATCCCGATGGCGAACGTGGGACCAGCCGTTGAGCAGAGTTGCAACAGTACCCTCATGGGCATCGAAGGGCACATTCACTTGTCCACTGGCCTTCCCACTGGAACTAGATTTCAGGGTGATTCTCACAGGCTTCAGTGAGCAAAGAAATTTATAATGCCTTAGGCATTGGCTTGGAAGGGCAATAGTTCCAAAATCAATAGCCTCTGGAAGGAACCAATAACAAGAAGGAAATAGGAAGCGGAGAAACGAGGCCGGTAGAGTGAAAAGGAGGGAAGGAAGGAAGGAGAGATGGAAGGACTCAAGAAAGTCCGTCATTCCCAGATAGCCTGGGAGCTTGGTCCACTGGTAGCTCTCTTCCCATGTGGTCAGCTGATAAAACATTTGCTTCGTTACCTCAGGTCACGACCTCATGAGAAAATAGTTCTGCAATACTAATGTGCAAAAGATCAAGGTCTGAGATGAAAAAAAGAATGAAGAACGAGTAAGGACACTAACTTGTGGGTAATATTAATGGATGTATAAAAAATAACGTCATGTGTGGTTAAAAGCAAGCAAGATGGAATTAAAATACACAAACACAATAGCCTATAAATTTCAGGGGAGGGTAAATACATGGGGTCGAAGTGTTCTAGATCTTTGAATTATCCAGGGAGGGTAAAAGTATTGATTATCTTTTGACTTTGCTAAGTAGATTATGCATATTATAATTCCCGGCAGATGATTATACAACTGCCCATGCCCTCCGAGCCTGGAAATTTTCCCCGGTTGTAGGAGTATGTTTGGCCCCTACACAGAGCAGTTCAGGAAACCTGGGCAGCAGCCCTCAGGCCCTCCCCCAGTGACAGAGGAGAGTTGCGGAATGATTATACGGGCTTCCTCGGTCCTGGCATAGGAATGCCCAAACAGATTCTATGTACTCGAGCAGAGGTCCCCAGCAGGAGTGAGCCCCAGCTGCCCACAGCAGGAACTGTTTCATGAATGGGGCCTGATTGCCTTCCTTTCTTTCTCTGTCTCACATTCCCACACCCTCACCAATGCTTTGGGGGATCCAAAGTAAAATACCTATACTCCAATTTTAGGCACCACAAAAATAACACAATCAAATTAGTAGAGGAGAGGAAATGGGAATGACAAAAAAAAATCAATTCAGAAGGAGGCAAGAACCAAGGGAGACAGGGCAAAAAACCCAAAAAAACAAAAAGCATAGACCCATCAGGACAAATATAAAGAATAAAACAAGAAGGCAACTGATGGAAAGTTAAAATGGATAAAAACATCAGTAAAAATATGTAATACACGAGCAGCAGGATTCCTCAACTAGACTTAGTCCATGTATGTAAAATACTGCACCCAACACCTACATGTGTGTTTTAAGAATACAGAGTGCATTAAAAATTACTTTACAGTAGCTTACAAAGCAACCCTCCACATATTTCAAAGGACTGAAATGATACGGAATATATTCTTTGACCAACATGTTGAAATTAAAAGTCAAAAAAACGAAAAGATAAGTGGAACATCCTTATTTGTTTGGAAGTTAAGAAACATACCAATAAATAACCTGTGGTCCCCAAAAGGGAATCATAGTGAAAATTATAAACCAGTTTGGACTCAGTAGTAATGGAAGTACTACATATCAAAATTCGTGGGTTGAAGCCAAAAGGGTATTCAAGGGGGAACTCTAATCCTCAACTATATATCCTAGTAACATACATGGGGTTGTGGAGTTAGGAAAAGAAAGCAAACAGACATAAACAGAAAGAAAACAATATCATAGAGAAGAAACTAATGAAATAAAAAGCTAAAATACAATAGGGAAGGTCAGCAAGGCTCAAAAATAGTCTCTCTGAAAAGCTAACATAATTAGCAAATTTCTGTTTGTAATGATCAAGGGGGGGAAAAAGAAGGAAAAGGCACATACACCCAATGTCAAGAGTGAAAATGGAAACTTCCTGGCATATGGTGCAGACATTTCAAAGATGGCTATTAGTTATCGTGAATAACTTTATGCCAATCTACTGAATATTCAGACAGAGAAGTTCCCAAGTAAATTTACAACACATGCAAAAGCCTGAACTGACCTGTAACCATCAAAGAACTTAAGTTGAACACTGTTCCCATGTGACACCCTCACGACAGATGGCTTCACAAGTGAGTTCTAGCATATAGTCAAGGAATCAGTAATTTTATTCTTATATAAACTCTTTCAGAGAATAGAAAATGAGAAAACATGCCTCAACTAATTTTATAAGTTTAGCAAAACACTAACGCTAAGGTTATTTATGAGAAAGAAAAATTACAAGCTAAAAATCACTCATGAACACAACTCTGAAAATCCTAAACAAATTCTTGTCTAGTCCATAAAATCACAAATACTTATATGGTGCTTACTAGGTGTAGACATTGGTTTAAGCATTTTGGACATGTTACTAAACCTTCCAATAGTTCTGTGAGTTAGGTACTATTATCCTAATTTCAGCATATAAGACACAGAGAGGTTAAGTACCCTGCCCAGGGCACACTGCTGGGTAGTTGTATAGTTGGAGTTCAGACCTCCAACAGTCTGACAGGACAGCCTATTCATTTAGTACTTACACTATGACCAAGGCAGGTTTATTGCAGGAGTACAAGGCAATTTAACATTTAAAAATCAATTAATGTAAAGGTACCTGGGTGGTTCAGTTGGTTAAGCATCAGACTCTTGATTTCGGTGCAGGTCATGATCTTGATCTCACGGTTTGCAAGATCAAGCCCCACATCGGGCTCTGTGCTGATAAGGCAGAGGCTGCTTGGGATTCTGTCTCCCCCTCTCTCTTTGCCCCTCCTCCACTCATTCTGTCTCTCCAAATAAAAAAATAAACTTAAAAAATCAATTAATGTAGACATCCTATTTACATATTTAAGGAGAAAGGCCTTCTGATCATTCAATAGATATATGGGGGGGGGGGGGAGCTCAAAATCCACATCCATTCACAAGAGCAACAATAAAAACCTCTTGGCAAACGGACAGTAGGACGGAACTTCCTTCATGTGAAAAGGATTATCTACAAAAACTTCAACAAACATCATACTTCATGATGACACATTTAAAAGCTTTCCCTCTGTCTTGAGGACAGAGATGAGAATGCTAACAATTACCAATATTTCTTTCTTTTATCTTAACAGTTACCAACTTTATTAAACATTCTACAAGGAGTCTTGGACAGCACCATAGGTAAGAAAAATAAATAAAAGGTGTAAGCATCGGAAATGAAAAAAACAAAATTATTATTAAAAACAGATAATGATAATATAGAGAGAAAATTTAAAATAATCTACAAAAAAACTACTAGAATACAAGAGTCTAGCAAAATTTCTGGATACAAAGTGAATATAAAAAATTAAATTCATTTCTAACCAGCAACGGTTATAAAATGAAATTTAAAACAGACTTCATGCACAATGGCATTAAAAAATGAGAGGTACCTAGGAATAAATCCAACAAAATATGTACAAGACATTAATGGAGAAAATTATAAAATTTTATTAAAAGACATTAAAGAAGACCTAAATAAATGGAGAAATAGACCACTTCACGGATTGAAGGACTCAACATTGTAAAGATGTCATTTCTCTCCAAATTGATTTATAGACTCAGTAAAATCCCAATTAAAATCCCAATAGGTTTTTGTTGGAACTTGACAAGCCAGCTCTGAAATTTATATGACAGTGCCAAGGGCCAAGAGTAGCTACTCGTGAAGAAGAAAAATAAGGTAGGAGGGCTGGCTTTACCAGACATAACACTTATTATAAAGCTATAGTAATGAAGACCATATGGTATCGGTATACGGACCGACAAATAGACTAATGAAATAGTAGAGAGCCCATAAACAGACCCATAACTTTATCAACACTTGATATACAGCAGGGGTGATATCCCGGATCAGTGGGGGAAAAGATAGACTTTTGAATAAATAATGCCGGGGTAATCGAGTATCCATAGGGGAGAAGAGGGAATCAGACCTTCTCTGTACACTAGACACAAAAATCAGTTCAGGTGGATTAAAAACCATAGATGAAGAGTAAAACTCTAAGGATTTAGAAGGTAATATAGAAAAAGATCTTCATGACCTTAGGGGTAGGTAGAGAAGGATTTCTTAAACCGGATACAAAAAACCATTCATCGGAAATTTGAGAGTTTGTAAATTTGAGTTATTACAATAAAGAATATCTGTTCAACCAAAGACACATTAAGAGAGTAAAGAGACATGCCACAGAGTGGGAAAAGATCCCACAACTCATAAACTGACAAAGGACCAGGATCCAGAATTTATAAAGAACTTCTGTGAACCAAAATGAAAATAAAGAACAACCCAGACTTGAACAGATCCTTTTTTACAAGAAAGAAAATCCAAAGGGCCAATACACCTACGAAAAGATGCTTAATCTCATCAACGAAATGCAAACTAAGTCACAATGAGAAACTACTACACAGACATCAGATTGGCAAAAATAACATCTGCCGGTACCAAGGACCTTGATCACAGATATTCTCATGTATTTCTAGTGGGCAAATAAATTGGTGCACCGTTCTGGAAAACAGGCTGGCATGAACTAGGAGACTTGAGTTAGGCATACCCTGTCCCCACCAATTGCACACCCAGGCTCACACGTGGGCACGTGACTGTTCTTAGCAGCATTGTTTGACATCGCCCCCAGCTAGAAACAACCTAAATGTCTGGCAACAGTAGAATAAATAAATCGGAGTATACAGCGATGAAATGCACCAATTATAGCTATAAGCATCAACATGGATGGTTCTCCGAAGACGGAGAGAGGGAGAGAAGCAAGCTCAAAACAGGCAACAGTAAACAATCTTATCCAGTGATGCATAAAGGAGTGGCAGACCATAGAGAAAAACAGTCATTACCTTAGTCGGGGTGCTAGTTGGCTCTGGCGGGGAAGGAGGTGGTGCCCCCTGCAGCGGGAGAAGGGGGTGCTACTCAGACCCTGCAGTGTTCTCTATCTCAACTTGGGGGGCAGACACCTGCTGTTCATTTTATATTAATCTTCAGACTGTATGTAAACCTTTTATGAACACTTCTATATATGATCAAGCTCACGATTAAATAAAAAACATTCAGGGGCGCCTGGGTGGCTCAGTCGGTTAAGTGTCTCATTTTGGCTCAGGTCATGATCTCACGGTTTGTGGGTTCGAGCCCCGCGTCGGGCTCTGTGCTGACAGCTCAGGGCCTGGAGCCTGCTTCACATTCTGGGTCTCCCTCTCTCTCTGCCCCTCTCCCACTCATGCTCTGTTTCTGTCTCAATAATAAATAAACATTTAAAAATTTTTAAAAATAAAATAAAATAAATAAATAAATAAGCATTCTGCGTGTCTAGACGCAGGATTGCTTTTGAAATGAGCACAGATGTAGAGATGAAGGGTCCTCGATCATATAGGTGTCCCCAAGTGTCCCCTGTGAGGCGTGACCCAGAGAGGCTCCTTTTACTCCATTTCACCCAATAGGGTTACAGCACTCAAGGGCAGCGGAGGATAAATGACCGTTTCAACAAAAATGGGGCAAGAAAGGCAGGAACGTGACAGAAACTACCACTTAAGCTTCCCTTCTTCAACGCTGGAAAAAGTCCTTCTGTGCTTCAGACACCAAGGCCCGTACCCCCAGGTACCCCGCAGCAATTAGGAGCCTGCGTCTGCTGCCGCACAGGCGGGGTCCGCTTCTGCTGCAGAGAAGGGCCTCCACTGAGCCTCTTCCTGGGTCTCTGCTCAGACCAGACCTGAGGCCAGGTGTGAGGCCTGAGGCCCGAATCCAAGCCAAATTGAGCAGCTCCCAGAGTCAGAGGAACCAGCAATTTGGAGCCTTTCGTGCGCTTGGTCATTAATAATAAATAAACAAAATTACAAGCAAAATGATAACTCATCAGATTTGATGTGGCCCCACAGGGCCTGCTTTAGGTTTTCATGAATACGGATGGTGAGTCCAGGGATGATTAATCTGAGCCTTAACTGCAGGGAGGCGGGGAGCCCTTTCCCGAAGTCCATCACCTCTCGGCTGCCCTCTCCTGTTAGAGTCATAGCTCCCTGTGGGGAGGAAAGGAGGCTGTTCCATCAGAACGCGAGGAGGCCCTGTGTGTGCGTTTCTTAGGGTTCTAACAGCACATCCTTTCGTGAAACTTTGGGTTTTCAACCCAAAGCCACGCGGCTATTTGTTCAGCCAGAAACTCTAGTTCTCTGCTTATCTGTACTCAACGATTTCCAGGTTTCTTTTTTATGTTTATTTATTTTTGAGAGGCAGAGTGCAAGTGGGAGAGGGACAGAGAGAGAGGGAGACACAGAATCGGAAGCAGGCTCCAAGGCTCTGAGCTGTCAGCACAGAGCCCGACGCGGGCCTTGAACCCACAAACAGCGAGCTCATGACCTAAGCTGCAATCGGATGCTTAACTGACTGAGCCACCCAGGCGCCCCGAGTCTCTAGATTTTAAACTGGCCACTGAACCCATTGCCTGGGTTCCAGGAAGCTTTGAGAAGGATGGCAGGGCAGGGAAGGAGAGGAAGGACACAGGATGTGAGCTCTTCCTGGAGGAGAAGAGAGAGACCCGGGGTGGAGGCGGCTGAGGGAAGAGAAGGAGATTCCTTAGCCTCAGCTGGGGCCAGTTCCATAATCCAGCAAAGAGGTGCCCAGCCCCAACTCACCCCCATTGCACGGTTTGTGAACCGCAGCAAGATGGCACTGGGGGGCCTTTGGCAGAGCCAGGGACCAGCAGCTTCGTGGCGGCAGGTGGCCGGCTTGCTGGTCGTAGGCATGTGGCCGGCAGTAATGACAAAGCTCATGAGGCTGAAAATCAGGGTGGGGCTTCAACAACACCCACCTGGCAAAAGCTGAGAACTGGGGTGGCTTCTGAGCTACACAGATGATTCTGCTTTGCCTCTCTGTGGAGTGACGACCCTTTGTCATGCGCTTCCTTACGATACTTGCTACCATCTGATTTAGGTCTGTCGTCTCCGTTCCATTGATTTTGCCCCCCTTGCTTCCTGCTAATTACCATTCGCGATATAATACATATATTTGGAACACCTGCCCCGCCAGGCTCATGTATTTCACTCTTTCCCCCTGTGTTTACTACAGATGTGAAAAAGCAACTCGTCCTAGTTCTTACGTAGAAAAGCTAGACTAAGACTTGATCTTGGAATTCTGTTGTTCTTGCACTGTCTCCTGTGTTGTTTTTGAGAAACCCTGAGGTCAGGCGATTAAAAGGGGATGCTTAGGAAATTGGAAAATCGGCAGTGAAGGCTGACCATGGGGTTTTCAAAATAAGTTGAGGAGAGAGGCCACAGCCTCAGGGGAATCCGATTCAGTGAAGGAAACCCAGCCCAGGAAGTAAAAAGCTGTGAGTGTCAGTCTTCAGTCTCTTGTTAGAAAGCTTCCGTAAAGAACAAGTGTAGGGAGGAGGGGACCCCTCCATTCAGTCCTATCTTCTTCGTGGCCAGGCATCTTCTAACCGCCTCCCCCCCCCCCGCCCCCGGTGGATTTTCTAAGAGGCTTAGAGTGTGTTCTTTTCTTTATGGTCCCGTTGTTTTGTATGTATCTATCTACATTTACATCATGTTCACCATGCCCTTAAGGCCCGTGCACATGGCTATGTGTACATGTGGGCTGTAACTTCTTGCCACTCCATGACTTGCATCCCCCCATTTACATATCCCCCAGGGATGGACACCCAGATTGCCTCTAACTCCCCAACACAACGTTTCTGTAGATGTCTGGGTCCCCTCTGTGCTGACCTGTGTGGGAATTTCCACAGGGTATGTTCCCAGGAGTAGAAATGCTGAGACACAAGCCAATTAAATGTTTAATTTTAGTGAGAACCACCAGGGTCCCCTGCCAAGCCTATACCAGTCTACATCCCCACCAGCGGCACATGGGAGTTCCTACAATCGCCAACACACTCACACACACCTCCAACCCCTACCAAAATTCTTGGAATGATCTACCTTACCGGTTTTTGCCAGTCTAATGAAAATACGTGAAGTTACACAATTTTTAAAAGTAGGCTCCACGCCTAATGTGGGGCTTGCACGCACTACCCTGAGATCAAGAGTCACGTGCTCTACCACTGAGCCAGCCAGGTGCCCCTATAATTTTTTAAAGTTCACCTTTCTCTGATCAATTGGAGCACATCTAAGTGTGCACATCAGTGAGGTAAGCTAAATGATGTAACAACCCCCACATCTCAGTGGCTGAACAAAATAAATGCTTATATATCTCTGTTCGCTTCACAGTCCAGTGTGGAAGGGGCCCGGGATGGGATACAGCTCCAGGCGGTCAGACTTTTGCATGCAGCTCTGTCATCTCCTAGGGCCCAGAAGCCTCCACTGGGTTCTCCGCATCCGGCCCTTGGAGTAGGCACAAGGTGCATTCACATTCCTAGGGCCAGAATCCAATGCCATGGCCTGAGGCAAAGGACCCAAGAAATGGAGTCCAGAGAAGACAAGACACAGAAATCAGTGAAGACTTGCACAATCTGCCACAAAATGTTGCTAACTTTTGGAGATTCCTCTTCTATAAATTTCCTAATCACATCCTTGCTCCTTTTTTTCTTTGAACTTCCTCCTGGTCCAAATTTGCATGTTTCGACTTGGCTATTTTTTGTGTATTCTAGAAGGTATTGGTTCCCTGTTGGTTTTATCCATTGCAAATCTTTCTTCCAATCTGTCTGCCTGATCACTTTGGCTATGGGTCTATCATCAATCATCAGTCTAATTTTTACGTAACCTAGTTAATCAATACGTAGCCTTATGGTTTTTGTTTTTGAAATTGCGTTTGTTATTTGCTTACAGTCTTAACTTCTGAATCCCTATTAAATGTGCCTCGTCACTTGTTAAGGCAACATGTAGTAGAAAGTAAGGAAGGAAAAAGCCCTCCCAGAAATGAATTGCCAGCTTCCAGTCTTTCCTCTAGCATACAATTTCTCATAATCCTGTAGGTCCTAGCCTGGAAAAACTCAATTCTCCAAAGCTTCCGTAGGAATGCACAGAACTATTCAGAAAGCCCTTTCAGCTGGCTGGAGACTTGGGCAAGAGCCAGACCACAGAGCGTGTGCCATTAAAATGGTTGCAACGGTAAAGGGTGTTATGATGGAAAATTTTCAGACACACTGGAACGTCTTTTAATCTCCCTCCCATGTTGTTTCTTGACTTTGATCTCTTGCTCACATTTTCCCCTGGCCTAAAAACCCCTGTCCACCTTTGCTTGGCTAAACCTTCTTATCCTTAAGACTCAACATGGGCATTGCTTCCAGGAAGCCTTCTGTGACCTCCCTCACCCCACCCCACATCTAGGTTGACGCACCTCCTCTGCGTTCCCCAGTCCCTGTCCTACTCTCTCTTGTGCAGAACAGAGCACACCACATTGCAGTGGCCATTTGCCCACCTGACTGTGAACTTTTTGGAAGAGCTGAAGCCAATTCTCCCTCATTGCCTTAGCACCAACATGGGACCTGACACATGCGTTGGCATTAATAGCTGTCGAGTGGATCTGATGGACTTGCTAGGCCCTATCCACTGCACTTGGCCCTCTTGCCCCTGCTTCGTGAACTTTGGGGAGATTTTCACTACACTAGAGAGGGCTCCAGAAGAATTCCACTCCGGCAGCCAGCTAGGGTGCCTCTCCTTTGCTCCGTCATCCAAGCTACTTATGGGCTGATCCTTCAGCACGAAGATCTGGGTCAGCTGGTCCTGGGCTCTGTTGCGGAAGGGGAGAGGGCAGTGCATCTTACATATGGTCGAGCGCAGGTCAGTGAAAATCAGGGTCCCCTGGGTGGGCCGTGGCCCTCCTCTTCCTGATTCCCACATTCAGAGGTCAGGTTGAACAGGCGAGCAGGCCTCAGACAAGCAAGGTTGAGGGAAGATTGTCCTCTGCCCCATGGACCTTGCAGTCCACCAAGCTCAAGGCTCGACTGCCCCCTTGTGTCCAGAGCGTGAAGGGCAAGGGAAACAATCCAAAACAGGGTTGGGACTGGTCCCCAGGGAGCCATCCTGCTGTCCTGCCTCCTTCCCCTGCAGGACGCACTCACATACAGACACACACGGTCAGGTGGACGGCCTGCCTTGTCTTCCAGAGGTGTGCCAGCCACCCCTCACGGCCTGCTCTTTCCCCGGGAGGTCTGAGTGCCTGGGGTCCTCCTCTGGAAGGCAAAACAAAAAAGAGCTTGAACATTGTAAAGGGGGTTTCTCCAGGGGAGGCTTGCAGCCAGGATGGGGACAGGCAGGGGGGCAGCTCCCGTCGGCTTATAGACTGCACCCGGAGGTGTCCTCCCCTACAGCAGTGGAGGGCTCTGTTATAGAGAGGGGACGCTGCTGGGCTTGGCGGGCCTTCCCCTAGGTGCCCCACCCCCACAGCGCTGTCCAGCGTGCGAGACCTCAGTCTAGGTCTGTCCATCTCAGCAAGGCTCATTCGCTATACCCCCAGAACACAAAACAGGCACAGGCATATAATGGCCACTTATTCTGTCTCCTGACTGAGGTTCCCCAAACATGCCTGATGTCCCCCCCAACCCCCCATGGCTCCCACCTTGGCCAGGCTGCTTCTTCCACCAGAAATGCTTTCAACACCCCAGCCCACCCCCACCCCACCGTCTGTTTGCCTGGCAATTGGGTACTCACTGTGAGCTCAAGACTCACTTTAAACATTACCTCTTTGTGGTATGCCTGGGTGGCTCCGTCGGTTGAGGGTCCAACTCTTGATTTCGGCTCAGGTCACGATCTCACGATTTGTGGGCTGGAGCCCCACATCGGGTTCTGCGCTCGAAGCACGGAGCCTGCTTGGGATTCTCTCTCCTTCTCTCTCCGCCCCTCTCCCACTTGCCCTCTCACTCAAAATAAATAAATGAACTTTAAAAAGAAGCATCACCTCTTTGCGATGCCTCCCTTATCTCCCCCAGATTAAGAATGACCTTCTGTGTGCCCTTCCCTCCTAACACTGTTTTCATAGTGCCTATGAATGTGAATGAGCCCAGCAAGGGCAAGCATTGTGTCATATTTATTTTCACCTTCGCAGGGCCTGACAAATGGCAGATTCTAAATGAGTATTTACTGATGAATTCTGATGACCCCCTGGAGAGTCCAATGCCCTGAGCTACCTTCCTAGCCTTCCTTGTCCCCCTGTGTTCTCTCATAGGGACCCCGCCCTCCAGGCAAAGAAAACATCACATCATTCACCTGGTACCTTCCTAAGGCCGCGTTTCTTAGCAGTAGCATTTATTCCAGTGGGAGTACCTTTCCAACCACCCCCCTCTCTTAGAACTCATCTTGGCTACCACTTACTCCGTGACACCTTCCTCAGTCCCTGAGCAGGAACGAGTCCTGCCCAGTGGCGTTCTTCCCATCACCATCCGTCTCCCGAGCAAATCGTGCCTTGCAGTGGAGTCCCAGGCCTAGTCACCATGTACTTAACAAAAGTGGGTTTCTTGTTACCCTAGTGAATCTACCTCCCATGAAGCCAAACACAATGTCCACTCAGTCAGCCCGCAAAGTATAAGTGGTGACTTGAATGTCATGAAAGGGAGTCAATAACTCCCTGAGGAGACCGCCCGGGGGACTAACACCAGGACCCCAGGGCCCCAGGGGAACACGCCTCGGAGGCACATCCACACTTGAAGCAGTGAGGTGGAGCACTGGGCAGGTCGGTCCCACTGAGACCACTTGCCCTGGGACACCCTTGCCATATGCCCACCCACCTTGCTCTTTGTTTTATGCTTTCCCAGCCCAGCCCAGCCCAGCCCAGCTCTCTGCCTGCACACTCCAGGATGCACCCGGAGCTTTCCTTGGAGGAGGTGCTAACACTCAGCCTCTGGGTGCATCTACTGCAAGCCTCTTCTGGTAGCTTAACTCCTGATCCGAGTCTAGCCTTTGAGAGTCAACTTCTGTCAGTCACGTGGTAACACCATGGAATGGAATGGATCTGACGCACCCTCGATGACCGTCATCAGCATGCACACAGACACACACACACATGCCCACATATACACACAAGAATATACACAGGTACACAGATATGGGGCAGAATGTGATCAAGCGCTCAGATGTTGCAACTGTGTTTACTGTGAGGACCAGCCCTGGACAAAGTTTCTGACACCTAGCACAGTGCCTGGCTTTGCGTAGGCACTCAACAAATATTTGTTGGATGAATGAATCACTTGCTTACCCACCCCCCACCAACCGTCACCACTTGGGCAAATTGTCTGCCTACTTGAAGCGCTGGTCTGCTCTACCACGCCAGAGCCCAGGGTGTTTTATCAGGGACCTCCAGCGACAGGGCCCCCAGTTTTGTACCCCGGGTGTCAGTTCTTCCTGAAGTTCCCCAAACGCAGTGTGTTATTTCCCCTCTGGGTCTTGGCCATGCTACTGCTACTGGGAATTCCTGCTCTTCACAGACTCTTCCCGCCCCATTCTTTCACCTGGCTTACTCCCGCTCACCCCTCACCTCTCACCCATCTGCTGCTACTTCCTTCAAAAGTCTTTGCCAAGGGCCTCATGCCTGTCCTCCACTGGCTTAGGTGGGTCGCACTGGACAAAGGAGAACTTCTCCAGCTCCCTTTAGAACTGCTTATTCCACGCACATGGAAGGTCAGTGAAAACACATTACGACATTGCACACGTAGTTATTTACCAGGTGTGTTCATGTTATATATTTGGAGCATCACAATAAGCCTGGGGAGGGTCTTATTATTTCTGTGTCAGAGATGGGGAAACTGAGGCTCTGAGATATTAATGGCCTGCCTATCATCACAAGAGCCAAGTACCAAAATCCATGCCTTCTCATGCCCAAGCCTGTGTTCTTTTCATTTCGTGGGACAGGGCGGCAGTCTCATCGGCAGGGGTGAAGACGCAGATGACAAATAAGCTCCGAAGGCAAGCGGTCCCCAAATGCCTCACATAGGAGAGCATGGGGACTCTACCCTCTTCACCCCCATGCAACCCCGAGGTGCCCTCAAAACTAGGGGGGGGGCAAAGCTTTATTTCTCTGGCCCAATTCTTCCCCAACCCTGGGACGTTAGCGGAGTGTATTAGAAACCTCTCTGAGACAAACAGCCCTAATTACATGGCGATTGCGTAAAATAAGACTCGAAAAGCATTTGCTGGGAAGGGTTCTAAATAAAGCCGACTGAGTGCAGAGGAAAGAAATGGAGTGGCAGAAGGACCCCTGCACGCTCACGCCCCTCCCAAGTCCGCTACATCAGTCGTTCCTCTGGGCCACGAGGACAAACATCCCCGTGTAGTCTGAATCCTCATCCGACATGGTCTCGGCTGCCCGCCTCATCGTCTCCAGCTTCTCGATGGTGAAGCCAGCCTCCTGCAGAGCCTCACGCATGAATTTCTCCTTGAGGGGAAGGCAGGGGAACTTCTTGTCGCCCACCATGAAGAAGCTGGAGTCAAAGCACCCGCCCACCACCAGATGGCCCCTGGGCCGGAGCAGGGTCCTGAGGTGACGCAGGGCACCCCGGAAGGCCTCCTCGGTGAGGCAGGCGGCCTCCAGGCACAGGGAGGAGAGGATGCAGTCCGCCAGGGGCAGGACTGCGGGTTCCAGGGGCTGCTCTTTATGAACGTCGCACTTGAGCACCTGTCGCACGGTTCTCCTGAGCCGCTCCTCCTTCGCAGCCCACTTGTCTCTGAGTGGAGGGAAGAGGGAAGGAAGGGTGGCTAGCTGGGTCAGCCTCATCGTGTGAGAGGCATACGTCACACCCCCCATTCTCTGCCTTTCACACGGACTCCCAGAATATCAAGTCACCAGTCTTACGGACCAGGAAACTGAGTCCCAGAGAGGGGCACGGTCATGAAGCCAGCTGTGGACAAAGTCAAAGCCTAGGACCTGCAGACCCTGACCCCAAGGTTGCTGCTTTTCCCACCTGTAGGCCCTCGCTGAGCAATGCACACCTAGCACTTGGCCTGTTCTCTCTCCACTAGGCCCATGTTTAAATGACCCAGGTATGTGCAACAAGAAATGGAAAGTCGGCCTGAAGTCAGCTGAGCAAAGCTACAAAGCGAGCTTGGCCAACTTTGCCGGGGGTCTCCAGGGTCTCCCCGTGTCTCCTGGCCACCCCACTCGACCTCCTCATCGCCTCATACATTTTCTTCTTACCTACACTGTTCTCAGCACATGGCTCTCATTCATATTGAGGTAAGATGGAGACTAGCACTTAAAGGTTTCCTCTTTACAGTTCTGTATTTTTCAAAAGTCACAGTCTTAAGCAAAAGGAATAAGGATCCAATGGACATCTGCATCCATCTTACCTAACTGGGGAGAGTGGTATTTGGGGAGTGGAGGTGCTATGGTGAACCTTCCTGGCGCCCTGAAATTATCCAGGGTAAGTAGATACGGTTCACTTGTGCAAGAGTGGTCTTAATTCTAGGCCCGCCTCCTGCGATCTACAGAAAGATTCCACGAGTCTGGAGCCACCTGGAGGTTGTAATTGGAACAGCAGGGGCACCGGCCAATCAGAACGGGCGTCTGCCCTCAACTACCTGCTGGCTGCCACCCTGACCCGTCCACATGGGTCTGGGTCACGCCTTGGCATTCTGGGTAAGTGCTCATGACAGTTCCCTTTTGGCTCTGGGTCTGTCTATAGCCATCCATTTCTGTTCCCTCTTTTGGTCTTTATTGGATTCATGTCACACTCTTCCTCCTTTCTTCTTCTTGCCCACTAACTTCCTTCCTTCTTAGTCCCCACCTGCTTTGCCATTTCCACACAAGGCCCATGAAAAATTCTCAATTTGGGTGAGCTAAGTGCCGCTCATGTCATGGCGACCCCAAAGCAAACAACAAGCAGCTTACCTGTCCCCCTCAAGTTCACACACATATTTCACCACTGGGGACCAGTCAAACGCCCCTGGCATCTTTTTCAGCCACTTTTCCAGCTCCAGGAGGTTCTTGTCCGTGTAGTCAGTGGCGATGATCTCCTCAAAAGACTCGCAGGCAGAGAGGAGCTGGTAAATGCTGGGCCCAGAGCCAATGTCAATCAGGAGCTTTCCTTTCAGCCCACCTGTTTCAGAACAGACACATTCTAAGCCGTCAGCACCAAAGCACAGCTCTGAGGGTCTTCCCAAGGGCTCCTCTCTCTTTCCCACTTGGAGAGGCTGTGGGAGTCAACCATTTGGGACTGTAAACTCCAGCCTTAGGCACTCCTGCACACACTGAGCGTGGAGAGGATGGTAGGAGAAGAGAGTGAGCAGCAGAAGAGCCTATTTGGGGTGTGTGTTGGGGGGAACAATTACTAGAGAACCAGCTTTGTCATTTCAACTGCCAATTTACCACTGTAAATAAGTGTTCAGAGAAGAAATCTGGTCATATTTCCGAGGACACTGGCTTCCACATTCCAAGCACTCTTCACTGAAGGGTCCTATGGCCCCACTGACACCATCTATAACATTCCAAAGATCAATCAGCAAACATTTATTGAGCACTAACTGTATTCCCAGAAACTCTCTTAGCAGTGTGAGAAGTAGAAGGACCTGCCCACAGAGCCCTTGGCCTCCCCTTCTCTCCAGCCAGGGAGAGGCTGCGTTAACACAAAACAGCCGCAGCATTTGGAGTCTGGCAAGGGGCTTCCAAGATAAACAACAAGGCAGCAAGGACCGAAAACCAGCTGGACTGAGGGGTCCTGACCCCTGAACTAAGCCTGCTCCTTTGCTCCTGGATTCTGCTGCTACAAGTTGTCCGTTTCCCCTTCATTTGTGTTACCTGGAGGCTCACCTGAGGCAAGGATCAAAGGTTTAAGAAAATCTGAGGGCAGGAGATTGTTAACTGGGGAAATTCTAGCTATTGGGTTATGTTTCCTTCTCAGGTGAATCATGAAAAGATCCCCATTATTTGATTTTAATGGTCCAGGCTGCCGAGCACCTTTCTTCCCCTAGGGGCAAATCTGAGAGCCACCCACCCACGATGTTTCCACGAGCCACAGTGGTAATCACGCAGAAGAGCGAACGCTTCCTACACTGAATTTGGAAAGAGGCTTCCTACCCTTTCTGATGCCCCGTGCAGCTTCTCTTGCTAGAAGACAGGACCACTCAGGACCATGAAAGACCGACCACAGGTCCTCAACGTCACAGGAGGAGAAAAAGTGTCCCAGAGACCTCCGAACGGTTTAGGGCATCCCACCACTTGCCATACATCAAGGACATCTACACTCGTCCCATAGAGCGGTTCTGCAACCTCTCCAGGCCCAACGTTCCAGTCAATTGTCTGGCCACCTTCCCCTACCCCCAGCCCCACCTCTACCCTGGAACTTACTCTGGGGTTGAAGAAGACCAGCATCTGATTTAAAATTTGCATCTCCACCCCCCCCTCCCCACCACAAACCTCCTCCAGGGTTCAAAGAAACTAACACCTGATTTAAAAACGGCATTGTAATGTTTCACCAGGAAATGGAGGCATTCATCACCCACAGGGCTCTGGCCCATCTTGAAGTAGTTCAGGTAGACTGTGGGTTCAAAATACATCTGGTAGAAATCCGGTGCCATGGATTCCTGGAGAGCCATAGAGAATCCTGAGTTTTGTCCAGGAAGAAGCAGGCAGCCTGATGCTCTGGGACCTTCTTAATGGAGTTCAGACTCGGTGACTCTGCCTGTCCTCAAATACTTGGGTAAAGACCAGAACAGCCAATGAAAAACATTCCCTGAGTCCTCCCCCCTTCAGCCATTCACCTTTGCCACACTTGGCAACTCCTGTCCTGTTCTCCAGTTCCCTCTGCAAGTAGTGGGCCCCCTCCTCTCCCCCATCCCAGTCCCCAAGCTGTTTTCAGAGCATTTGACTTGTGTGTCAGGATTTCTAGGCTCTCCTGCTCCACTGTATTGAGTCGTCTTCTACAGCGGTTTTTCAAACTATTTGAAAAGCATGTCCAGTTTTTAAACTACTCCCCTGTGAACCGCCAGTATCTATGGCTGTTACTAGGATGGATACGTCTTAGTTGGTTTTTGATCTTTAGCGGTTTCTTTTTTTAAAAAATTTTTAATGTTTATTTATTTTTGAGAGAGAGAGAATGTGCATGAACAGGGGAGGGGCAGAGAGAGAGGGAGACACAGAATCCAAAGCAGGCTCTGGGCTCTGAGCTGTCAGCACAGAGCCCGACGCGGGGCTTGAACTCATGGACTTGGAGATCATGACCTGATACTTAACCGACTGAGCCAAGCAGGCGCCCCAGTCTTTAGCATTTTCTGGACTACACCCACTCCCACAACGTCTGGTTTCTGCCCCAGACAACTTATTGGATGTGGACAGTATTTAGAAAGTAGAGAAGACAAGAAGAACAGGTTTTCGCTGAGGGGGCTGAGGGGCGAGGAGGACAAGATGATGGCCAGAGATGGGGTGAGTCTTGAGCACACTCAGCTTGGGGCTGAAAAACCTAACCTAACCCGGACCCAAGTCTGGAACGACAGAGAGATCCGAGCTGGAGCTACAGATGTGGAATGAACGTGCAAAAACTACTTATTCTATAACTGAACTGAATTTCTTTGTTGAGTCCCATTCAAAAGAGTGGCAGACTTTACATCTCAATCACTTAGAGTCTTCCTTCCCCAGGCCCCAGGGAGCAGGGAATTCATGTGGTGCTGGCATTTGTCCATGCTGCTGACTTCTACCAGGATTCCATTGCATAACCCGTCTCAGATTACTGAATAACAAGGGTTGCAACACTGCCTTTCGGGAACCTCCATGCCCCGTCTCTGCCCTCCGCCCTATTTCCATTTCCCACTCAGAAGCAAAGGAAATCACTCTCCCACTCCCACAGATGCTCTGGGCTGTGAAGCAACCGTAGTAACACTTCTTCTGCTCTTGTACCATATTGAGAGTCTAGGGTTTTGACACTCCCTAGGCCCATACTCAGGGAAAGGGCATAGGCCTCCTTTGTTCACGTTTTCTTCAACAAAGAAGGATAGAGGAGATATTAAAATGTAATTAATAACACAAATCTGATTGACTTATATATTGAGCTCTGTAGTCTGAAAACAGAAAGTATATACCTTTTGTGAAAGCTGTCCATGGAATATTCAGGAATTTACTGTATATGAGACAACAGAGAAATTATAAAATTTCCCCAAAGTAGAAATACTACAAAATAAAATACTCTGATCAAAATGGAAAAAAACAGATATTCATTACAAAACCAGAAAGAAGGAGGAGAAGAAGAAGAAGAAGAAGAAGAAGAAGAAGAAGAAGAAGAAAAAGAAGAAGAAGAAGATACTCTACCACACACAAAAATATTTTTTATTTAAAAAATATTTTAGTTTATTCATTTATTTTAAGAGGGAGAGAGCACAAGCATGGGAGGGGCAGAGAGAGAGAGAGAGAGAGAGAGAGAGAGAGAATTCCAAGCAGGCTCTGCACCATCAGGGCAGAGCCTGGTGTGGGGCTCAAACTCACAAACTGCAAGATCATGACCTGAGCCAAAACCAAGAGTCGGCCACTCAATCGACTGAGCCACCCAGGGACCCCTATTTTTTATTTTTTAAAGTCTATTTATTTATTTTGATAGAGACAGAGAAAGAGAGAGACAGAGAATCCCAAGCAGGCTCCACACAGAGTGCAGAGCCCAATGCGGGACACAAACCCATGAAAGCATGATGAGATCATGACCTGAACTGAAACCAAGAGTTGGACATTCAACCAACTGAGCCACCTAGGCGCCCCCAGAAATTTTTTTTAGGTTCATTTATTTATTTATTTATTTTGAGAGAGCTAGAGAGAGAGAGAGAAAGCATGAGTGGGGGAGGAGTAGAGAGGGAGAGAAAAATTCCAAGCAGGCTCTGTACTGTCAGCACAGAGCCCGATGCGGGGTTCAAACCCTTGAACTGTGAGATCATGACCTGAACTGAAACCAAGAGTCGAACATTTAATTGACTGAGCCACGCTGGCACCCCTCTACCACACAGAAATTTTAAAATTTTCTCTTAAACACTTGGATCGATGAGAAAAGGAAAACAAAAATTTTTAAATATATAGAGAAAACAGTCCCACAGATGAAAAGCTATATGACACATACCAGTGGGGGAATTCATGATCTTAAATATTTATATTAATGAACAGAAAAAAATAATATTTGGGATCCACATCCAGATGTTAAAAGGATAACAAACATATTTAAAGAAAGCATAAGGATAAAATGAATAAAAAGAAAAGCCAACATGAATACATGGACAGGTAAGGAGTACAGAAGCCAGACTGGAGGGAGGGAGGGAGTTGGAGGTGAGAGGGCAGTGAGGAACACAGGGAAGCTAAGTGACACTTCCAAATGCTTGGCTGGGAAAGGGAAGAAAGACACCAGGCAGCAACCACATGTGACAGCCTTAGCCAGAGACAGAAACACTAAATATTTTGACAGTAGAGCAAAAGGCAAGGATAGGTGCCAATGCAAGTCAAATTTAGAGAAATGAGTGGGAATCTGAGAGTTCACAGCTGGAAATTGTGTTTTTCCTGAAAATGAGAAGGGAAGTACATGTGTGTGAGATTCGAGGCAGAACCAACAGTCCATGAAAGGCAAAGACGAGGGAAAGACAGAATTATTAGGTATTTGCAAAGGCCCAGATAACTCGGTAGGAGTTTGGTCTTGGTAGGCGTTCAGTGTGATTTTTCTCCAGAAAATCTGAAAAGTCTGGGTAAGGGAGACGCGAAGACACGAAGTTGATATCATATTGGGATTTTCCTGGGCAGGTGGAATATAAGGTGAATGGGCAACAAAGTCGAGGAGACAGCCATCTACTTATTCATTCATTCAAAACACATTCATCAAGCACCTGTTACGTAAGATAATAGGCTAATATTGAAGAATATGGACTCTGGAGCTAAACTGCCTAGATTCAAAATCCTCCTCCACCATTTACAGGATATATCCTTGGACGAGTGATTTAATCTTTTTTTTTTTTTTTTTTTTTGCCCCCTGCAAAAAGTTCATGGTGTTAATGACCTACCTCACAGAGGTATTGAGAGGAGTAAATGAATTCAAATAAATAAGTTACTCAAAGTAAATAACTCCAAGAATTTAGAACAGCAATGTCCTTTCTGGCCACACCAGAGTAACAGATACTGGAATTGCCTTTCACCATAAAAACTACCAGACTGGACCGAATGTGTGACCCTGCTGTTTTCAGGGATTGGATAACAGACAGCACAGAACCGCAATCCCATGAAGTGAGCCCGAGCTTCATCAGCTCTCTGCCTGGGGACACTCTCTTGAGACGGTGAAATCCAAGAAGAGACCAGCAGTCCTGCTGAGCCGAGAAGGCCAAGATCCCAGTCTGGAGCTGCTGGAATGCGTGGGGCTGGCGCCAGGGAGGAGGGAGTCACATGGGTGGGGGGCCCAAAGTCCATGTGGGTGTGCATTCTTTTGCTACGGTTGCTACAACAAAATACCACAAACTGGGCGCCTTAAACAACAGAAACTTACTCTCTCACAGTTCCGGAGGCTGGAAGTCTGAGATCAAGGCGTCTAGCAGCGTTAGTCTGTTTTGAGGGCCATGAATGAGAATCTGTTCCGTATCTCTCCCCTGGTGTCTGGTGGTCGCCGTCAATCTTTGACATTCCTTGGCTCATAGATGCATCACCTTGAACTTTCCCTTCATCTTCCCATGGCTTTCTCTGTCCAGTTCCCCTTTTTAGAAGGACGCTGGTTACACTGGATTAAGACCCACCCTAATGGCTTCATTTTAATTAAACTACCTCTGTGACAACCCCATTTCCAAATAAAGGTCGTATTCTAGAGTACTGAGGGATTGAATTTCAATGTGTCTTTTGGGGGGAACACAATTTCACCCATACCAGGGGCTCCCTGTCAGTTTCTGTCAAGAACTGGACTGCACAGGCAAAGACAGAGACTTCATAAGAGACTGGTGGCTGAGGAGTCGAGTGCAGAACGGAAACACGAGTGGTCACAAGTGCTGGGAGTCATTGTTTCAGCCAGAGTAGAGACAGCCTCTCCTTGCCCCATTCAGATGCCAAACTAGAAAAGTTATGCTTTGGGAAGAAGGATCATGCCCTAGAATAAAGGCTACTTTAGATTTGCCCTAACAAACCCCTTGACAGGAGCAAGGAACGCTTCCAAGAGATTAATTGCCTGCCAAAAGAAAACACAACGCTCTTTAAAGGAAAACAACATAATCCAGTAATTTCCAATAGATCACCCACAATATCTAGCCTACGATAAAAACTTCCTACGTATTCCGAGAACCAGGAAAATGTTACCCATAAAAATAAAAGGATTCCATGGAAACAGACTGAGATCATCCGTATGATGAAATTAGTGGACCAGGACTTTAAGGCAGTTATGAAGAATGTGTTCAAGGAGTTAAACAAAAATACGGTCTTAATGAACAGCAAACAGGGAATCTCAACAGAGAAATGAAACTTCTGTTTTGTAAAGAAATTCTAGACTGAAAATACCATTTCTGAAGTGAGGAAACCACTGGGGGCTTTAACAGCAGATTGGAGATTGGCAGAAGTCAGAGCCCATAAACGTGACGACAGAGCCATAAAGTCTGTGTATAACCTTCAACTCCCCCCAAAAGTTACCTACTGGTAGCCTGCCGTTGACCAGAGGCCTTACTGTTAGTATAAACAGTCCATTCATTAACCCATATTTTGTATGTTATGTGTACTTACGGTGGAGCAAGCTGGAGAAACGAAAATGTGATGAAGAAAATCATAAGGAAGAGAAAACATATTTACAGCACTGTTCTGTAGTTATTGAAAAAAGTCACGTATAATGGACCCGTGCAGTTCAAACCCATGTTGTATGAGGATCAACTGTAATTACCCCTTTTCTCAACAAGTCAACAACATGGGCAGGGGTGGATCTGAGAGGAACAACAAACAGATGCAGTGTGTGGTCCTGGCTTGGCTCCTGATACAAACAGATCAACTCTAAAAAGTTATTTTTGAGGCAGTCAGGAAAATCTGAACATGGACCGAGTGATGATACTAAGGAATCACTGCTAATTTTTGAAGGCATATGAATGCCATTAAAGTAATACAAGAAAAATTCATTTAAAAAATGCATACATGGGGGGAGCCGCGGTGGCTCAGTGGGTTAAGCGTCCGACTCAATTTCAGCTCAGATCATGATCTCGTGGTTCGTGAGTTCAAGGCATGTGAGGCTCTGCACTGACAGCCTGGAGGCTGCTTAGGATTCTCTGGCTTCCTCTCTCTCTGCTCCTCCCCTGCTCAAGCTCTATCTCAAAATAAATAAACAAACTTAAAAAAATGCATACATTGAAGTAAACAGGCGGGGGAAGTGGCATAATGCCTGGGATTTTCTTTAAAATACTTCAGCAGAAACAAAGAAGAGAAAATGAAAGAAAAAGAAAGGAAGCCGAGAAGGACAGACAAAGCGAGCGACGTAAAATCCTGATAGTGTTGGATCTGGGTGACAGTTTTTCTGAGGGGTCCAATATTATCCTACTTTTGTGTATCTTCGAAACTTTTCAGTAAAACAAGTTTTCGACAAAGAACGAAAATTGTGTCTGGCACACGGTGTTATTTATGTAAGCATTTGTTCTCATAACAACAGCGTGGCAAGCGCCATTCTGAACGGCAGGGATGTGGTGGCAGAGACCAACGGGACCCTGGCTCTCACAGAGGCTCCATGGAGGAGAAACAGGACATGGACCAGGATGAGTAAACAAATAAAGAAGAGAATGTCAGATGGTGATAAATGTGATGAAAATCAACCTATAGACCGGAGGGTCAGGGAAGACCCCCTTAAGAGGCAATATTTGAGCGGAGACCTGAACTACACAAGAAGGAAGCGGCCAGGCAAAGATTGAAGGAACAGAGGGCTCTCGGCAGAGGGAACAGCACCTGCAAAGGTCTGCCCTGTCGGAGGGCAGAGGGAAGACAGTGAGGCTGGGTAGTGGTAGAAGGAAAGCGAAAGCAGACAGAGCAGAGAAGGAGACCTGGCCAGGTTATTTAGGACCTTCACCAGCAGCAAGGAGAGCTTGCCTAGAAAAACCGGAGGCCCCTTGCTAGGCCAGAACAGTTTGGGGAAATTCTTGCCTGCGGTAACCCGGAAGGCAGACCAAGCGCCTCCCGAGCACGGAGCGAGGAAAGAAGCAGGATGTTAGTGTGTTCTGGCTATTGGAGCTTTGTAGCAAGCTATTCCTGTCAAGGGATGAGTTCAGGGAAAAAAAAACGGCAAGTTTCCAAGAAGAAATGAAGGAAAATAGGGGAAATCCAGAAATTTGTGTTTTCTTGGGTAGACGTAAGCTCACTGCTTCTGTGCGCTACATTACAGGAAATAAGACTGGACAAGCCTTCAGGCAATAAAGGCTCATTATTTAAAACTCCCTTACAAAGGGATTTGGTTCCGTGGCAAACATCAATTAAGAGTGTTCCTTGGGGCCCCCCGGGTGGCTCAGTCGGTTGAGCGTCCGACTTCGGCTCAGGTCATGATCTCGCCGTTCGTGAGTTCGAACCCCGAGTCTGGCTCTGTGCTGATGGCTCAGAGCCTGGAGCCTGCTTCGGATTCTATGTCTCCCTCTCTCTCTGCCCCTCACCTTCTTGTGCTCTCTCTATCTCTCAAAAATAAATAAACATTAAAAAAATTTTTTTAATAAGAGTATTGCCTTTTCAGGGGTGCCTGGGTGGCTCAGGCAGTTAAACTTCAGGCTCTTGATCTTGGCTCAGGTCATGATCTCACGGGTTCATGGGTTTGAGCCCCACGTTGGGCTCTACACTGGCAGCACAGAGCCTGCTTGGGATTCTCTCTCTCCCTCTCTCTCTGCCCCTCCCTTGCTCATGTGCTCTCTCCCTCCCTTTCTCTCTCTCAAATACATAAATAAATAAACAGACACTTAAAAAAAAAGGTGTCACCTTTTCAGATGGCCCCAAGGTAGCCAACAGGAAGTGACAAGGAGGCTCAGATTTGAGGGAGAAAACAATTAATAGTAAGAATACTACTAATAAAAGCGTGTTTGACAGCTATGTCCAGAGAAGAACTGTAGGTGTGGTCACCAGCATGAGGCATGGATTGGAAGCAGAGGTCCGAAGCCTGTTGTTAAAGAAACTGAGTTGCCAAATACCCATGAACCCAGCCTAATAAAGCCTTGAACTGTGAGAGCTTAAAACCACACTCAGTCCCCCCAATTTATACAAGTGGGAATCAGGCTGGTGGTGAAACCATTGTCCCAAGGGAGGCCCCAGTTCAAGGACCTACTTTGGACGTGGCCAGGACAGATAGCAGTCAAAAAATACTCTCCCACAGGCTGGAGCCAGGAACTTCTGCCTGTGACAAGGGCACTTTTCCAAGACTGGAGATCCAAGGTCTAATTAAAGAACTTTTTCCACTACCAGGACAGGGAATCTTCACAGACGCCTGTGTGCTGGGGCTCCACCACCTCTGCACCAGGGACGTGTGTGCGCGCCATTCTTTTCATGGCCAAAGGTCATTTTTGCTGCAAAGGGCGCAAGGGGATTGGACACCATCTCCCCAAAATTCATGTCCACTCTAAGCTCGGAACATGACCTTACTTAGGGGCGCCTGGGCGGCTCAGTCAGTTAAGCATCCAGCTCGATTTCAGCTCAGGTCATGATCTCACTGTTCATGGGACAGAGCCATGCGTCTGGCTCTGTGCTGACAGTGCAGAGCCTGCTTGGGATTCTCTCTCTTGCTCTCTCTGCCCCTCCCCTGCTAACGCTCTCTCTCTCTCTCTCTCTCTCTCTCTCTCGAAATAAATAAATACACTAAAAAAAAAAAAAAAAAAAGAATATGACCTTACACGGAAATGGGGTCTTTGCCGGTGTGATGAAGGTGAGGACTGAAATGAGATCATACTGGATGAGGGTGGGCCCTAAATGGACAGAGACAGCAAACCACACAGAGAGACTCCTAGGAAAGGCCATGTGAAGACAGAGGCGGAGGTGCCGCACAGGCCAGGGAACACAGGAGCCAGCAGGAGCTGGAAGAGACCAGAAAAAACTCTCCCTAGAGTCTTCAGAGAGAATAAGTCCCTACCAACATCTTGGTTTCAGGTTTCTGGTTTCCACAACTGTGGGAGAATAAACTTCTGTTGGTTTAAGCCACCGAGTTGCCGTAATTTCTTATGCCAGCCTTAGGAATTGAATGCAGGGTGTCCTGCCCCTTAAAAACCTCTGTCCAGGGGTGCTCGGGTGGGTCAGTGGGTTTAGCGTCCCACTCTTGATTTCAGTTCAGGTCATGATCTCAACATTTCGTGGGTTTGAGTCCTGCATCAGGCTCTGCACTGCACTGCCCGTGAGGAGCCTACTTGGGATTCTCTTTCTCTCTCTCTCTCCCTCTCTGTCCCCTCCCTGAACATGGTCTCTCTCAAAATAAACTTAAAAAAAAAAAAAAGCCTCTGTCCAGCAATGGCGCAAACGACGCCTGTTCACACCTGACTGCTGGCCCTCAGTGACCTGGCCACCCCAAACTGCAAGGGAAATACAGTCTTAAATTTACACCAAGGGAAAGAAAGAAAACTGATGGCCACAGAAAGCACAGGTCACTAAATTTTTTCACATCACATAGGATAGACTCTTGTCATTAATTTTAGCCATAAACCTATACAGATAGCCCGCTCTGAGTTCACAGAGCTGACGGCAAGGACTGCACATCGTCCAGAGATCCCAAATTTTGAAACAGATCCAGACGACAGGAAGGAATTTTCCGCCATTTCTCTTTGGGGGTGAGTATATTCTCTGAGTGGGAAGAGGAGGGTAAACAGGATTTGGTGACGGCCAGATTGTGGCCGAAAGTGCTTGCTCTTCCCTGAAAATCAATCTGTCTGTCCTCTGGACAGAACTGGACTACATTTTCCAGTCTCCCTTGCGTTAGGTGTGGCCACGTGATTGAGTGCAATCCAATGGGGTGAGAGCAGGAGATCCATATACGTGTACATTTCTGGGCCAAGGCTTTAAAAAAGCCAGCAAGCCCTCTTCAAACTCTCTCTCCTCTCCTTCTGGACAGATGAGAAAGATGACTAGGCTTTGAGAGAAGGCAGAACCACAAGACATAGAGAACTCAGTGGAACACTCAAGACTGGAGATACAAACTGGGGAGTCATTAGCACATACTAAAAGCGATAGAAGTAGATTGACAAGGTAAGAGGTTCGAGGAAGCCTGTAGAGATAGCCGAATAGAATACCCCGAATTCCAGCAGAGGAAGAGGAAGGAGCTAGCCAGTGAGACTGAGAAGCAGCAGCTGGTGGGGTAGGGGAAAAACCAGTAGAGTGTTTCCAAAAGAATCCAGTTGTGTAGAAAGCTGAGAGAGCAAATAGGATAAAAATAGCCAAGTAGTTGTAGTTTGGAAGACGGAGCCACTGATGAGCTTGAGAAGACAAAGTCCATGGAGTAGCAGAAAAACACTCAGATCAAAAACTGTAAGAAAAATGGAAAAAAAAAAAAAGGTGTACACAGCTCTCTCTAGAATTTTGCTCTTTGAAGGAGGGGGGGTTGGATGGCAACCCAAGGGGACATGGAGTCAGGGAAAAGGGCTTGTTACACTGGGGGATGCTTGTAAGCTGATGGGAAGAATCTGGTGCAGAGGGAGACATGGATGCGGCAGAGAGAAGTTCCGGGAAAGAAGGTGCAGAGCTTGGAAAGACTGACAGGTGGAAACCCAGAGCCCAAGGGGAGGAGCTGACCTTCCATAGAAGGACTTTTCTCCTCTCCGCCTCTGTCTCTGCTGGGCTTCTCCATGGCCGGGATTAAAGATGGCCCCAGTCTCCTGAAGGCAGGCAGGCAGGCAGAAAGCTGGGCTAATGTGATGTTGTTCTTGGTGCTTATTTTCTTTTGTCGTCCCTGAGACTTCCAAGAAATCTAATTTAAATATTCCAGCCCGGTCTCTGCTGTGCTGTGGGGAATTAAGGGAAAGGTCAAGTACTGCTGCTTGGGATAGCGTATTAAGGAGGAATGCTAATTGGCAAGAGATTTCTGAGGATAAAGTGAATATTAATCAGGTCAAACTAGTGAGGTCCAACCTCGCGCCCCACCCCCACCCCCCACCCTACCCACTCCTGCATTCTGTGACTCCCTCCCTTCCCAAATAGGGATTTATTAGGGAAAATCCTTACCTTGATCAGACTAAGCTTCATGCATGCATTTCCCCATTGTCACCACCTGGTGTCGCTAGAAGCTCACTTAAGCCCAAACCATAGCTTGGGTGGTGGGAGAAACTCCCAGTGAAAATGCTGCTTTTTAAAGTGCTAAGCTGTGGTGTGGAGCCAGATGTATCCTTTGCTCTGAGGATTTTTACAGCTGTAAAGCCATAGAGTCAGAAATCTAGTGTTGGGAGGGGTATCACAAAGCATTTAGTTGCATCCCCTTGATGGCCGGAGGTGCCCGGAGACAGCTTCCTGCTGTCACCTCTCAGGTCCTCAGTGAGCCAGAGCTGGGCTCTCAGCTCCTGGCGCAACCCTTCCCTGGCCCGCCTGCTTCTCCCAGCAGCAAAGCTTGAGGAGCTGGATTCCGACCGAGGCTAACCTTCCCCCAGCGTAAGATGAGGCTCCGTGGACGCCTGGGGTTTGGACGATCGCACAGCAGCCTCCAATCCAGCCTCCTGGGGATGGGAGGAGTAGGAATGGGCATGACCAGTTGGCCAGTGGGGGGAAAGGTAGGAGAAAAAGAGTCAGGATTGAAAACTTGACTCAGGAGAACTTCTGGAAAGTCCACTTGAACTTCCTCCCAACGAGTTAAACCGTTCTTTCTCTGGTGTGAGTCTGGACCACATTCTCCCTTAATCCAGCCCAACCTGGTGTAGCAGGGGACCCAAAGAACCAAAGCCGCTTAGAAGAGGACACCCCTTCCCAGCGCCTTTCCAGACCTTCCAAATCGTCCGAAGTGGCTGCAGCCAGCACCCACTAGGTGGCGACAGAGTCCCAGCAATGCCAGCAGAGGACTCCACTCCTGAGTCCTGGCCATGGGGGCTCCTGCCCTGGAAAAGACCATCTAGGCCAGCAGCTCCCCTCCCATGCCAGCCCGGAGCCTGCCCCCCTCCCCTGCATGTATGACTTTCATTTTTATAGCACCATGGTTTTTAGAAAGCTGATTCGCAGGACTTCTTCCAGCTGAGGACTGTCCTGAGGGTCGAAGGGGCACGTTACTGTACCTCACCTAACAGTTGACAAAATGGACCTTTGAGCAGTTCTCAGTTGCAGTCAAGGTCAACCAGTGAATGGCAGAGCTGGCCTCAGACCCAGGGCCTCTTGACTCTGAACCCCCTCTCCTTTCTGCCAGAGCCCCACCACCCCTCTCCCTGAGGGGGTCCAGCACACCAGCCACCTTGCTATTTCAAGGTGCTTGGGTGCTTGATTCCACGGGTCCGTATGCTGCACCCTGATGGTGCCCATCTGGTCTTCAGAACACTGCCATGCCCAAGGTCAGGGCCCGGATCTGCCTCAGGGGACTTGAGGGCACGCAGAGACACAGGCAGTGCTGGCCAGCTCGGCCACGGCCACGGCTGTCCCAGAACAAGAGAACGGGCAGATGCTACCCGTGGAAGCCCACAGCTGGCCTGTGCTCCCCAGAATTGCCCCATGTGAGGCCTGGAGGGAGCTGGGGGGTGGGGTGGCTAAGGTCTGCTGGGAGAGGCTGCCCAGAATGAAGAAAAGGCTCTAGTGCCCATGTTTCCAGCAAATTCTGGGCGAGCAGGTGAATGAATGAGGCAGAAAAGGCTGGGAGACAGAGGTTTTGATTCAACGGGCTTCCTTCCGCATGGCAAACAGTGGAAACTGGGAGAACATCACGTAAAGGGAAATGTCAGATGGGGGCGGGGGGCTGGGAGTCAGGGGGGACATCTGATGGGGGGACACCTGGACAGGCAGCATGCCGGAGGGTTAAGAACAAGGCTGTTGGACTGACAAGTCTTGGCTTCAAGCCCCACCTTCACCACCGACAACTGGAGTCACAGCCTCAGTTTACCCATCTGCTCAACGCAGCCAGGGCTCAGCACCTCGTGGGAGTTGGGAAAGCCCAAGGGGGGCTCCCGAGAGGCCCATCAACGGAAGAAGATCCCTGTGCAGGGGAGCCGGGCTGTGATGCGGGCTGCTCTCAGAGGAGTCAGACCCAGCAAGGAGCCCCCGGGCCTGGGAGGGCGCGTGGACAAAGGCAATTGTTCGCACTGTTGTCTGGCCCCGGGGATGCCATGAGGGTGGCAGATTTGGGGGCTCCCGTGCCAGGCTGCATCTCTGCACCCCTGCCTCCCCGGGGAAGGGCGGGATGCAGAGAAACAGGGCGCAGCCAGCGGGCCTACAGTTGGGAGCGGCGGAGAGCTGCGGCTTTGCTATTAATGTAGTCGGTAAATAAATAAAGGAGGGCTTAAGCTTAGTGTACAGCAATCAGTTTGGAGCTACAGGGTAATTAGCCCTGCAGGGGGTGGCAGGGCTGCCGAGTCAGGTTTAAATGAGTGAGTTCACTTTCACTGAGGCACCCCCCCCCCGAGAGGGGAGCACACAGCCCGGAGAGGAGCCCGCCCTCCCCCAGCGCCGGGGAGCAGGTGTCGACGTGCACACACACCCAGCGCTGGCCGGGCAGCGCTCTGCCTGTGGGGCGCCGCTGTCCTGGGCTTGGGGACATGCACAGGCACTCGGCAAACAGTTCAGGTGGCCGTGAACAGGCGTGGGCGGCTGTGAGAGGAAGCGGGAGCCTCTCTGCGGAGGCCTCGGGGTGGCCCGTGGGGGGCCCGCACGGACACAGGCTGCGCACCTGCTTTCCGGTTTCATGCGACCCTGTCAGCTGCAACCTCAGCGCCTGATGCTAACTGCCCCCCACCTCCCTTCCTTCTGTCTCTCATCGTTTCTCCAACCAAGATTCATCGGGGGCCCACCGCGTGCCAGCCAGCGTCGGGCTCTGGGACTGTGAAGACGTAGATATTCAACACGCAGTTCCTACCTGCCAGGAACTTAACGTTGGGCTCATGGGGACGGTAAAGAAAGCGGGTGACCACAGGCGCGCCTGGGTGGCTCCGTTAAGCCTCCGACTCTGAATTTCGGCTTAGGTCGTGATGTCACGGTTCGGGAGCTGGAGCCCTGTGTTGGACTGTGTGCTGACAACGCGGAGCCTGCTTGGGATTCTCTCTCTCTCTCCCTCTTTCTGTCCCTCCCCTACTCTCTTTCTCTCTCTCAAAATAAACAAACATAAAAAAAGAAAGCAAGCGGGTGATTAGAGCGCACTACAACAAACGGTCCCATAGAGAGGGACCGGGAAAGGTTTCCTGAAGAGGTTGGGTTTGAGCTGAGGCGTGACAAGGAGACAATGAGGCAGCCAGACCGGAGGGAGGGGAGTGGGCGTCAGTACAGGTCCCCAAGAGCAAAGAGCATGTGCAAAGGCCCACAGGGGAACGCAGTCTAGTGTCCTCCAGGAACCACCTGCGGTCCAGGTGTCTGGGGCATAGAGTGGGGGCAGCTGCAGAATGTGGGGGTCCTCCGGAGACAAGGCTGGGGTGGTGAGCACGGGGCTCTGTCACTGAAGGTCTGTTAAGCCTTGTTAGGGAGTTTGAATTCCACCCGAAGAGTCCTCATCAGGGACTTTAATCAAAGGAGTGACATGATGCTATCTGTCTGCATCTTTGGAAAATCTCTCCGGGCTGCCACACATCAGCACATGGGATGGAGCAGAGGGAGGCAGGGCACCTGGGGTCAGTCCTCCTCTGCCCTCTCCCCTTCCTGGTGGGAGGAGCGAGGGGCTCCCCAGGCTGCCGGGTGGGGAGAGCTGGACACAGACGGCCTGGCTTCGCACTTGGCTCGCCATCTGCCTCTTCTCACCCGCCACAACGTGCCTGAGTCTTCAGCAAGGCTGCCCGGCTCTGGGTCTCCGCTCTCCCACCTTTGGGGGGGGGGGCGGGGTGGAGCACAGCCCCTCAGAGCTGGAAAGACGCTGTTAGGGGCGGAGATGCTGTGACCCACGTGCCTACCTGAACCACAGTGGCCTCGGCGGGGAAGGGACACCGCATGTGCATCGGGGGCGCCCACTCATGTCCTTGGAAACACATTCGGGAGGGACGTAGCCCCTCCCTCGGCTGCCTGGCCCCTCTTCTGACCCCAGCAGAGCGCCCCCGCGGCCAGCGCCTTCCTGGAGGAGGCGGCCCACTGCTGCAGGCCGGGGCAGAGGGCAGCGGGGCCGGGCTGGCAGGGGCGGGAGGGTGGGGACCGAGTCAGGCCCCAGAGCGTTCTCAGGCTGGCCGGGCCAGGGCCCCTTTCTCTCCATGAGATCATATCTGGGTCAAAGAGCATGTAAAGCAGGCAGACCCCAGCGGCCACACAAAGCCCATTCAGCCCAGCCCTATTCACTTACCTCCTCTCCCCCAGAGCCCACACCACAGCGACCCCAGCGCAGCGCCTAAGCCCCGGCTTTGATGTCCAAGAACAGAAAACGGCATTAAATGTTGTTTTAAAGAGGGAGTGCTCGCTGCCCTCCCATCTGTCAAGAGAAAGCTGAGGTCCGAGGGGGAGGGGCGTGGGGGAAGGGCGGGAGGCCTGGGGGACCTCAGAGAGGGGACCCAAAGAAGAAAGGGACGCATGCCGAGGAACTGGGGGCAGAGGCTCAAAATCAAACCAAATGTAGTTTTGGCCAAGGCCCGTTTTCCAAGACGAGCAACATGGGGAGAGGAAAAAGATTGTGGGACCAAGAGACACAAAGGCCAGGAGAAACCACACACACACAAATAAGTAATGCGAGAAGACCAGGTTAGAGGAATAAAGAGATGATGGGAAAGAACAATGAAAGGGCAGAGCAGAGAGAAAAGGAGAGAAGAAAGTAGAGGAGCCAAGTGGTAAAGGCAGGGGCAGCGGTGCCCTGCTGTGTCCCTTGCTCCGCTGGGGTCATCAGGCCGTCCCAGGTAAGCGTGGTTCCCGGTGGCTCTCTGCTGGCAGACCTTGGGCCCCGCAGAGTTGAAAGGTGCCCCTTCCAGTCCATGCCCAGAGCAGGCAAGGTTAGGCAAAGAGCCAGGCCTTCCGAGCAGGGTGTGGTGCGGGGAGGGGGTCCGGTGGCCCCGAGGCTTGGCCCTGGTCTCACACCCCGCGTGGCGCCACTGCATCCCTACGTCCAGGCAAGGGGACAGATGATTTGGGCTGGAGCCAGACAGGTAGGATGACCTCCAGCAGAGGTGCTAGTCCAGTGCATCTGGGAATCGGTGGGGCTGGTGTAACAACTCGAGGGGCAAGGCTGCCGTCCCCAGGGAGAGGAAGGAAGAAACACCCGGAGGAGCAGCCTCCGGCCGGGCACAGGGCGAGGACATGGGAGGCAGTCATCCCCATCGAGTTTCGTGGGAATGTTTTCTGTTAGTGGTGATGTCGGGTTCGCGCCCCAGCTCCCACCTGCTCCCCCGTTCCCATCTCCTCTTTCTCCACGCCGCGTGGCTACCACACACCCAGGGCCCTTGAACGGCGTGGTAGCTTCCTGAGAAATGTCGGGGAGAAGTTGACAGTGTCTCTCACGAAGACCAGACCGGAGGGAGCACTGCCTGTCGAGTCCTGGGAGAAAGCAAACCTTGACTAGGCATCAGGAGATCCGGATGCAAGTTCCGCCCCGGGCACTCAGCAGCTGCGCGACCCGAGCCAGTTCTAACACCAGCCAGGGGATTCGGGCTCTGTGGCTCATGGGGATGTCCGCTCCCTGAGGACAGGGGCTCTGTCTCCCCAGAGCTGACAGCAGTAACTGATCCGAGCTACTGCGTGAACGTCCATGTTGAAGAAATAAATGGGCAAGTGCGGGCTCCAAACACTGTTCCAAGGATCAAATATAGTGGATTTAATGCTATTTTTAAAATAAGAAGTATTAGAACAATGCATTGCCTTGAAAATATGGCATAAGAGGCCACAGAAATCCACCAGAAGTTTCTCTTCCCCCAGCCGCAGCCAGAAATCTCAGTTCCTCCAGTGTCAACCACCCCAGAAACGTCAGAAAAAACAAAGCAGCTTTTTTTTTTTTTTAAAAAAAGGGGACACTTCAAGCCAGAGACAACTGAATTAACTTTATTCTCTTCTAACTGCAGATTCAAGGTATACAACTGAACATTGCTATTTTTCTTATGAGACTTATAAATAAAAATACAAAAAATGTTCACTACAAAAAAATCTACTGTTAGTAGGATGTAAAAAATATTCTCTTTGCTATAGAAGGCACAAACTTCACTTAGTGACACATGGAGAGAGAAAAAAACCTGCAGCAGTAAATTCATTTTTTTCTTTTTTCTTCTTTTTTTCCTTTTTAAATCTTGTCAGAAACACTGAGATTACAAAGAAACGCATCAATCTACACGGAACGAAGGCAGATGCGGAAAGCTGCGATCAGGACCGCACTGACATTGGGTGAAGGGGGACTAGACCACTTAGGGACTGGCAAGCAGGGCTGGGGCTGGGCGGGGGGCAAAGGGGGCGGGGGCAGGGGACGGGGAGGGGGGAGGAGGGAGGGGGAGGGGGCGGGGGGGAGAGAGATTTGTACAAAAAAAAAAAAAAAAAAAAAGGTAACCGGTAAAATTGAAGAAACAAAATTGGGCAGCCTCCTAAAATTAGGCTAAGAGGAGGTGCTGAGGTAGACATGAACTAGAACGTCAATTAATTAAAAACACGGATTCTGTAATACAGAGCGATAGGACTGGCACTTGCGCTGTCACCACAGAAGACAAGCCACAAAAACAAACAAGTAACAAAACGAAACATAATACCCAAACCAAAAGGCTTAGTTTTGCTTGGTCCAGCAGGGCAGCGGGGGCCCCCAGTGCTATAATTTACATACATATATATATATATTTATCTTTATATATATGGGTCGGATGTCCTGGCACACCACCACGGCTTCTTAACCTCACAAGGATCATGCATCACACTACGTGAACAAAGCCTACGACACACACCAGGAGGCTGGTACCCTGTCTGCAAAGTGGGGCCGCCAAGGACCCAGGGAGGCAGGGCTGCCAGCCAACAGGCCTTCGGGGCCTGCACCCCTCTCTCCCCACCCTCTTCCCCTGACCCAACCTCCCTGGTCCGTCTTGCACCCCTCTCCCGGCTGGCCCTGCCTCCTCCTCCACCCACGAGCGCCACTGAGCAGGGCCAGTCTGGCCTTCTTTCCTCCTACTGGCCCATCCAGGTAAGTGCCGCCACGAAACTCCGGGAAGGAGGAAACCAGATGGAAGTGGAAAACGATCGGACGCAGGCCTAGGAACCATGAGCAGCGTCTGATCTTTTCTCTGCTTTTCCAACACGTGGCGCCCCAGCTTTCACTCTTACTGGACTTGCTGGGGACTCTCCGCAATCTCCTCCTGCCCCGCCAGCCCCGTGCACGAGGTCCAGGGGCCGCCCCGCCACTGCTCACTCCCCTGTACGGAGGTATAAGCCGAATGGCCCCCCTTCTCCAGGGCCCTAACACCCCTGCGACCGGCTGTCCCAACAGCCTCCAGAAGGGTTCCATACACTTGTGAAAAATTGCAGCAAATACTGTGTTTTTTTTTCTACACATGGAGAAACGTTCAGGCACAAAGACCACACAAGCCTGCGTTGCATCCCTGGATTGTACTGAATCACTGGGGCCCCCAGCCTCCCTACCCACCCCTGCACCCCAGATCTACCTTCCCCACATCCGTGGCCTCCTCCAAAGCAGCCCAAAGCAGCAATGATATTTACTATTTTATATCTCTCTCTGGCTATATATATATATATCTATATATTTGTCTATCCTATATACACATAGGATTTTAATGCTTTGAATGAGTGAAGGAGTGATAGGGAAAGAGCACATGATGGGTAAATGTCACCAAAAGCATTAAGGGACACGCCCGTAGGAGCTGAACGCTAGAAAGGGACCATGAAGCTCGGACTTTCCCGGCCGGAGAAGTTTCGCTATGCTGGGTAAGGCAGTAGCAGGGACGGTCATCAGCGGTACCACAGCTAAAGGCAGCAGGTGGCCAAGGGGCCAGATGGCAGAATGAAGGGGGAAGTAGGAACACTGTGTTCTCACCTGGGGAGACAGCACCCTCTGCCCTCCTAAGTCTCCCCAGCCCCCTTTACATATCGAAGGACTCCAGATAATTTTTGACCTTCGCCTTGGCAAGGACAGAATTATTTCATCTTTGTGAGTAGAAACCTAACAGAGAGGCATGTTGTACTCTCTTCCGGGTGTCGAGGCTTCATGGGGGTGGGGGTAGCAAAGTCAACACAGGCGTCTCCATTCAGTATCCTTCAGAAGTCCCCCCTGCCCCGACCCTCTGTCTACTTCCCCGCTAGGGTCCCTCAGGGATGGCGGGGGAAGACAGGTGCTCATTTAGTACCGTCCGATGCTGCAACACCAGATTACAACAACACTGCATGATTGAACACACAACCACACACAAAAAGCACACGCACGCATGTGCGCGCACATACACACACACGCACACACAGGGATATTTTGGTGGTGGTGGTGGATTTTTTTGTCTTTTTTCTTTCCTATTCACATTACAAAAGGAAAGGGCAAGGTCTGTAGAACTGACGAAGGAACTAACAAACATTACAAAAATATTACAATTTGTAAATATTAGCTCAACCCTCTCAGCGTTTATGAACAGGGCAGGAGACCCAGGCTGCGTGGGAAGGGTGGGGGCGAGTGAGAGGTGTCAGCTAGGTCTATGGAATAGTTTTTTTTTTTCTCCCTTCCCCACCGAAGTTGTGTGAGATCTCGCCGTTAAAATACCGTTTTGGGGGGTCTACAGACCCCCCCCGAGGGCCACAGCGCCCCTGCTTCCCAGGCTGGGGGAGGAAGCGTAGTACATAAACATTTCTTACAGACCGCCCCTCCCCCAGCTGATGCCCCTCTTTTCACATTATCAACCAACTGCTCTAGTCACATAGTTCAAGTTTCACTTTTTTTGTCCTTTCCAAAGCACTAAGTCATTATGACAGTTGCAAAACAGCATCCTCCCTACCTCATCATCCCTGACCGACAGTCTAGGGACACAGTCCCTCCCAAGTTCAGATCCCCCCCCAACACACAATGTTTAAGGCCTTCAGATTTGGCGGGCGAGATTGCAGGGGAGGGCAGGAGGGACGGGGTCGAGGGAGGGGGAGGTGGTCACAGCAGCACCCGTCCCTCGGACTTCCCCAGAGCCCTCCCAGCCCTTCTCCCCAAAACCGTTTCCCCGAAACCACTTTTAAAACCCTAAGATAAAAACGCAGCCACAACTTTCTCAGAGAGAGAAAGGAAAGAAAAAAAATAAACAAACAAACAAACTCTTAAAAATAAAGCGTGAGATGCAACGGAGGGCCCATCCCAAAGCGAACCAAATATTGCAAATGTGCTTTCCAAAATTCAGGGTGGGGAGGCTGGGGGGGGGGAAGGAGGGAAACAGAGCAGCAGAAAAGGAGGCAGGAAGGGAACGAAAGAACAACTGGAGGAACATAGGAGGTAGCTTTTAGAAAAACAACACCCCTACCCTAACGAACAGAACAGAGGCTGGGCTCGTCCCCACGCCAGCCCTGCAAAAGAGACCCATTTTGGCAATGATAACACACACAGAGGTGGGGCCACACAGTTGCAGGGATCTGAGTAATACAGGCCCCCAGACCCAAAGGAGCCAGCAAATTCTAAGAAGGGTAGGCATCTTCTCCAGAGTGCTTTGGGCTAAACCCTTGCTGGGCGCAGAGGACTCCGGGGGCTCTGGGCAGGGCCAACGGTGACTCCAGAGTGCCCCTGACACACCCTCCCTTCTGCCCACCTTCCGCCGACCCCGGCTCTCACGTTCAGATCCTGAGTACTTCACTCCGTCCGTCCAGATCCGTCCAGCTGGGATGGCAAAGGGCCGTGGCCAGCTGAAGTCTACTAAACCAACTATTACTTTATACAAGAAACAGAAAAGAAATGTCCTCCCCATTCCTCCAACCCCCAACCGAAAAAGAGATACAGGGGTTAAAAAAGCTCATGAGGTCACAAAAAACTGAGGTAATTCAAGTACAATGTGCTAACAAGGGAACAGGGGACACAGAAAAGAAGCAAAACATTAACACAAGGGCCAAAGCGCTTTCAACTCCTCTTCCTCCTCTCCTTCCTCCTCCCTGTGGACTGGGGGGGGGGGGTGGTTTGCCCTGAGAGCCAGGAACTCTGTGCTGCTCTCTGGACCAGGGCTGGGGTCCCCACCCCTCGCCAGCTAGCCCAACCCCTGGGCAGGGCGTCCCCTTCTCCAGGTATAGGGCACATCTTCCCCTCGGACAACGAGCCCTTTCATGGACGCCTTCTCCTAGGGCCTGAAACAGGGGTGGAAGGGATTGGTGTGGGTTTGCTTGGTGGGACGGTGTATGGTTAGTTATGTTTTCCCATTTTGGAAGCGAAAGCAGCTCAGCAGGAACCTCGCTCATGACAGGGCTTGACGCGGGTGGGGTACTCCATTTATTTTGTGTTCTCAGAAAGCGGAGGGTGGGGTGGGGGGGTGCTCTGGAGTCCAATGCAGCTTCCCAGCTAGGGAGCCAAGCCAGGAGGAAGGCGCCACCTGATGCATGAGGGGCTGGACACCCCTGCACTTGGGAGGGGCCTCTTGGAGGCAGGGAGCAAGGAGCTGGGGGAGGGGCAAGCGCCACAAGGCTACTGAACACTTTGAGGGGACCCCCCTTGTGGCAGAGCTGGGGGGGCAACAGATGAACTGAGTGGCGGGGAGGGAAGGGGAGCCCCTCCCATCCCACTCTGCCCCCAGCAAACCAGAGCTGCCATGTGACCATCGACTAGTGACCGTGACCTGGCCCAGCCCCACCACCTGCAGGCCCCCTCCCTCTGAGGAGGGCGACAGGCAAAGATTGTTTGGCTCGGACCACAGCACCCCTCACCCCCCCTCCGTAGCACCCACTTCTGGATGCAAAAGGAGGGTCTGGGTGGAGGGAAGAGAAAAATATGCCACCAAGTGAGCTAAACAAACCATGCCCACCCCCAACCCAAGAAAATGAGCCGACCTCCAGCCAGGGAGGAGGGACAGAGGCCCCCAGGGAGGGGAGGTGTCCGGGCATCCAGGTCACTTGGGCCCCAGAGAGAGTCTGAGGCCAGACAGCTATCAGGTTTCCTTTTTCTTCTCTCTTTTTTCCTTTTTTTTCTATATTCTTTTTTTTCTTTTTCTTTTTTTTTTTTCACAGTCCTTCCTCGACTTCATCCTGCTCTAACTCTTCCTCCCGGCTGCCCGCTCCCCCGCCACTGCCGCGGTCTTGCTTCACACGTAGCACAGATAAAGGTACGTCTTCTCTATCCTCCAGTCGGGCGGGATCTCCTCAGGCTTGTGGCCCTTCATGTGCTTCTGCATAGAGGAGAGGCTGGGGCAGTACTCCGTGCAGATGGTGCACTGGTAGGGGGAGGCGCCGTTGTGCGTGCGCAGGTGCTTAATCATGGCCGAGTAGTCCCGGGAGCGCTGGTGGCACAGCTTACACTCGAAGGGCTTCTCACCTGTGGGGGGAGGGCGGGAGAGAGCCAGGACACAGGGAGAGGGCTGTGAGGGTCTCCACAGGGCTGCTCTGGGCCCTCGCTCCACACCCAGGCTTTCAGGAGACTTCGGCTCCTCTAGCTTAGCCAACTCCCACTAGAACTTTCTGCGATGACAGATGTACCATCCAATATGGTAGCCACTCACTGGTCACACAGAGCTACGGAGCACCTGAAGCGTGGATGCATCATCCAAGATGGTAGCCATTGGCCACAGAGAGCTACTGAGCACCTAAAGCCTGGATGCACCATCCAATATGGTAGCCATTGGCCACAGAGAGCTACTGAGCACCTGAAGCGTGGATGCACCATCCAATATAGTAGCCACTGGTTAAACAAAGTTACTGAGCACCTGAAGCATGGATGCACCATCCAATATGGTAGCCATTGGCCACAGAGAGCTACTGAGCACCTGAAGTGTGGCTAGTGCCTCTAGAACTGCATGCTCAGTAGCTCTGAGGGACTCCATGGTTGTGCATTCCACCAGCCACATGGAGCAAGGGACTGCGCTGTTGCTAAGCACACCCTTAGCCCTGCCTTATTCTGCTTAACCCTCCCAAAGGTCCAGAATCTTCCCTTCCAAAGAAAGGACATGGGGGTCTAGAGAAGCGGCAGTGAGGCCCTGAAAGTCCTTGGGGATGTTCCTTCCAGGGGAACAAGGCAATAGAGTTCTTTGGAGGCTACAGCTGGTGGGGAGGAAGGGGATGAAAGTGAGGGAATCCTGTCCTTCAAATGTGCTCCATTTGGGACGCCTACTCCTCTAAAGCTCCAAGCAGGTGCCCTGGACCCTGCCTTCCCAGTGGGGCTACAGTGGGGGGAGGGACAGAGAGCCTGGGAGGGCCCGGCCCCACCCCAGCTGCTGCCCAGCCTCCTCCCAGTTAGAGTCCCCTGGAGCTGAGCAGAGGGTGTGAGGGAACCTTGTTTCGATACAGTAATTAACTGGCCAGCCATCTCGCTATCGATACTCCTCTGTGCAGAGGCCCCAGCAAATAATGAAGTAATGAACAGCCAAAGTGATCTAACTATCGACCTGCTATTTACAATAGTCACCACCAATGCATTTAATGATCCGCTCGCCAGGTCACATCCCCAGCTGGGGGCTAAGGAAGCCCCAGGGCTCTGGAAAATGCCGGGAGGGACTCGAGCTGTCAGCAGTAAGCACCCTACCCGAGGCTCTCCTTGTGGCCCAGGCTGGAGGTGAGAACGCATGGCTGTGACAGCACGCATCCCCTCCCTGTTGCCTCCTTCCCCACCCCCCGCCCCCACCCACAGAAGCATATTCTCCCCTCAGCCAGCACGCCCTGTCTGCAGTCACCTCTGCCCTGTCAGACGGCTGCTTCCCCTGATCAAAGGAGAGGCTTCCAAGTTTGCCAGATTCCACCCCGTTCCACTACCTGGTATCCTCATGGGAAGTCCTTCTGAATATCCACCTTCCCCCCAACCTGCCATGCGCTGCTGGTAAACGGCTAACAACAGGGCTCTTCTGAAAGGCCGGATTTCGTAGCGGTGGCCCACGGCCGTGTTGGGACCACTCCAACCCCGGTTGCTTTTAAGCGAAAGAGGTGATGTCACTGCGCTTGGGGACAGACGTGCAAGTTGGGCTTTCACGGGCTGGTGCGGGCCCGCTCCGGCCTTCCACTGCCCCCAAATCTGGCAATTCTGGCCACCAGAGCCACGTCCACTCATTCTGTCCTTAGACCCCACCTCTGATCGTTCCATAAAAAGGCACGTGAAGGCCCTGTGAGATGCTAAAATGTTTTTATGTGAAGAGGGGTTCGTAATCACACCTGTCCCTCTGATTTCTGAAAGGAACTCAATCCGACAGCGTCCCAGCCCTCATCCTAAAGAGGCTCAGGGCCCCGCCCCCCAGTTCTTACTCTAACCCCCAGGAACAAGAAACCATCCCAGCCTCTACTTCTCAGTAAGCAGGCCAACTTGGCCCCAAATCGGGACTCACGGACAGACGTCATCTTGCACGTCATCTGCGAGCCGTCAGTACGGATGCCTGGAAGGCCAGTCTGGGCCCCTGGAGAGCGTGCTGTGATCGACCAGCAATGTCTGCCTTGGCCTTGACCTGGGAGGTGGCACCTGGGCCACCGTGCTAAACCTTCACTAGAGCCACGTTCCAGTCTTGGGGTAAGCCTTGGACCATCCTCTCCCAGGATGCCCCGGAGAGCCACCTGCCCCCTCCCCCTCCCCCGGGTCCCTGCCCCAGCTCAGGTGCCCTCACCCGTCTTCAGTACCTGTGTGCACCCTATAGTGCGTCTCCAGCTGGTGCTTGAGGCTAAACTTCTTGCCGCAGCCATTGCACTCATAGGGTTTCTCGCCCGTGTGGATGCGTTTGTGGCTCTTGAGCGTGCTCTCGTCCCGGAAGCAGCTGCCACAGAACTCACACTCGTAGGGGTGGTCGCCTGTGGGGACAAGGGGCTGGATCAGGGCCTTGCCTCTCCCTGCCCTCTCTGTAGGAGGCGGCAAGCCACATTCAGTGCGCCAGGAGACCGGCTGCATTCACCACCATTCTCCGAAGACCACGGAAGACCATGGAAGGACGCGTGGCCCCCTCCGGCTCCCAACGTGGACAGTGTGTTCGGCCATGTCTGTACTTTACTGTGGCCCCTCGGTTGCCCAGGGGCCGGTCTCTGGAAGAGAGAGCCCGTTTGGTTCAGGGATGAACACTGATCACCAGAAGGCAGGCCCCCACAAAGGGAAAGCAGACCTGCGGGCTTTGAAACCTTGCCCCCCAGCTCCTAATGCTCCCTTCTCTTCCTGTCCTGTAGGCCAGGGGCAAAAGCCATTTTAGCCTGACTCCCTTCTCCTCAATAAAAACATCCCTCCAATTTGAGGAACAACTAGATCACATTGTACTCTGCTCTCTCCCTCCTCCTCAGTCTCAGCACCTATGCTCTCTGCTTGATTTCTTCTCTTCTCTACAGCAAACTCCTAGTCATCCTTCAAAGCCCAGCTCACGCATCACCATGGTGTGGAAGATTCCCTGCAGCCACCCCCCTCCAGGCAAACCGAGCCACTTTCTTTCTTCTGTCCCAAAAGACAAGAAATGTCTAGCATTTTGTTATTTTAGCAGCAGTACAGTTTTTATGGAACTTTCTAATGGAAACGGTCCCATCTGTCGAGGGCCCGCTCCCGTGCTAAGAACGTCACACGCCTCGTACCATGTCGTCATTGGGATAACCTGCCAAGAAACACAGGATTCTCACTGGACAGATGAGAAGAACGAGAAGCTGAGAGGTTGATGGTGTCTGAGGTCAAACGGCCTGTGAGCGGCTGAGTCAGGATTCAGACCTGGTTCCAAGAGTGTGGACCCGTGATACTCATCGGACTGCTAAGTGACACGCTGCACTGGGTGTCCCGTCATGGCCACGGTGCCTTGGGGCTGGAAGCCCTTCCAGGGTAAGAAGGGAGCCCCGTGCATCCCTGCTGCCGCGGAGCACAGCCCTGGGGCACCCCGAGCGGACGGCGCTCAGGGGATGGTGCGTAGATAAAGCTGAACCAGCTCTTTCCACCCAGCGGGGGGAAGGTGTCATTCCCCGGCCTCCACCCAGCGCGGGGGTGTCATTCCCCGGCCTGGAATCGGTACCCAATCAGCCTCCCTTCCTGGGCTTTCCACTCTTCAGTCCCCTGGAGGCTGAGAGGCCGGGGTGTGGGGATGCACCACCTTTTGCTCTGTACCACCCGAAGTGGGGGCTCCGGGGGCTGAAAGGTGAGGACTTCAGCTACTTATTTATTACAGGAGTGAAGGCACAGACAATAAAGATAGATTGATCACCCCAGACTTTGTTCATGAATATTTAAATATCGCTGATTCGTCTTGTCACTGTAATTACAATTTCTCTGGGCTGCATCGCCAACAACCACAGTTTATGGTAAAGAATGGCCCACTGTATTTCACTCGTCCCTCTGCAGATGCAGGAGGCTGCCGACCGTGTAATGTCCTCTGCATTTCATACATTTTCTTCAGCTGCTGAAGGTTTAAGTCATCCACAATGACCTACGTTTTTTCATTATCCCCATGTCAAACCGCACTCGTGCCTGGGCATAAATTGTCCTCCTCGTTATAGACTCGCATGCCTGTGCCTTCACTTCCTCTTTAAAATGATATTTTACTCTCTTGTCTCTCTCCTCCTCAGGCCGCTAACCAACCCCCCTCCCCTCTCCAACGCCGGCCCTGCGCCCACATAAATTCTCATCTCCTCTGATGGCGCTGAAGGGTTTTTAGGGCTCTGTGGGGAGTGGATGCTGGGGTCTGCTCACCGCAGGCTCTCTCCCTACAAGAAGCCGTCGAGGGGGAGTTGGGGGGGAGAGCGCTCCCACGAGGCGTGGGACAGGAGAAGGCCCAGGAGCAGAGCCAGCCCTCGACACCCGGTCTTCCCAATCTGCGGGGCCCGGGCCTGGCCCAGGGGCACGCGCGGATCTGGGCACGGACCGATTCCTGGGGTTCCCGGCACCTGTCTGCCCCCTGGCCGCCAGGCTTGTGCAGACCACCCGGTCCCCAGCTGCCAGCCCCACCAAACCCAAGGGGAGCAGGGGTCCGTGCGCATCCCGGTCCTAATTAGTTGCGTGTCTGTCGGGGTGAGGGTCAGTGTGTGCGGGCCTGTGCCGTCGCGCCGCTCTCCCCCGCGCAGACGTCTGCACACACAGCCACCCCCCGCCGTCTGACATCCGACTCCCCCTCCTTGCCGAGTTGGCAACGATAACGACTTTAATCAAGGATTCAGTATCCTCATTAAGATATAAATAAATAAATAAAGCAAGGGCCACGTGAGACTTCAGCAAGAGCCGGTAATTAAAACATACATCGGCAGCCACCGGCTGGGGGCAGGGGGGAAGCCACCGTCTGTGCCTTCCCCTCCAGAGGGGGGCCCTGAGAGTTTAAAAAACAAAGGGTTAAGGCAGAGAGGTTTGTTTGATCAGATTTTTATGAATTTAATTATGAAGTGGATCACATGTTAAATGAGTTTAAATAGGAAATCTCCAGAGTCAGCCCAGGGAAAGGAGTGAAGAGGAACTTAGAAGAAAAAAGACACATGCGGTTGCACGCGCACGCGCGCGCGCACGCACACACGCACACGCACACGCACGCAGGCACTTTGAAGCATGGCGAGCACCTGGCCTAAAATCCTCACCCTGAGAGTTAATGGTGTCAGTGTTGCCATAATGTACACAAAAACTGGCTGCAGAACTCAAAATCCAATTTGTGGTACGTTGATTAACTCTGTAGCCTCTTTAATGAGCTTGACATTAAGTGCAGGACAAACGAGACTAATTAGAGCCCCTCTGGCCTGCCCGGTGCACCTGTGACCCCCAGCGGCCTGCCCTCACCTGCTGGTTTCCCTGGCACCGGCCCGGCCCCATCCCAGTGGCTCCTCCGGCCCCTCCCTGGCGGCCCCTCCCTTCAGCACAGCTGAGAGTTTATTATATGATGAGCCGTGTGAATCAGGGATCCATCAATGCCAAGAGCTCGGCTGGACTAACCTACCAAACACAGCTGCCGATGCTAAACACCCGGCCCCAGCAGCAACGGGGCCAAGAACAACGGAATATTAATGAGGCATTGTGTGCAGGGTGTGTGTGCTCGGCCTGGATACGCACGGCCTGTGTGCACAGGGCCCCGCGGGCGTGAAGATCCATGCGTGTCTGTGCGCGAGTGCATGCGCGTGGGCAGCACAGGTGCTCTGTGCTTCCTAGATTAAGCGAGTTACTCCTCCCAAACTCTGCCTGGGATGATCCCTCCCCCCAGATCTGTGCATGACTGACACAGGCGCAGGTGACATTCTGATGTCTGCACTCTCGGAAGGTAGTGCAGGCAGAGCGGGGCACATCCTGGGTGGGACTAGGAAGCCCACACTGGTTTGACTCAGCAGCACGCTTGAAGGCTGAACTTGGGGACCCAGTGGGGGAGGTGTGGACAGGCTGGTGCCTATACCACAGGGGATGCTTATGCAGTCCCTAGAGAAAGTCCTCATTGATATTCCCTCCCCCGTGGCCCTTCTTGCGCGAACCTACCCTCCTGTCCTACGCCAACAAACCTAAACAGTTCAAAGCAAATCAGGTGATATCCTCCTCTGAAGTGAATGGCATCAAAAAGCACGAGCTAGGGGCGGGGGTTGGGGGGGGGGCTCCTCGAGCAGGGTGCATACTCCTGGCAGGACAGGCCTGCTCCGTCCAGGATAAGTAAAGCCCCCACCCTCAAGTCAGCAGAGCCGGCCACCCACCTGTGAGAGGCCTGGCCTGCATACTTAATCCCAGCCCTGTGACAAGACCCAAGAATGAGGAGAGAGAGGATCCTGCCATTCCTGTCTTGAGGCACACAGCTTTTTCTACCCCCTCCAACAGATATGAGCATACACCCCATCATACACCCCGATATAGAGCGTGCCTGTCCCCCACTCCCACTCCACACCCAGGACAGAGCAGACACAAGCAGAGACGCGTGCCGACTCAGACAGGGACACTGCAGTCAGTACAGACCCAATTTTGTCACGGAGGAAAGGAATGAATTTAAGGCACCCATTACCTTGCTGGGGGATCAACCCGCCCCTTGGCCCTCAGGGTCCCTCTAGAGGGTGGGGCCCCCGGCCCAGCCCCCCTGACTCACAACTACTTTCCTCTCCCGTCATCTGGCTCATTGTTTATAAACCCTCATCATCTCCCGACGCAAGGTTAAGAGCCAAGTATAGAAAATTTGTTTCTGTTGTTTTAGAGCCTGAAGGACCTCTTCTGCCACATTCCCTTAGGAGCCCGAGGCGGACTTCGGGGAGCGCGTGTCCGTGGGGTGGCGGCTGTGGCGGACGGTTGAGACCAAGCAGGTAGTTTTTTCCTCAAAATATGTGTTGGGTCCATCTGCATCTGAGTTTTTTGAGAGTATGTATTAAGGACGCAGAGTCATGGATCCCACTCCACATCCACCAAGTCAAAGTTCCCGAGGGTGGGGACCCAAGAGCCCGCCTCTCAAACAAGTACCTGGCACGTGAACACCCAGAGACTGGGACCCGCAGACCCACGAGGTGGCCGCCTTGAACCAAGATGAGCTGAGGGCCGGCTCAGCGGCACATCTCCCCTCTACAGTTTTGGAGGTAAACTCGGACGTGGATTCCCCGACACCCCGATCATCCACCCACCACCTGGACGGGCCTACCTGTGTGTGAGCGTAGGTGGCGTTTGAGGGCGGTGTGGCTGGGAAAGGTGCGGTTGCACTCGCTGCAGATGTAGCTGCGAACGCCTGCGTGCACCTCCATGTGCTGCTGGAGCGCGCTCTGCGCCTGGAAACGCTTCCCGCACAGCAGACAGAAGACAGCCATGTCCGTGCCTGTGGGAGACAGGAGTGGGGAGACTCAGGGGCGTGGAGCGCAAGGCCATTCCTTCTCTCCACACGCCCAGACGAGAGCAAGCGCCAGGGCCCGGACTCGTGCCTCCAATCCCCAAGCTCAGCCGCAAACCCAAGGGCAAGCCCAGCTTGCCAGTGTGTGCTGGAGCATCCAGTGTGTGGCTCCAACGTGGACGACATCAATGTATCCCCCAAGCTCAGCCGCAAACCCAAGGGCAAGCCCAGCATCGATGGAGCATCCAGTGTGTGGCTCCAACGTGGACGACATCAATGTACCGCTCACCCCCATGGAACCCAACAACTAGTGGGGGAGAGAGAGAGAGGATCAGGTGCGTCACTACAACAAACGTGAGTCAGCGGTGGTGTGGGGCACGGTGGCAAAGGCAGGGTACGGGGAAGTCCGGGTGGCCTCCGCGAGGAATCACAGTAACGAAGATGGCAGGTGCCCAAGTCATTGCTCGAATGTTAACTGGTTTACAACCACATCTCTACCGCTTCGCCTTGCGGACAAGGCAAATGAGGCACAGAGAGAGACTGAGCAACCTGTCCGAAGGCCCCCCCGAGTTCAGAAGCTGCAGAGATGCAGTTCAAACACTGGCTGCCTGGGTCTGAATCCTCTCCGGAGGCTAGCTACAGACCCTCTTCTTTTAACCGGCTCTCTCTTCCCTTCACTTCTTCAGAGTCCGTTCATTGAACAAATATTATTCTAGTACCTTCTATGAGGGGGACGCTCTTTTGGGCACTGGGGAAATAACCATGGAAAACTAGACCAAGTCTCTACTGTCATCATAGGGGAGAGCATCCCTGAACACACTGGCCTGGAGAGAAACGCAGCTGATCGGAGGATCAGAGAGACGAACATCATAGCTGGGAAGACGGGGCGACAGTGGAGGGGGAGGCCAAACAAGCAAGCAGGGCCAGGGTCATGTGGGGTCTTGAAAACGACGTGAAGATGTTTAAGCCGCATCCCAAGACCAATGGGCAACTGTCGAAGGACTTTAAGCTAATGAGATTTTCGTCTCATTCTGTCTGGTCATTCCCTGCACTGAACAGCAGCACAGGTGAGTTACGGGAGCCTAGGGCCCGCTTTCTGATCGACCTGCTCTGAGCCAGAGCCGTTCTGGGTCCAGCAGCCGATGAAGAAGCATCTAGACCCACCATCTGAGTCCTAACCGGCGGGGCATTGCCCACCATTTTGGATCCCGAAGCACATCAGCTCTGGGAAGCTCATCTCTCCCCTCTCGCTGGCATCTGGGCGATATCCCCTGTGCTCAGCCCTGCATCGCCCTGCCCGGTGTGAAGGACGCAAGTGAGAAAGGTACACAGGCCTAGCATCTGTCAACCCTGCCCAGAGGGGAGAAAGGGGAGCTCCAGGTAGAAATTGGGGTGAAGAGAAGGACAGCATGAGGACCTCGCTGCCTCCCTTGTCCCCCAACGGAGACAGCAAAGGGGTGGTCTGTTCTCGCCGCCTCAGTCCCGTTTGTGGCTGGGTTTAAGATGAACTAGTGGGAAGGCCAGAGCCTCCCTGCCTCCCTCCCCTCCTCACAGCCACCCCTGCAGAGGCCAGCAGCCGCTGCCTGCATCCAGGTCCAGGGAAGGCTGAGCACAACGCAGGAGTGTAGTTTTGCTCCTGGCCTCAGTGCGCACACGGAAAGGGAACGAATACAGGCATTGTGCTGGCTGCTTACCCATGCTGCCATCTCGTTGAAAACTTGCAACGAACCCCACCAGGCAGGCATTCCCCTCCCTCTTTTTTACAAATGGAAAAACAGAGCGGTTAAGTAACTGGCCTAAGGTCACAGAGTCCGAAGAGGCAGAGCTGGGATTTGAAAATGCCTAAGTCTGTCTGATTTTAGAAAGCACAGGGCTGGGCCCATGTCTTCTTCTGGGCGTGCCGTCTGTCTGTCCGGACTTCTCCGGGAAGGGGCACAGTGGTGACGCCAGCATGCCAGCTCTAACCCAGCTTGGTCCAGGAGCCCCCAGGGCACGCAGGACCCGCCCCGGCAACGGTGAGAAACCCTGGGCCAGCTGGGCCAGCGGGAGGGGACCGCAAGCTGAGTCACAGGTCCAGCTCTCTGAAGCCTCCCAGCCTCCCAGGAGGTGCTGGGGTGCTCGGCAACACTGGCCTGGGGGGGTGTCCGTGGGGCAGAAGCTGACAGTGAGCGCCCGGCGTCCGTCCGGCAGGTGAATGTGCCCGGGGTTGGCGGGGGGGGGGGGCAGTCCATCCGCAGTGCGTGCTGTGACACAGCTGCCCTGGGTGATTCGTCCCCAGGGCCCCCAACACCAGCCCCCCTAAAGCCAGATGTCAAACAGCTACCTGAAGCTGATCATGTGGGCAAGCTATGCCTTCAGCGGCCCACATTTCTCCTTCAGCACCCCCTGAAATCCTTGGTTGTGGAAGGTGCCTGGGTCAGAGGGACCGTGACATTCCCAGGAGGACACCCCAAGCCCGAAAAGCCAGGCCCAGAGGAGTCCCAGGGGCTGGTACCACCCCGCAGGACAGACTGAGGGCACCGCAGCTCTCTGCCCCCTTGGTCTCCCGCAGGCTCCTCAAAGCTGCCCCCGCGAGGCCACCGGTACTTCTCAGGATGGTCTGAACCCCTTTGTCCCCGGCGGCACACTCCATGCACGGTACTAAGCGTAGGCACTGTGCTAGGTGACGAGGAGGACGGGGAGTTCAACCACACAAATAGGGCCCCAGACTAGTTCCCAGACAGGTCGATGGCCCACCAGGGGACAAGGCAGGGTGACCTCATGGCAACTTTGGCTTTGAGAAATGAAGAACATGAAGAAGCCAAGGAGTGGGAGGAGGGGTACAGGGGGCAGGCTCAGCAAGGAAACACCGCAAGCAAATTTCAGAGCAGACAGAGACATGGCAGACCTGGAGGATGGAGACAAGCAGGGGATGTTAGTGGGGGTCAGACCGCCGGGGCCACATCGCCAGGTGGGACAGATCACACGTCATGCTACAGGCTGTGTGAGGCCAGGAAAGACCGCGGGTACCAGCGTGACCCAACCTATATATGAGGACGATGCCCCTAGGGTCACGTGGGGACCAAGAGCAGCGGCAAGTGACCGGAAGCAGGGAGAGAGCGGATGGCTGCTTTTTTTTTTTTTTTTGCCACCACTCGAGGTGGGTGGGGACCAGACTGGGGTACGGGCTGTGAGGACAGGAGGAGGACAGAAATGAGGCCCGGGGAAGACGGGGCCGGGGCTAGAGTTGGACAAGTTCCATAATCACCTCTTGGGAACGAAAGGCTGCAATGTCCCCGCAATGGTCCCTCTGCCCTTCCTGGGACATCTCAAAAGGCTCAGGGGCTCTCCTTGGCCACTGAGGACACTGGCCGAGGTGCAGAGACGAAGAGAAGGAGCCTCGAGGCCCCATATCCACTCTCCCCTTCCTTCTGTTTGGAGACTAACAGCTGAGAAGATGGAAAAATATTTAAAAAGAAAAAAGGAAGAGGTGGTGGGGGGAGGGGCAGGGAGCGGAGGAGCCACAAGAGAAGCCGCTGGTGCATGCAAGCTAGAAATCTAGAGACTAGATTTGAGTTATTAAACAATTTGCTGTAGTTTCTGCCTAGCTGATTGTTCGCATGTATGATGAGTCAAGGCAGATTCTATTACACTGGGAGATTAAGCAAATAAATGCTAGCTTTTGGAAACACATTAAAACGTGGGACTATGGAAATAAAATTATCTAGAAAATTGTATTAGCAAATTCATTAGCTGCAGTGAGGTGTGCGGCCGGGCAAGAAGGCCAGGCAGTGTTCAAACGCTCGGCTCCTTTCGACGCCTGCGCTCCAGAGATACTTGGCGCTCCTTCCGATGCTCCAGAGAGACCTCACGCCTGATACCACACTGGGGCGACGGGAGCAGCCTCTGCAGATGGCAGAGAACCTTCAGGAACCCTGCGGCCAGCAAGACGTGAGGAAGACGAAAGCAGCACAGAGGTCTTGGTCTGCCCCTCACTCGCCTTGTGATCCTGAGCAAATCACTGAACTCCTCTGGACCGGACGTGGCTCATCCTTTGCCACACCGCGTGTAGCTACTGAGAGTGACAAATGAGATACCCATGCGCGTGCCGGCCCGGACGACGCCCCTGTCTGAATTAGGAAGTCATGCTGTCTTCCTCTGGGCAGATGTAGATAGTCACCTGGCGCACAGCTCTCACGAGCAAAGAGGCTGCGTTCCAGCCTCCACGTCCCCCCCTCAGCTGGGCATCCTCCTGCAGCAGGCGACCTGCATGGGGATCGCCGTGGCCCCACATG